>CM056510.1:32215955-32777463 GCA_029783415.1 Anisodus acutangulus | reverse complement strand
AACTCCTTTCATTTTTCATTTAATCTATCATTTAAATCCAACAAGTAGTACTCTATAGTAATTGTAAATAGTAAAAGTTGGAGTAATTTGACTAATTTCCTTTACTGGTTAATAGTAGTAATAAATATTCTTTTCACTCACACACTCACCCTTCCTGTTGTTGTTGGTGTCACAGTGATTTGGACGTGAAAGCGCCCATCTTTTCATGTCTATTGACATTGATAGTTGATATGTCACTTGGCTTGTTCATGTCCTCTTTGACCCTTAAAATTATATTGCTAGTACTCACCCCCTCCTATTTTCTTTTAAATCTTTTTTATTTCATCACCATTTTGATTTGGAGTTTTAGTTCTTGAACTTTGAGAAGAGAGAAAAATACATAGAGGAAAAATAAAAAATGGGATCTTTAGGTGGTGAAGTATCAGTATCAGTACATAAAAAGAAGGCAATGTGGTTATATCCAAAGGTGATGGATGTTCATCCTTCTGAAAGATGGGGTCATTCTTCTTGTTACTCTAATGGATTTGTTTATGTTTATGGGGTAAGTGTTTGAGAGTATTATCTTTCATGTGTCTTTTTTTGTTTGTTATAATTTGTTAGTTCATTTATAGTTCTTTTTTGTTTCTATATTTGCTTGTTGAAAAATATTGGTTGGAACTGTATTTTCCTATTCAAGACTGGGAGTTATGGATGACAAATTCTGAGTTTGTTTTTTCATGTTAGTATGTTACTGTATAGTTATTTTTGGTTATTAGCAGCTACTCTTTCTAAAGTTGTACTTCTGTTTTCCTATATTATACCACACTCTTTTTTTTGGGGGGGCTTTGTAACGTCTATAAATCAGCAATTTGGAGTAATATTGTATATGTGCGAATGCTGAGTGATGCATGGTCTTTCTTGTTCTTCCAGTAAATTAAAAGAAACAAGATAGGGAAAATAAAGTGAAGGAGAAATGAATTTCTTGCTTTAGGTTTTGTCTGTTTTGTACATTTTATATTTCGCTTTCAACCTAGAAAAAGTGATCTTGTTGATGTTGTGACAATTCAAGGAAAACAATGGACAAATAAGCTTTCCATCTCAGTTTAGTTTCACACATGACCATTTGACATGTTCTAAGGTGAACCTTTCTTACATTTTGGTTTCATTTCATTGACGCTTTCTTAATTGAGTTTCTAAAAATAGTGTATGTGTGATCTACTTTTTGTTGTTGTTGAAGATTTAACTCGATTTTTTAAAATTTTCAGAAACTCAAAACACCAAAATTGGTCTTTCATGCAAAACTTTCATTGTTTGGTGGGGGGTGGATGTCCAACTTGTCAAAAGATGTTTTTTATATATATCTTTCTTCTTGACACCATATGAGCAGGAGGATCATGCTAATTTTTTTTCCTTCCCACTGTTCTTGAATAGCTTTTTTGGGACTTAAATGTTGCCCAAAATAAAACATTATTATGGTAGGTGAAACTAAATCTGTTACTAAGATTCATCAAGATGACAGCTTTCCATTAGGCTTAAAGCTCTTGGTCCTGTTTGACATGTGTGTGGATACAAAAGGTATTCTCTGTTCTAGAGATTTGAAGTGATCAACAGTTTTAATATGTTAAGCATACGTCTAGACAAATTTATGTGTACATTGGTTGATATATTCTAGTAGTCAAATATGCCTCAATTAAATTGTCTTTCTCCATAACAGGGATGTCGCGGGGGTTTACATTTTAGCGATATTCTTGTACTAAATCTTGAGGCAATGGCTTGGAGCATTCTTGTGACAACAGGGCAAGGTCCGGGGCCAAAAGATAGCCACAGTGCTGTTCTTGTTGGCTATAGGATGGTAGTTTTTGGGGGTACAAATGGCTCAAGGAAGGTCAATGATATTCATGTATTGGATGTCAGGAGCCAAGAATGGACTCAACTCCAATGTCAAGGCAATCCACCTTCGCCGCGTGAAAGTCACACGGCTACTCTCGTTGGTGGTGATAAATTAGTGATATTTGGTGGTAGCGGTGAAGGTGAGGCTAACTATTTGAATGATTTACATGTTTTGGACCTCAAAACTATGAGGTGGTCATCTCCTGAAGTAAGGGGTGAAATGCCTGTTCCTAGGGATAGCCATAGTGCTGTTGCAATCGGTAATAGGCTATATATATATGGTGGAGATTGTGGTGACCGATATCAAGGTGACGTTGATGTGCTTGATATGGATACACTAATGTGGTCAAAGGTACTAGCTTCAATCTTCATCTTGCTTTTCTAGTTCATATAGATATTGATTCACAGTCTGGATATAGCGATAACGATTGTCTAAAGATTATGTTCAATGATGGTTTTCTCTTTCTTACCAGCTGGATGTCCTTGGACCGTCACCTGGTGCTCGAGCCGGTCATGCCTCTGTGAATTTTGGGTCAAAGGCAAGTAGCTGATGCTTTAGGCTTGGAGTAATTAGGCACTTCGCTTTAGTATGTAGTGAGAATTTGTTAAACTTTTTTCTTCTTACTAATAATTGAGTGCTTGTACAAACTTTCTAGTTTCTACTGCTGTTGCAAATGGAGTGAAGGTTCTTTCATCCGAGTGGTTGTGCTAAAAACCTTCATTTTAGTTGAACATTTGTCTGAAGAATGATCTTGAAATTCTGTGTTTTACAGATATATGTGATTGGTGGAGTAGGAGACAAGAAATACTACAATGATGTTTGGGTTCTTGATGTGATAAATTCTTTGTGGACTCAGCTTGATGTAATGGGACAAAAACCACAGGGGCGATTTTCTCATACTGCTGCTGCCCGGAACACGGATATTGTAATCTATGGAGGGTGAGTCTTTTATCAGTATTTGGTCCACTTTTTCCTGTTTAATTCCAGTTGATTGTATATCTTTAAATTTTGTTTCTTCAACCTTGCAGTTGTGGTGAGGATGAGCGGCCGCTCAATGAGTTACTTATCTTACAGTTTGGAGTAGAATATCCTAATGGGACTAGAGCTTCTGGAAATACAAGTCATTATGATAAGAAAAGATTTCTGAGAGAAAAAGACAATAGCTCGGTAAATAGACCAAAGTCCCGGTTCCTTTCTCATATATTTTTATAATTTGAGATCAAATTTCTGATTCATGTAAATTGGTTTAGCAGGAAGCTATATGTAGGGGAAAGAAGAAAGATATACAAGCAACGGGATCTCAAGAACTTGAGTTCGTATCAAAAGCAGCTTTTCGCTTTAGTTCTGGTAGGTTTTGAAATGATTTTATCATGTTAGTTTCAAGAAATGAACTAGGCATGACTAACTTATAACTTTCATGCATTTTGGAAGACACATTGCATCCAAAGAGGAGAAGAATGAGTCACAATTCACACATATTTAATCTGGAGTCAGATCAAGAAGATCAGTCTCCTTCTCTATCTCAACGTTGTTCTCCTCCGTCCCAATCCGATGTAGAAATGAGTACAATTAAGCCAGTCTCTTGTTCTGGAACTGCATCAGATCGGTTTCCTTTAGCCAGGCAGCAACATATGACCCCTAGCAATTGCCAACCGAACCCGAGGAATGTCATAACAAGGAATCCTCATGATTTGCAATTATTTCGAGAACAAGTAAATCCGTCAAACGCAGGACATGTATCTTCCATTCTTATGGATAAGCAGGAAGTGCAATGCCAATCCGCGGAGGCCGGACGATTCCATAACTTGGTAAGCAATCCAAGTTAGCAAAATTTTGTTAGTCATTTACTATTCAATGTAGGATTCCAATTTTTATGTTGAATAAAAAACCTAATATTCGTATATATGCTACTCAGATTGGAGCTGAAATCCGGGGAAAGGTCGATGGAGCATTTGATTCCGGTTATCTAATGACTGCCATTGTCAATGGAAAGGTATTTCGAGGTGTTCTGTTTGCTCCGGTAAGCTCTCATATCTAGTACTATATATACCATTCACTTTAATCAAATTGTCAATTAGTACCTCAAACTGATCATCCACTTGGATCTTATTATAAACAAGGCACCTGATCTAGTACCACGAGGACCTATCCTTGGTCAGAATCCTTCACCCCCTCCAGGACAGATTGGTGTCAACTATGCAAACACACACGTAAATCATGTGAGTCTCGGTTGTCGAAGGCAACCTCAGCAGTTAGTACAAATGCAAGTTCCAGAATTCGGACGACAGAGCTTAGGGAAGGTTTCGGTTAGAAGATCAACATCATCAGTCATGAGATCATCTCATCAACTAGAGAAGGATCCACAGAAAAGAAGTGAACTTGAAGGAGTGGTTCTCACACTAGGAGGTCCAGGATGTGGCAATGGAAGAACATAGGTGACTTCAAATAATGATATAGAGAATTAGAAAATTCTCCATCTTTGGTCTCATATGAGTGTGTTTTTGTACATGCTAATTAGGTAGATACATTGGATCCATTTTCTATGTATTTCTTTCAAGTCTTTTTATTAGTTTTAGTCTGCTGCCTCCTTTCCACTAAATCAAGACATGTATCCTCTCTTTCTGTAATTTGAAGCATAGTTTTGCAAGGTGAATCTCTCTTTTTACAAGGGCAAGTGGAAAACACACAATTGATATAGCAACTACTCCTATTAGAAAAAATTTCTATCTCACATTAGTTAAGTTCTCTGACATTTCAATTTATTAACAAATGAAATTGATAATCATTAGCTATTCATTTGTGAATCATGTAACATACTAATTCAAACCCCCCAAAACTAGCTTATGTGAGGGTTCTCCGATAGCCAAGACTCAAGACCATATACAGAAATCTTTCCATCCCTAAATTTTCCCCTCTTCCTACGCCTAGGATATACGGAAACATCTAAAGCGTGGAAAGTGTGGAAAATATAATATGGGGGGCGGGGGGGATAAAGAGAAAGCAAAGAATTGAGATGGGTTAACTTTGATACCATAACAAGAAAATGGATATTAAACCTAATCAACTCAATCACTAGTTCTGAGAATTATCTAAGATCATAATAAAAAAAACTTTACAATACCAAAAAGCTAATTAAGCAATTAATGTGGGAACTCAACAAGTTCAGTGCATGAAACATCTTTCGTTCACATAGGATCCAAGGCAAGGATCACACCTAATAGAGGCTGCGACGTAAATATATAACCTATCTTACACAAACATTACTAACATATTTCACGGTCTGACCCTCACTTATAGGTCATATTGAGATTAGTGTGTACTAATTATTAAACTTTCAAATGTGCAATAACATATCAGTGTAATACCACATAAGGGGTTTGGGAAAGAATGTACGCAGATCTTATCCCTGCATCGTGAAAGTGGAGAGGTTTTCGAAAGTTTCTCAGCTCAAATAACGAAATTTGAAAAAATATAAAAATAAAAAGGACATAGCAAATAAGAGCCAAATCATAACATAACATTCCGAAAACAATAACAATAATCAAAATAATCAAAGCATTAAATAATAACAGAAATTAAATACTATTACTGATATATGGAAGGAATGCAAAAACCCCAAGTGGGAGTAAGAAACGTGAAACTGTAAAGAAGTCAAAAGACCTCTCAAATCTTAACTGTACTTATTATGCATGTGGCCTATGAAAACATAAAAACAAAAGGAGTAATACTTAAGTAATAAGAAAACACTGTACTATGATTGATTTTTTAACTCACAGTCACACAGATATGTCACATCTCTATGACATAAGTCCCCCCCTCCCCCACTTACTAATAAAGCTCCCGTGCCCCCCGCGGGATTTTGCTATTATTTCAGTCATTCTCAGCCGTCCGATCTTTTCTCCAACGTCATCTTACCACCGCCAGATTCACTCTTATATCTCAAGTACGTTCCCTTATATAGTTATATGTCTTATCAACATGACATGTAGTTGATTGATTTTTTAATGACGTCATTATCTGTGTTTTCTGTACTTTTTTTCATTTATTACCAAATAAAAGAAAAGATTCCTTTGCTTTATGGGCCCCATTTAAAGTTCTGGCTGTGTCCCACTTGTCGTCTTATGATTGGATTGGGCCTTTTATCTGTTTTCTCCCGCATGAGAAGGGATCTGTATCCATTGGAAGCAAGCGAGCTCTGGGCCCACCGTTATCATTGATGTAGGGCTCAAGATTGATGGGCCACTTTCGTCAAAGCCCAAATAATTAGGTGCTTGGCCCGTTCGTTAATGCTTAAATATGTTTCCTCGTTTCAGAATTTTGTGATGCAAAAACTTCTTTTCAACCTAATGCTTATAAGAGAAAATTTTATTTAAAAGGTAAAAGGAGAAAAATAAGAGAAAGAACTACATCCCTTCTTGTCGGCTCTTTTGGTCCAGCAAATGCAGTGGCCCATATTACAATTCTTATAAGCAGGCCCAAAGCTTGACATTCCGCTTTGATGTTGAAGGTAGAAATGACACCAGGTTGCCGCTTGTAGCTAGCACCCCAATTTAAAACGAGTTGAAGTTATGTATATATTGTCGGTATACATTTTTTCTTATACTATTAGGTCAATGTATAAATATTTATAAATAAGTTTTTTTAAAATGTGAGATTTATAATCTTAAATAATCTTGAGTATAAGATAAATTACTTGCTTCAAAAGAAAAAATGACCTGATGCACGGAAGCTATATATAACTTGAACTCATTTAAAACATATGCAATCATTAAGAACTTTTTAAAATTTAGTCAGCTTTAACAACCTTGAGATTGAACATCTTGTTGTTGCAAAAACTTCCTCTTCTTCCCGAAGGTTTCAATTTAGCCTCTATCAAAGCCCAATTTCATACCCGAAGATCTGAAGTTTGAAAACTCAATACTCAGAATCAGAACTTTGGATCTGGAGTTAGAGCCTAGTATTAGACTTCCTTCAAATTTGAAATTAGATTTTTGCAAAACACAACTTAGACTTTTAAAGAAATAATCCCCTTGATTATTTTCATTGATTGAATAACTATATATACAAGTTACATATTTCCATAATAGGAAAATCATTTTCCTATTCTACTTCTAAATCCTTATTCTACCATAATTCTAACTATACAATTATGGTAGGTGTATAACTCTAATTAAGGTATCCTTTTCATTACAATATACTACAAATATATATACCATATTTACACTTATCCTATTGTTACTTGGATCTGCAAAGCGGTCGGCAGGCCCATCGCACGCCTGAAATCACCGGAGAGCCACCGCTTTGTCGCCACCGTGATGGGTCTGCCGCCGCCGGGCCATCGCCTAATCGCCATGGGTTGTCCACCGCTTGTTGCCGCCGCTTGTATACCTGATATATATCGATGTACATTACGTATATCACGTAAATGGCCTTAGTTTAACACACCAGTCATAGCAAAGTATTTTCGAACGCCGAGACTGCCCCTAAAATCTTCAAAGAGAACTGTAGACCATTTGTAAAGATGTTCCGCAAATTTGATAACGAGACGACATGACATACGCCGAACTTGACCTTTGCAACCTTTTCACGACAAAGTGAATGTCCATTTCGAGCATGCTTGGTGCGCCGGTGTTGAATCGGGTTACCCGAAGCGTAGATGGCACTAATGTTATCGCAATATACCAAGGTTGCCTTCGAATGGGACAATGAAGCCCAAAAGCAAATTACGTGAGCTAACATGATTCGGAGACCACATTCGCTACTCCTCGATATTCTCGCCCGTGACCGAGCGTGATGTACTGCTTGACGCTTTGCCGACTACGAGACCAAGTTGTTGCCAAGAAACATACAAGAGCTTTAAGTCGACCGCCTGCGTGTCTGGACAACCACCCCAATCCAAGATCCGTAAAGAGACAAGCGTGTGGATGCAGATGACGGATACAAGTCAACCTATAGTCCGTTGTCCCCTGGATATATCGAATGATGCGTTTTTATTGCAGATTCATGTGCTCAACTGGCTGGGTCATGTATGAATAAACACACCGCCGAACCGCATGTAATATCCGGCCCGTAAAGGTAAGGTACCGGAGAGCCCTCAGCATCAAGCGATACCGGGTCCGGTCCTCGGGGATGGTGCACTCGCTATGCGACTGAGCTTTAGGTTTGCATCAACCGGGCGTGGAAGTGGACTTACAGGGATGACATCCCATCCCTCTCGATGATCTCAGAGCATACTCCGCTTGAGACAGAAACAACCTCCCGAATGACAAGCAAAGACAATTCCCAAAAATAACTCAAGGGCCCCAAGTCTTTCATAGCAAATTCAGAATCGAGCATGGCTATGATAGATCGGGCGCAAAGCATCGTGAGAGGGAGTACTAAGATGATATCATCCACATACAAATGTAATGTAGGCCAAGGACTAACCATCACTGCAGATGAACAAGGAATTGTCTCGACCGGGCCATGAGTGAACTCAATAGTTGAAACAAGTCGAAACCTCGTGTACCAGTGCCCTCGAGAGACTACTTAAGCCCATATAAGGACTTCTTCAACAAACATACATGATGAGGACGGTTTGGATCCTCAAAACCCAAAGGCCGATGATATAGATTATTTCTCGAGATCACCGCTCAGGAAAGCATTCTGACATCCAACTGATGAATCCAAGCCTTTGACAGAGCCAAGCTAAGCAGTAATGGTTAAGTTTCTGGCTTGACCACCGGACAAAACGCTCCCCCACAATCAATTCCAACCCGCTTCGAAGTCTTACCATCACCAACAAGTCGTGGTCTTATGTCGAGCAGTGACCCATCCGAATTCTCCTTATGAGCAAAAATCCACATAGACTGATAACATTAATACCATATGGACTGGCACCAACTCCCACGCCTTATTATCAATAAGAGCATTATATTCATCACCATAGCAATTTTCCAATTAGTGGTGATTTAATGCCGATACAGTGGATCATGGGCAAGGGGATTTAGAGACATCATAATATAAATTAAAAATGTCTTTAGGTGTAAAAATACTCCGGCCGACTACGAGTGACCGGCCTATGACTGATTAAGAATTAAGAGAATTTTGGGAAATTTTCTGGCCTTGACGATCGCCGCCAGTAGTACTGGGTCTGGCCCAAAGCGATACAAGCCGGGAATGCTGGACCGGCCCAAAATTGAGCCGGGTTTGGCCTAATAGGTGGAACTGCCGTGGTTGTATCTCGCTGGGCGCGGACAGATGGTGGTCTGGGCAAGGGGCTCCACTGGAAGATTTTCAAATGCTAAGATGTCCAAAAAATTCGAATAATATACTGGGTGATATTGGTCATCCAAAAATTATATGACTTTGGTCTGGGAGTATGAACTGTCAGAATGGGAATCGAGTTTCATCAAAATGACATGGCGATTGATCATGATTTTCTCGGGAGGATAAATCAAAACACTTATAACCACGATGATTTGATTCTGATAACCCAAAAACACACACAGGGTAGATCGAGCCTCAAGTTTGTTAATTGGGATGGATGGGAATAACGGATAACACAAACACCCAAAATCAAGATGAGAGAATAAGAAAGGTTCTTATGATATGATTTTAAGGGGGATGAATATGTCAGACCTTTTGAGGGAATTATGTTAAGAAGATAGGTGGCCATTTGTAGAGCATGATGCCAAAAATATGGAGGTATGGAGGCATGAATTAAGAGAGTTCGGATAATGTTATTGATGGAACGAATTTTGCGTTCGGCCTTCCTATTTTGTGAAGATGTATAAGGACATGAAAACCGAAAATTGATCCCATTTTTAGCACAAAAATCCCGGAACTCCCTATTGTCATACTCTTTCCCATTATCACGTTGAATATTTTTTATTTCTCTTTTGAATTGAGTACGAATGAATGCTCTAAATTGGATGAAGACGGAAAACACTTGTGATTTATTCGCAATTGGAAACGTCCACAAAAATCTAGAATAATCATCTAAAAAGAGAACATAATATCTATGACCTAATGAACTGAGAACAGGACACGTCCATAAGTCACTATGAATAATATCAAATGACATCGAAGTATGAGAATTGGAGTCTACAAATGACAGCTTAATAATTTTCCCTAATGAACAAGACTGACAAAGTGGAGTACGACTCGCACTTTACAGAAATAAAGCTATTTTTATCTAAAACCGATAAAATAGAAGATCCCTGATGACCTGCATTTGAGCATGCCACATGGAAGGAGAGATGGCTGCAAAGGCTGATGGCATGGTTTGACTCGATGAACTGAAACCAGGCATGATGGATATAGATCCCCCCTACTATCACACCTCATGAGATGACTCCCCGTCTTGAAATCCTTCACAGAAAAACCAAAAGGATCAAACTCAACGAAAACGGAATTGTCATTAGTGAACTTCCTGACAGACACTAAATTTTTAATCAATTTAGGAGCATGTAAAGTATTTTTCAAGATAAGGTGTGGATTGGGGGGAGACAACGTTTTCTGACCATAACCCTGAATTAGAATAGAGTTGACATTACCAACAATTATACCCCGAGGGGTGTTCAAATTGTAATAAGAGGAGAGAGTACTTGATTCGGAAGTCATGTGAGTAGTCGCCCCGGTGTCCATGTACCAATTTGGGTCCGGTTGAGTCAACCCCAACGTGTGCATCACGGCCTCGATATCAGTCTGAGTGGGGCCTGCTGCATGATGGGCTTGCGGAGGACGGGGCCCAATGACTCCATTCCGTGATGCTGTTGGGCCATAGGTAATGGAGGTGCTGCTGTTGGGCCACTGGCCAGAATGCCGCCACTACTGGGCGTTGGGCCTGGATCGCCGCTGTGCCACCACTAGCCGCTGGAAACCGTCGGCTGCGGACGGTACGGTTCCACCGCCATTGGCCCCACCGGGCCCATGGCGGTGGGCCATCGACCATGGCCGACCCACCGCCCGCTTGTTGACCACCGTAACCGCCACTGCACGCCGCTTGCCCCCGCGATTTTTGTTATTATTTTGCGATTATTCTTGCCGCCACCATTATTATGGTTTTGGCCCGACTATTCACAAAACCTCAAGAACTGGAGAGGACGCCACCATGATAATCGGGCTTGCTCCTGGTAGCCGCTTTTTTAGCCAAACTCGCTTCTTCCAACGTAGCATGGAGCGGGCTTGATGAAAGTCCGGGAAGAGGGTTGCTTTGGCGCATGAGAGTTCCAACACCATTATAGGCCTCAAAGACCAAGCAACCAAATGTAGAACTAGACGATTATTTGTTATCGGGCGCCAACATTACGGGAGTTGATCCGCTAACTCCTTTAGTTTCTTGCAATATGCGTAAACGTTTGGAAATTGGGCCCATTCAACGAGAGAGAATTTCGCCGAGTGTGACGACACGTGAATGTCAAGTTGTCTTGGAATATGTCACGCAATCTATTCCATACCCATAGCTACATGGTATCCGGCTCCATAATCATCTGTAGAATATCCAACAAAATAGTGGCGTATATCCACCGAAGAATAGTAACATCAAGTGTAATCCATAACTCAGGATCCTCCGCAGGAAGGGGTCTAGCGGGAGGAATGATGTGATGAAGGACTTGATAAGATATAGCGTGAATTTTAAACAATTCTGCCCACGTTGCATATTGAACGTTTTCCATCTCAAGAACAATAGGGATACTTAGCTTGATATTGGAAACCGTGAAGGCAGGGTGAAAATTGTTCTTAGACATATTGTAAGAGCAAAGAAGGAGGGGAAATTTAAGAGAGGTTTTTGAGAGTGGAAGACGAGATTTTTTGGAGAGAAAAACCCGAGGGAGGGGGGGTCTCGGCCAAAGGAGGCAAAAAGTTTTGAGAGAAGAAAACTTTTATTTAGACCTTGTCTCTTGATACCATGAAAGAAATAATCCCCTTGATTATTTCCATTGATTGAATAACTATATATACAAGTTACATATTTCCATAATAGGAAAATCCTTTTCCTATTCTACTTCTAAATCCTTATTCTACCATAATTCTAACTATACAATTATGGTAGGTGTATAACTCTAATTAAGGTATCCTTTTCATTACAATATACTACAAATATATATACCATAGATACACTTACCCTATTGTTACTTGGATCTGGCAAAGAAGGGTCGAGAGCCCACCGCATCGCGCCAAATCTGGAGAGCCACTCGCTTTGTCGCCACCGTGATGGCCTCGCCGCCGTTGGCCATCGCTCCGCCCTGGCTGTCCATCGCTTTGAGTTGCCGTGTATACCGTGATATATCAGATATTCGTATATCAAGGTGTATATGGCCTTAGTTTAACAGACTTGATAACCTGAATTTTTCAACTTCGGATTACTATTTTCAACTTCAAAACCACGTGTATAAAGTCAATTTGAGGCGATCAAACCCTTAAAATTTTATAAGTTTTTATTATTATTTTGATATCTAACTTCTCGGCCTACGTCAGACTATTCCTGGAGATAGTAGTCCCGGTAGCTCAGCAATACTACCAGTAAATCGCGGGATGTGCTTGAATGACCAGGGTTTGAGAACAAAGCAATTGATATCATCTCAAATTGCTCCCAGCAGGGTTCGAACCCACGCTGCAGTCCTCCAACTGGATTTTAAGTTTCCTCCTTTGCCATTCAGCTATGACTTTTATTATTGTTTATATAGAGGTCCTAAAAACGACTGTTTGTGCACTTGGTTCATGTTGAAGAGTAGTACAAGACTATGATCAAACCCGTGAGTACTGCACAGACTTCTGTTGTAAAAAGTTTCAGGAGGTCAATTAGATTATAATCGTTAAGATCATGACATGCTTGCATGCATATATACTTGATACTTCGTGTCGATTTTAGAATGAAATTTTAAACTCATGTTATTAAGAGATACTCCCTCATTCCCATAATAAGTGTCACATTAACAAAAAACATGCATATTAAAAAAAATGCAATGTTAAGTTTATCAAATTATTCCTATATAATAAAAATAAATTACTTTTTCTTTTTTATTAGAGCATGAACAAGTAGTAAACCTTTTGACATTGAGAATCCAACAATACCAAGTTACTATGTGGCTTTTCCAATTATCATTTAGATATTATTTTAACTTTTCAGTTTTTGTCTAAGGTGGAATTGGAAAAAACTAACCAATTTATGTCTTGGTTTCCTAAAGTAACACTTATTATTGGATAATTTTTTTGGCTAAGGTGACACTTATTATGGGATGGGGGAGTAACAAACTTAATAATACGACGCTAGATAAGATTCTACACTTACAAACTTAACAAACCCAGTCACGTGTCATACTATTCTAGGGTGTGGCGTTCCAGAAAGACTGACTTAAGACTTTATCATTCACACCGACCGACTTTCATAAGCACTTGTTGGCAAGTTCGGAAGAAGGCTTTGAAGGGAATTAACTCGATGTGGCTCCAGTTCAGAGCTTTCAATAAGCCCTTATTTCTCGACTCACTAGACGGGGAATATGCATACAGTAAAAAATGAAAGCAACTAGCAATGCTACCATAAATCAAGGAGAGTTTTATCAACCCTGCCATCCTAGAACGTTAGCGTACACGAGGGGCGTTTCTCAATGGAGCAACTAGACTGTTTTCCCTCACATTTTACTCTTCATTCTAATTATAGATTGATGAAGGTTCTTTATTTTCAATACTGGAGTTCATTCAATGCTAGCACCCTACCTATATAAAAGAAAAAGAATCGATCACTAGGTCCCGAGTAACTCTACCTTCTTTCCATTATCCAACGCTCATGCGTCCTCTTTCTCCCACTCTTTTAAAGCTTTCAATAAAGTCTTCTTAAATGTGGAAGTAGCAATAAAATCTTTTTTTAGAGAAAAAGGGCCTTTGAGATAGAAAACTTACCCATACTTCTTATTCCCCTCACTCCCCTGCAAGTACCGAAAGTGATAATAAAAGTGAGAATGTTGTCATTAGAACGGATCACACAAATAGATGTGGATTTCCCCCTTGCTTTTTTAGGTCTCAGGCTAGTTTTTGACTTTGACCAGCTGAAGATGAAGAGTGAACGTTGTCGAGCCTAGAGCCTAAAAAGCTCTAAAGGTAAGTTCAAGTCGGAAACATATCGGGGGTTATCAAGCTTAGGAGCAGCTGAAAAAAAAGGAATGTAGAGAAGAATATTAGTATAATAAAGCTTTCTCAACCGGCTAACGATCCTTCCCGTGCGCTGATCGTAGATAAGACACTCAGAAGAAGAAAAGATGACACAAAGATGGTTAGCTGAAAGGTGACTGATATGTTGAGTAAGGGTTCCAAACCTTCCAAAAGTGATAGGTATGTGTTCTTTCTTGACACTCTCTTTCTATATTATGCCAACCTAAAAAGAGCAAAGGAAAGTGAATTTCAGGTTGGATAGTCTCGAGAAGGTATTAACCACCGGTGATCATACTTTCGTAAAAGCACAGAAGATTTTTCTGTACGAGCTCCTTCTACCTATACCGTAGTTGAAGCACCTAAAGGAGGGACATGAGCATGTTTGACTCTTTAGAAAGTATACAAGTATTGAAAGAGTGAAGTATGGGGACAACAGACTTCTCTGTCATTCAGATCGGAGAATTTATGGAAGAAATCGAGTATTAAATTCTCAGAAATCACACGATTATATAGCCAAAAGAAATAGACCGCGCCTAAAATCATCCCAAGCGTTGCTAATGTGGCTACTAAGTTATTTCTTTGGAAAGGCCCTATTATGTGTATATTCAGGAACATGGCTATCAAATGGTCGACTACGAAAGCCATCAGGGTTCTAAAATTGTATACTATTGTGATTCCCTCGATCGGCGATCGTTCAACGGAATACTTTTGCGATGTCTGTCACATGAAGAAGCTCAGTAAGCCAATCCCACCCCCGAGCTATCCATTCTAACATGTCTTGGCTGAATCATCTACGATGGAGAGAGCTAATGCACAGGGAAGTAATTCAGATAAAAAAATACATTCTTGCATCATTTTTTTGTTGTTGTTGTTGTTGTAGAAAGCTCAAAACGTAGATCAACATGTGACATGTTTGGTTGCTGTTTCTACATGTCAGCTATTCTCCACTTAGACAATTATGTTGACCCTATCAATAAGATTATATCAAAATATATTTAGCATATCCTTATAGGTCGTAAAATTCGTTTGAAAATAGTTTTATTGGATACTATATATATATATAGTATATATATATATGCAGTTTAATGCTTGTCTATTTGATTCAATGCCCCATTGATTGTCAAACAATCCTGCAAATTGTCAGACAGTCATACAACGAAACTCTGGCCATTGTGTTTCCAACGTTTTTTAATTTTTTTCTTTTTTCGGAAAATCCTTTGCCATATCCACTATAATGACTCTTTGCACATCTCAGGCAGTCTATCAATCCGCTCCAGACCTCTTCCAATCCAATTTAGGCCCGACTTTCGTCACATTGACTTCTCGACAGTCCGATAATGTGTGGTATATGAATACGGGTGTCACGTTTCACCTCACCAATAATTTTGATAATCTTCCTCAACTGCGAAGTTTAAATACTCCACAATCTATTATGGTTAAAAACGGTCATCGCATTCAAATTCAAGGGTTTGGCCACACACTAACTCCACCACCGCATTCCCACTTCTCCCTAAATAACGTCATCTATGCCCCAAATATTATCAAGAACTTAATCTTCGTCAGAAAATTTGCACAAATAATTATGTATCAATCAATTTTGACCAATTTGGATTTTTCGTAATGGACCTACGTACCGAAAAACTCCTTAAGAGATGCAATAGTGAGGGGGACCTCTATCATTTCCTATCAACTCCCGCTGCTAGTGTCAACCCTCCCACTTCTCTAACTGCCCAGGTCCCTCCTTCCACTACTCTAGCAACAATATGTCCATCAACCTGGCACAATAGACTTGGACACCCAGGAGCTCATGTTTTTAATTTTCTTAGAAATAATAATTTAATTCGATGTCATAATGGAAAAATTGTCTAACAGTGTCTTTCTTGTCCGTTAGGCAAACATGTTCGCCTTCCGTTTCAGTATTCTTCAAGTGTTACGTATTCTCCATTTGACATTATTCATGCAGATTTATTGACATCTCCCATTACTAGCTCACTGGGTCATAAATTTTATCTCGTCTTATTAGATAAATTTTCTCACTTTGTCTGGATCTATCCGCTTAAATTCAAGTCTGAAGTGTTTGTCAAGTTTCTTGCATTCCGTGTCTATATCAAAACACAATTTGAAAAAGACATAAAATTGCTCTACCAATGGCATGGTTTTCCGATTCTCGTGTCCCCATATCTCCTCCCAAAATGGCAAGGCCGAACGAATCATTCGCACCATAAATAACATGGTTCGTACTATTCTCTTTCATGCCTCTCTCCCACCCTCATTTTGGGTTTATGCTGTCAAAATTGCCGAATATATTATTAATATTTTACCTACCCATACCCTACAAAATCGGACACCCACTGAAATACTATTTCGTCGAATCCACTCGTATAATCATCTACGGATTTTCGGATGCTTCTGTTATCCGAATCTAGCTTCCACAACCCCTCATAAACTGGCACCCCGCACCACCCCATGTGTCTTCTTAGGTTTTTCGCCCAATCACAGGGGATATCTGTGCTATGACTTGTCTTCCCGTAAAATTATCGTGTCTCGTCATGTCACGTTTAATAAAGCAATCTTTCCATTTGCAAACATCCAACAATTCTGAAACACAGATTACAGTTTTCTAGAGAAGTCTGAATGTCCCCCATTGTCAACAACTTACTCCGCCGTGACGCTACAGTTTTGTCATGACCTACTTCCACTACAGTGTCACCATCATTGTCCGCCACCGACGTCTCTGCCCAGTTACCATCACTGCCGCTAGTAACAATCACCACTGAAAGCCCGTCGACCTTGTCTCTGTCACTGCCGACTGTCTCTGCCATCTCCGGCAGTCGGTCGTCCGTCTCTCAAACTCATCCCACCATCACATCCTCCACTCACCGACGAATTCAACCATCGTCCTCTGTGTCATCATCACCTACCACTGTCACCACCGACCGTTTCTCTGCATCTCCGTCACCTTCCCGTTCTCTGTCACGACCGTCGTCGATTGCCATCACCACCGACATTCGATTCGGTGTTTCGGTATCACCACCGACAATTGTTCCCACCGCTGTGTTGTCACCCCAGGCCGCAATCGATCCACCGTCCCATCCCAACTCCGCAACCCCACATATGGAATGGGAACATGGACTCCTTATATGGACTTGGACAATCCTCACTCTACAAGCTAGCTTTTGGGGTTGAGTTAGGTCCAAGATCCATTATTTACATGGTATCAGAGTCAGGCCCATTCCAATTCTTTGTTCACCGATGTTGGGCCTCCAAATTATATTATCCACGCTCCAGTTAACAAGGTCTGGGCATGCAGAGGAGTGTTAAGAGTCCCACATCGGATATGGAATGAGAACATGGATTCCTTATATGGACTTGGACAATACTCACCCTTCAAGCTAGCTTTTGGAATTGAGTTAGGCCCAAGATCCATTCTTTACTTTCACATTGTACACACTATATATTTTGTATTAATGAGAAAGACTCCCCACGAAATATTAATACAATTCTACACAAACTTTCATCAGAAGAAATACTTCATTATTAATCTGTTAAACGTCGCTGTAAGTCTATTAGTAAGAAAGATAGGTCCTTTTTACACAATTTGATCATAGCAGGAAACTAATCTACTCGTGAATTGTTATGTTAGATTTACATACATCGATCATGTCAGATTGAATTGTATGCACTTGAGTAAAAAAATCGGGTGGGGAATAATTTTTCTTTAATGAGCATTACGTGACACAAGTTTAAATTAATTGAAATTTCAAAATAAAACATTTCCTCTATTTGAAAATGTTTGTCTTACTTTTTTAGTCCGTTTAAAAAAAATGTTTTTTTTTGGCAACTTTTTTTTATTTCTACTCTCCACATACATGTTTAAGACTATAAGATAAAATGACATTTTGATACATTCTACATATCTTAGTTAACAACTACAAAATTAAAAAAAAAATCTTTATTTTCTTAAACTTCGTTCAAAATCAAAATCAGACAAATATTTTAAAACGGAGAAAATCACACATCGGGTGAAAAAAGAGGGGAAAATTTCATAAATGTACACTTGGCTGACTTACATTGCAATAATATAGCCCAAAACTTACATTGCAAAATATAATCCAAAATACTTTTATACAATGTTATACACTTATATACAAAAGACATGTACATTATGTATATATGTGTATGAAAGTGTATAATTTGTAGGTATACACACTAAAAAAATATAATTATACAATATTATACACGAAAATACGCACTTATATATATTTACACATTTATACAATATTATATAAGTGAGTATAAACATAGATCTAGATTGATTTTGAATAAGAATTGCACTTTTATACAAGACATATACATTATGTATATAGGAGTACAAAAATATATAATAGTGTATAAGAAGTGTGTATACAACCATATACACTATTATACAAATTAACTCTGTCTTCTTCCTTATGTCTCTTCTGAAATTTAACTCAAATCACTTCAAATTTAAATTTTAAACTCCTCTTGATGTTTCCAATCAGTTGGAGCAATACCTAATCCAAACAACCAATAAACTCGAAAAACCCAATTTCTGAAATCGAAGCTTTGAGCGCCTTCAATGGTGGACTTCTATTTTTGAAATTTTTAATCAACCATACTAAAAATAATGGGGTTTTACGGTAAGAGATTTTAGAAATCTTAGTTTATATAATAAGTAATTTTCGATTTTTGATATATGATGATTTTGTTGAGTTTTTAGTGTTATAGTACTGTGTTAGAATTGACAATATATGTTGTCGTCATCAATTTGGCAGCGAAAGTTGGGAAAAAGACCAGCAACATACATATCCAGATTTTAAGTAATTTTTCTTTTTTGAGTTTTTTTTTTGATAATCCAGGTCTCTAGGCTTGCGCTGACTACGTCATGGAGGTAATAGCACCGGTCCTTCAACACTATTACCAGGTAAAGCGCGGGATGTGCTCCGGTGACCAGTTTTCTGGGAGCGTACAACTGATCAATGAGACAAGGTAAAATTCCCCAACATGCAGAGTTTCTTCGTGCTTGCGGGGAATCGAACTCACGTTGTCCCATGCCAGAGCGCCTTATAGCGCCCAGGCTTTGCCACTGGACTATGCCCCGGAGGACAAAACTAAGGTAGGGTAAACTTTTTAAAGTGACTGATCTTTTTGAGTATTTCTTAGTGTTATGTATTGATGTTTTGAAGAGAGAGAATGAGTCGTATTTTGTAAGATTTAAAAGATTGGTCAATTTTAATAATAATATTATCTTAATTAACATATAACGTAATTAAGTCAAAAAAGAACTAAGTGCTCTACTTTATACGTTAGGACTTAGGACCATTTAACCTCTATTAGACGTCTATCTTAGAGTTGGTCAGTGGGCCGGGCTCGGGTCTGGTGGGCGAGTTTGGCGGGGTCGGATCGGGCTGGAGGGATCGGGGCTGGAGGGATCGGGGCTGGAGGGATCGGGGCTGGCGGGGTCAGGCAGGATCGAGTTTGGCGGGATTTGTCGAAGTCCCGTCCCGATCCTGATCCCGTCGGAATCGGGACTGGGCGGGATTGGGATCGAGTTCCGGCGGTTTTTCCTTTTTTTTTTTTAGTAACATATGTATAAAAAAAAACTCAATAATTAAATAAGACAAGATAGTGTAATAAAAACATCTCAAATCTGTTTTTGTGCCTCTTATATTATTTAATAGACATATGATTTTTTTGTAATACAAATACAATTGTCGAAATTGCAACTTTGTTGTGTTGTCAAAGTTACAAATTACATAATAAAATTGCAATTAAAAAAATTATATTATGAAAAAAACATGTTCTAATTTCTTGATAATTTCATGTGGTTCTTCGGTTGGAATTGGTATTTGTTGGTCAAATTGATCCACGTTGCTTCCACCACCTTCGGATAAGATTTCATTGTAGTTTTCGTTTTCTTCTTCGTTGATCTCCGGTTGACCGCACCTTCTCCGCTCCGCTCGTATCCAATCTCTGAATAATACTGCAATTTCCAAGCTGTCTCCGGCTAATAAGTGTATGTGGTCTCCTATTTGATATCTGTCGGCAGAAAAAGCGCTTTTAGACGCAGTTGATGACACTTTAATGTTCAAAACATCTCGGGCCATCATTAAAAGTGTCGGAAAGGTCTTTTCATTCCCCTTCCAGTATTTCAGCAAGTCTTCACGTCCTTCTTTATTGAGAACTTCTTGGTACGGTACAGAATCATGCAAAACAAAAATATCAAACTCGCTAATTTGGTTAGTAGCGGTACGACCGCACATTCTATTTCTGAGGCTTTCAATACTAGCCGCATAAATAGCATGTCTTTTGTGAGGTTGTGTTGAAGATGAAGAAGATGGTATGGAAGCCGCATGTTACTAGCACTTTCTTGTTGGTAAAACCTATATATTTTTTTGCATTGGTCTTCTATGCTAGACAACACTTCTTCTTTAGTTTGTTCAATAGGTGGTGGATGATTTGAATTTTTTGGACTTGGAGGTGGTAGTACTTCTATACAATCGTAAATAGTTTCAATAAGTGATTTAGTACCATCTATTTTAATAGTCGGATTTAATACATCACCAATAATATAAATAGTGGGAATAGAAATAAAATATTTTTTTATTTTGATAAACATTTTTTAATAGCTGCAATATAAGCTAATTTTTTTCATATATTCACTAAGTAATAAAAATATTAGAGTTATATAAAACAACATAGTTGAAATAGTAGGATAATATATACCGAAAATTATTTTGTTGCTTGAAAAAATTTCTCTAAAAATACAATAAGTTCAGAAATTTTTACCCAATCATTATCTACAACCATATCAGCTGGATTTTGATTATGAGAGTTAAAAAATAAAGTTATAGGTTTTCTATAGTCATAAGCAACAAGTAGTTGCTCATATAAAGAATTCCGCCTAGTGGGTACTTCTTTTGAAATTTTTCTATAAGGTAGTTGACAATCGTGACAATTTTTTTTATATTATTTTCTTTGTTGTATTCTATTACTTTTAAAAATAAAGTTTATAACAAATTGTATTTTACTAAGAATGTCTTCAAAAAGTGATAGACCATCATTTACAATTAAGTTATATATATGACACGCGCATTTTATATGAAAATGATCTGAAAAAGATGGAGTTAAACTATTTTTTAAAATTGTAATAGCGTAATTGTTAGAAGAAGTGTTATCTAATGTAATAGTCATAATTTTATCGGTTATTCCATAATAATGGCACACTTGATAAATATTTTATGCAATAAAAGTACAAGTGTGCCTATCATCTATATATCTATAAGCTAAGATACGTTTTTGCATAAACCATTTATAATCTATCTAATGACAAGTTACTGTTAAATAATCATGGCCGTTAGTACTACGACATATATCAGACGTGATAGATATTTTGCTATTAAAATGATATAATGAATAACGTAAATATTGTTGATATTCATGTGCGAATTTAAATACATCTCTCTTAACAGTTGATCTAGAAAAACCGTTAAAAACATGATTATATATATCTCTAATGTAATGAATAAAACCGGGAGATGAAGGAAATGAAAAAGGCAAACCCTGCACAACAACTAATTTTGATATTGCTTCCCATCTCTATGTTTATTGTATTTAGGGCCTACAATTCCCCCGTCATAGGGTTAATTTGACCTTGTACTTGGTCCGGGACAGTATCAGTATGTGAACCTTGTTTCGATGGAGTGGGCTTTTGTGCACCCGGTTTTGAAGCCTGGTATTGGGCATGCCTAGCTGGATGAGCCCTTACAACGTGTCTCATTAAACCCCCCGTCCCACCGTGACCTTTTCCAGTTTTAAATTTTAAAACATCTTTACAAATTTTACACCTAGCTACTTGATTCTCTACGTCTCTATCAAAAAATATCCATGCATCTGATTTTAATGATCGTTTTGCTGGACCTCGTCTCATACTAGGGGGAATAAGAGACATTTCAGTTGAAGGTGCACTAGTGGGTGTGTTGTCATCAACATTAGTGGGTGTATCATCTAGATTAAATTCTAAATTAAAGTCTTCTTGAGTTCCAGAAAATAGATCATCGTCTAAATCTAATGGTATTGTAGGAAAATGTTCAGTATCAACAAAATTATCATGTGTAGGAATATGATGACTAGAAGAAGTAACCTTAACCTTGTTGCCCCTACTAGAAGAAACATCATTACCCTTAAACATACCTCTTAATCCTTCAATTTTAATTATGATAATAAATAATTAAAGATAATAAAATTAAGTTCGCTAAATAAAATAAACAGACAATAATAATTTAATGAAGGAACGAATGTACCAAACGCCGACGTAACGTCGACGTGTAATCGAGATGTTGAAAATTGAAACTTTGCTCGATGGAAGATCATCAAGCTAGTTGCCAACTTCACTCCCAATTCCCAAATGAATAAATAAAATTGAATATTTAGTAAACAATGTAGACTTGTAGAGAGATAGATTGAGAGATTAGAGAGATTGTAGGAAGATTTGTGAGAAAGATGAAGAGAAAATGAGTTATTTATAGTTGAAAAACTGGGTTAAAGTGTAAATATAACTTATGGGTTAAAAATAAATATTAAGGGGTAGGGGGGTTGGGGGAGACAAAAAATGACCGTTGCACAACGACCAAAATGTAAAATGGTCGTTGGTGCAGCAGTTATTTTTGCAAATGGGGGGTTACGGGCGGGATCGGGACTGGCTCGGGACTAGCTGGACTAGGGCGGGACTGGACGGGTCGGGACGAGACATTGTCCCGTCCCGGTACCCGTCCAGTCCCGGTTCGAGTCCCGATACCATTTTTTTTTTACTACTGGGGTTTGGGACTGACCAGCTCTAGTTTATTTTGGACATTTTCTCTAATATTAAGAGGGGCATTTAGTAATTAAGCCACTAAATAAATAAAAAGTGAAAATGAAAAAGAATTAAAGACACGTGAAGAAAGGAAACATCCGAGAAAAACCAGTTGTACGACTAATCTACAATTTGTCCCCTTTGTACTTACTACTTAACTGCCATCTTCCCATGGCAGCCGTCTCTACAGTTGAGTAAACTCTTTATTTCTCCAAAAACCCACTAAACAATCTTCCCAAATATTCAATCTTTTCGACCCAATGGAGCAATCCCTGCTCCTTACACTATTCTCAATCTTAATTGCGGTTCTTGGGTCAACCCGGATCCAATTCGTCGCTACCCATCAAGAATCCGGTGATTGGCATTGTGAAGTCGATGAGGAATCCCGAGTTTCTGCAGAGTTCAAGCCTGGAGTCGTAACCCTTGATGGGCACGGTGATGATTGGGAGAATATTGATGGGTTTGAGTTTTCTCTCCTTCCTGCTCTTGACCCGGATCATGATCATGAATATAAACAAGGAAAGATGACGGTTAAGGTACTATTTAATTATTTTTTACTCCCTTGGTCCCAATTTATGTGATATAGTTTGACTCGGCATGGAGTTTAAGACTTGTGGTCTAAATCAAATCAAAGGTATTTGTGTGGTTATACATGGTTAAGCGTAAAAGGTAAATGTTAAATTGTTGCAAAATAAGGAAATGTATTATTCTTTTTGGGACAGACTAAAAAAGTAAAGTGACGTAAAATTGGGACGGAGAGAGTAATATTTATGAAATGGGTTTCTTTTTTCACGAAAGTGGGTAGAGGTAAGGTACATCCTACCCAAGGCGAATTCAGGATTCCAAGTGGATGATATACCATTATTTTAAAGATAAGATTAAAAAAAATTATAGTGCAACCGATCAACCAATGCACCACTTAGTCTCTTTTGACCATGAGTTCCTTAAGATAATATTAGACATATTTAAGGATTATGCACATAACATACCGAGTTTAGTCGGGTGACTATGGTTTCAAGTGACCCAATTTTTGCACCTATTCGCCACTGATCCTACCCTCTCTTGGCCCACTTGTGGGATTACACTGGCTATGTTGATGTTGTTGTTGGGTTTTTTTTTTGGTTGCATATTGGGGGTTGTTTATTTTGTTCTTAACTAAGTTAAGCTCTGTGTACATCCTATCATCTCCAAACTCCACTTGTGGGATTACACTGGCTATGTTGTTGTTGGGTTTCTTTTTTTCTTTTTGGCTGCTTATTGGGGATTGTTGATTTTGTTCTACATCCTGCCCTTTCCGGACCCGCTTGTGGGATACAATGGTATGTTGTTATTGTTTTTTTTTGTTGCTTATTGGGGGTTGTTGATTTTGTTCTTAATTAGGCTTTGCACGATGGAAAAGATGTGTACTTTTTGTTGCAAGTTGATGGAGAATATGTATACAAGAAAGGGTGAGTAAATGCTGTTAAAATTTTGTTATCCTTTGTTCAATTTGATAGATTGAAGAACATGCTCTTGCTATGCAATACTTGTGGTATTATAGGATGCAATTAGTGATTAGTGCTTTTCAATTTTAGGGACTGATGCTTCTTATATAGTGGAAAAGTAATTATCTTTCATATGATTTCTCTAAAGGAATTAAATTTATAAACATGGCAGATCATGTTTCTTCAGCAGTTTATACTTTCCTTTCTTTTCATGTTGGTAACTAATGTATTGCTACTTATTTGGTATGAGAGTTTCCAAAATTAATTTTCTTGCTGAAAGACACTTGAAGAAAATTTTCATGTAGTTTATAATAATAGATTTCCTATATAGAGAGGGTGCTAAGAAGAATATAATTGCCATATATCTTATATGTTACATGAATTCTGGGGTAAATGGAACAGAAAATCATTTCCTTTTACGACACATTATGAAATTTTAAGAATCTTTTGTTGCAAAGGGTACAACTTTAGCAGTGTGTTAACGTAATATGAAAACCTGAGAGCAGTAAGGGAACAAGGTCAATAGATTTCCTTTTTTGTTGTACACCTATCAGTTATCACAATTTCAAGGCTCGACGATCAGTGGTTCAGATAGAGTATATCCAAGGTTAGCTTCTCTCTTTTTGGAAGTAGATGATATGAATGTCAATCCAAAAAGGTTTTGGGAAGTATTAGACAAAGGATGGAAACCCAAATTCTGAAGGCAAGGATTGTTATATGGACAGATAAAAACCTTAAGATTTAGTTTAACTTCCTGATGAGTCGTTAATTGAGTGAAAGAAAGACAACCAATCAGACAAGAAGCTACTTTTGAAGATGTTACAATCTAGATGAGTCACTAAGATTTAAGTGGATAACAAATAGTTCCTCTATCCTAATCTATATGGCACTTTTCCCATTTTCGGACATTCCGAAGTCCACAATGTGCGACCTTATTTTACTTTTGTATAATTTTCTGAACTTTCAAGGATTCAAATTCACTAAGCAACTCAAATTTTAAACTTCAATGTTATGTTTTTATATCGCACTAACTTGTCAATCATCATTTCTATATGTTCTTCCACGATAACTACTAATATACATGTTAAATTAATATCATAAACTCTATTCCAGTCAAAAACTATCAAATGAAACGGGATGGAAGGGGTAAGAGTTATTGTGAAACAGCACTCACTCAAAGTCATGACAGAAAAAGCTGTCAAATAGCTTGAGAATTTAAGCTCAAAATTTTTTAGATGCCATTGATAAGGAACCTGTATTGTTTCTATATTTTTCACCTCAAGACACAATTTTCTGCTCTATTTTGACCTTCAATTATGTGAAAACAGCTTGAAGTATTAACCCTAGCTAGATTGGTTGATTGTAGGAATAAAAAGGTGGACTAGATACTTTAAGAATCAGGTAACTCCCTCTTGATTTGGTGTCATAGTGTTCATACTCAGTCTTGTCGTTCATGTAAGTGTATATATGTTTCCCCTTCCAAGATTATTTCAGGGTTGTGAAGAAGATTGACCACCGTGTGCCTGATTTTTGGTTGAGAGAGTAGGAGGTCTAGAGGGAACATTTTCTTGGGTCTAGTATTTTTGAAGGGGAGCCTTGGAGTAACTGGTAAAGTTGTTGCCATGTGACCGGGAGGTCACGGGTTCAAGCCGTGGAAACAACCTACAATAGACCCTTGTGGTACGGCCCTTCCCTGGACCCCGCGCATAGCGGGAGCTTAGTGCACCGGGCTGCCCTTTTTTTTTTTTAGTATTTTAGTAAAGCACGAGGGAAATATTGAGGGAGAAAAAGACAAGCAAACGAGATGAGAGATTGAAGGAAGGAATAGTCTGATGAGGTAACCTAAAAAGGGAAGCCAAGTTGCTTTCTTTTTTGCTCTTACCAGATATACCATGTAACAGTTTGAGGAATAATTCTCCATGCTTCCTGCTTCTGTTCCTCTTCCCTTTGCCTGTCAGCTTCAAAGCAGACCCTTCTGATGCTGGCATTCGCCCAACAGACTCCAAATAAATTCAAGATAGCATTCAAGTGATATTTGAATAAATATAAGGAACATACACATAGAATTTGTCACAGAGCTCTTGGTACTATTTGCATATGGGCAGAACCATGTGTACCATGTGAAAAATCATATTTCCTAAGAACTGTTTTCCAAAGTGGAAGGTTGTAAAATGAGGTGATGTGTGGATAATGAGCTTTCTTTACTTGTAGAAACACTTTGACAGATATCAAATCACAGAGCCAACAAATCTAGGTCTGCTATACTACCTTTCCAGGATGAGTTTCGGGGAACAGTGTGACTACTCCTCTGACATTGTGGAACAACGGTTCCATTGAACAAAGACTAGTTGTATGTTTTGTGTGAAAAAAGGAAAACGGTTTCATGTTTTTTTCCTTTTGGTATATGTTATCATTTATTTGTCGGCCATTTTGTGCTTATGCATTCTTTTGATAAGTCATTTTCTGCTTATGCCTAATCATGTAAAGTCATTACTCATGGTTACGATCTTCTGTAACTTTTCTTATGTAAAATGGTGGTGACTTATTCAAAGATGGTTTTATATTCAGAACTCTCACTTATTGGAAAATTAAAGTTTGAGGCTGGTTGGAAAAAAATTTCCTCCTGATATAAGAATTGATTATGTTTTTCATTGATTTTAGGAAGTTAAATCACTATGATTTTGTTCTCATTTTGGGACCTTTTAAGCAACTTTTGGGACATCAATAAGATCTTTTACTCAGAATTTTGTAGATCTTCCTTGTAATAGGCTTTTTATAAATATAAATATAATTCCTTAAGGAGATAACTCTTCCCTATTTAACACGGATCACTCAACTTGCCCAACCTCCTGTTCTGATCTTACTTGACTTGGGTGTGGACGTATGGCATACAAACCGGATTTGGTTAGTTCACCTAGGATGTATGGACTACAAGTATGGCCGAGAACTATAAGTTGACTAGGTTTTCAGTTTCGGTTTTGAGGTCATATATAATACCAAATATATTACTCCTATTAAACGTATTTTGACACCCGTGCCCGTACTACTTACCATATTCCTGAATTGTGAGATCTATGCGACAATGAATGCCACTTATTCAAAAATAAAAGTGATGATGATTCCAACTTCTAAATCCACATGTAAACCTCTTCTAGGTCTTGTAAACTCAAATACTTGAATCTTCGCTTCTCTTTTTGGCTGTTCTGCTTAGTTCATGCTTGTAGCCTATAATTAGTGACACCTTAAATATGTACAATACGCCATTCTAAGTATTTAAATAGACTCACTCTTGCACCCTCAGTATGAATATCCTTCCTAATCAGTTAAAGCTCGGCACTTCTTTCCTTGCTCAAGTCATCCTAATTATGATTTGCAACTTGATATGATGTTAAATGAACCTTCCTAACACATTTTAACTATCATTTTAAAAATACCTCCAGCCAACTCAAACATTACAAAATCTTCACAAGTACTTTCTTTCCTCATCTTTGGTCAAACCTGGTCGTAAAAGCGTGGGTGAAATCACGTCTTAAAACTATGTGCACGCGCACACACATATATACAATGCACAACAACAACAACATACCCAGTGTAATCCCACAAGTAGGGTCAAATAATATACCGTACATGCACATATTTCTTGATTCTTAAGGAGGAAAGGTTTGTTTCTTATTGAATATCTTTCTTTTTGTGGGATGAAGTACATGAGTTTGGCCAAGTGTATGCTTGGTATCTACATAGAAATAATGGATATTCTGTCTTGGTGCGATGCTTAAATTTATTACAGAATGTGTACAACATTCAAATGAAGTTCTGAAATGTTATGCATGGCAAATACATGTTATCGTCCTACGTAAGTTATTTGACCAAAAGGCATGCACCTTTAAAATCACATCTCTATTAAACTCAGGTCTATATAAGCTGATAGAGTGATGTCAGATATGTGCATCGTGGGGTTGAAACTGCTCTGACTTGTTTCAATGTGTTACATGATTGGGTAACTGTCTATATTTTGTGATTGTTAACTCTCTATATTTTATGTTGTGTGTGTGTGTATATATATATATATTGGTACTTGTACAATAGATATAACGCATTATCAACTTAATTATGTTATATTGTTTATTTATGCCACCATACTTGGGGTTTCTTTCTTAATGATGTAGAAATGACAAGAATTGCCCATCTGTAGCACTGATGTTTCAAGTTGGTGAGAGTGCCACATATCATAGTGTAAGTTGTGCTCATTCATTTACGGGTTATGCTAACTGCAGAAAATGTCTATCCAGAAAAGAAAAATACAGGTTTCTTGTATTTCTGTTTGGTATATTGCCTAAAATGTGGATTAAATTTGTCGGAATAGATGGGTGGGTGTAAGCAATCACCTGATGCATGCAACAAAAAAACTTGTCGTGGCCACGAAGTCGATATCATGCACTTTTCTATTGGAAATGCTATCCCTGGCAGATTGTATGGTGGAAACCCAGTCGACAACAGAGATGGTAATGGGGGAGACAGGTAAATTTGGATACACTATTATCTTGTTTCACAAACACTTGCAAAATTCTCCAACTTATCTTTACTGTGTTCACATGGTCAACAGATTTGGTCATCTAGTTGATTTGTACGCTTGGAGCCCACACTGTCTGAATCTCGATGGGGTTAGTCCTAAAGGTGAGATTGTCATTGGAGTTATTAGCACTCAAACTCCGGAATGTGTACGAGAATATTATATTCATCCCCTAATCCCTATCAATTAATACTTGGATCTTGATTGTCTTTGGTAAAGGGGGAGAGAAGTAAATGGACAAAAAGAATAGAAAGAAACTTAAACTTATTTTAATAGCAAGTACTGAGTATTGAGTTTACAAAATTTACAGCTGACCTTAATTCATGTGGTTGGTTTCTGCGGATCTATAACCAGTAACCATTTACGTTGCTATTTGGCTGTTGGATTTTCTTTTCTCTTTTCTTTCATTGACACTTATCATACACCTAAAGAACTCTATGTTCTGTGAGGTGCAACTAAAAGGGAAATTACATTTTGAGGAATTAAAGATATGCATATAACTTGAACGATAGATGAAAATATCAGATCAAATTTCTAATGGTCTATCTGGTTGCTACCATGATGGAAATGTAATATCAGATGGATGGACATCATTAAGTTTTGAGTCAGTTTGAAGGAAGAGAAACCCTTGCAATCATCATAGTCCCTGCTTGTTGACTCAGAAGTGGTCTCTTAAAAAAGAGAACTTTAACATGCACACATTTGGCATCAGTGTCTTCTTCGACTATGATATACATGCACTTCGTTGTTATGATTTTGGCGATCTTGTTTCTGCTAAATTCTATTAGCAGGACACAACATTCTTGACTTACAATTTTTAACTCGAGTCTGTTAGTACTTACCCTTATCTTTTATTCTTAGGAAATGATACTTCTGCTCAGAATGACTGGAGGGGTGCATGGTGGCATAGCAGTTTCACAACCCATTCAGGTAACCTCTCTCACCCCATGTCAAATCAGCTTGGGTTTGTTCAGTGGTCCTTGGTGATGCTGTGAAGTTGGTTCTTCTTCATTTCTCAAATGAACTTGTATTGACAGGTTATTCCGAGGAAGACAGTCCTTATTCGACGAAGGGTCAAAAGGGAACATTCTATTTTGAATTTTCTAGGCCCCTGAGAACCATGGATCGTCTTCAGCAGGTATTCTATTACACTGATGTCTTTCATTATCGAATGTCTTAATGAAATTTGGTCATGCATTTAGAAACCTCGGCATTTAATATGATCGTCAATGAGACGCATTAGTAAATAGAAAAGTCACTTTTACACTTATTTCATAGTCACTAAACAAAACATTCGTCAGCATGCTGATTCATCCTTTTCCCCTACTTTATTAGCACCTGGAGAAGGAAATATATATGTTAAGAAAGACTGCATTAATTAAGTTTGGTATGGGGGTGTAGGATGTGCAATTCACTATCGGTCAGATGAGCAAGTTTTCAGCTGCATTTTGGTATCCGGAGGATGGAAATGCATGGCACGGATCAGGACATTACACGATTAGTTGTGACTGGGTACCTCTAGATGTTCCTCCAGGTTCATCTGTAGGAGCCAAAGTGGTATCTAGAAGCTCTTGGGATGCTATTTCCGGTGGTTTTGCTTTTCTGTTATCTATTGTTTCATTTGGTGTAACCATTTTTATTGGGTATTGGGTTCATAAGAAAGATGTCACCTCTTTTCAACGCATTGGTGGTTAGACTCTTTTGAGTGCTGCTTCCCCCCATATATTCCTTTTTTTCTTTCTCCTTTTCTTAATACAGAACTTTAGTAATGTCTTTACCTTTTTATAAAGAGGGATGATGGACATGGTATATTCTTTTGTAATAAGTGCAGTTTTTTATACTTATCTGGTGCTTATATCTTGTACTCATTGAATGAAAAATTAGTGGATTTGCAATTTCATTAGGGGATAACTCCATCTTGTATTGTTTTGCAAGTTAGCATATCGAAAAAAGAAAATAATCTAGTTTAAGACACTTGCAACTAGGTTCAACTTGAAAGTAAGCCTTAAAAAAGATATTTCTTCAACACTCAAAAATCCGCTAACTAAAAAAACAAGTTGAAGTTTGGCCACAAAAGAAATCTTAGTTTTCTAGTTAGGGAAGAATTTCCTTCACCAATAAAATGAAAATAAGTCGTATTTTTTTAAACATGTATATGCCAGTGGATTTTACTAGCCTAATATGATGGGAGGAAGTAGGTATCCATTAGAAGAGTCAAGATGTGTGATTTTTTCATCATCTTAAGATCTTTGGTGTATCGCATGGAGGATATCTTTATTGATCATGTTGACCTGCAATCTTAAACGCACATTAATTAATAAAATTATGAAAAAAAAATTAAATTATCATATCGATGGGGTAAAAAAAAATAGCAAGGAAAAATAATGAAAATGAGATCAAAATGCTTACTTGTTACAATGGCATGAATTCATCAAAAATCTCCAATACCACCTGCAGGAAGATTACCTTTCAGATCAATCAAAACTAGACTATCAGAGAAGTAGACAAAATTCAAATCATGTCCCTCATCTTGTATATTTTCAAAATTATCTTGCATTATAATTTCTTCATTTCTTGTGAAAGTCAAGGGTGTGTGGATCATCATTCCTAGTACAATAGTAGCATGACATGTCCAAGAATTTTTGTCACCCAAAGATGACAAGGTTGTTCTATTAGCCCAGACCAAACTGGACAAGATGCAAAATGTCCAAGTTTACCTTTAAACATACCAATACATTTAGTTAGATTAATTCCTCCTACACTATGAAATTTTGAACATTCAATTTTCTGAAATGTCTTTTCCCCCGTATGAAATGACAAAATGATAATTTCACCATCATAAGTGTTGATCTTAACAGTCTTCCAGTGCAAACTTCATTAACAACAATTCCTGAAATCATATCTTGTCTTTTGTAGAAAAAATCAGAACTTAGTTCAAGTGATTTTCAAATCTTGATATTTAATGAAAATACTTCAGCCCTAGCCACAATATCATATCCATGAGAAGGTATAGTTGACGCTTCAGAATTATCTTCATTTAACCAATCATAATAATCATGTCGAATAAATTCAATTCTAATAACCTTAAAATTATTGATGTTTTCATGATAACCGAATCCAGGACTCACTTGTATAATCTGAATATCAAATTCATCACAATAAATATTTAAAGGGGGAGTATCAAATACTTATTTATAGATGGATTAGTCATATATATATGATATGACCAATATTTACGAGACAAATTAGTCTATTGGCTGAACTCACAATAATGCAATTCAACATGCCTGATAAATTAAAGGGGATTCTTAATTCAGACTCATATTCAAAATTTTTGTAATCAAGCAAAGTGAAAGTCTTTTGGAGCTTGCTTTGAACATGCACATATAAAATATAGTTTTTACCTGTTACAACTGAGATCTCAAAATGTTTTTTGATGAAATCTTCACTTTTTATCATGTCACACCAAAATTTACATGTAACAAGGAACTTGATTAGTACTCTAGCATGGAGAAGCAAGAGAATTGAGATGATGATCTCAAAAGATAAAGAGTAGATTTATTTTTAGCAAACCCAAACACAAAGTTTGAAAATTTCACAAAAGAAAATAAAAAGTTCTTGAGAAAGAGCTAGAAAGGATGTAAAGAAAAATTCTAAGCAATTGAGCTCTTGCTTTTTATTGGGATTTTCTTTGCAGAAATATAAAAAAAAAAGGAATATATATGAGATGAAAAACTCTAAGATTTTGTACTGTATATATAGATGGAGGAGAGTTGCCTTTAGATTCATGCAATATGGTTGAATTACTGTTATTAATTCAATTAGTAAGAGTGAAATTATTACTAATACATGAACTAATTGAAATTTAAAATTTATGATGATCTGGTATTAAATTACACCAAATTAATTGTTTTGAGATAAATCACATTTAATGTAGTTCTACGTTCACATTCGGGTTAAATTGATAACATATTTTTAAAGGGTTTCACAATGTGTTAATGAATTTAACGACAAATGATTATAAGTAGCGAAATCAGAAAGCCATATGCCATTTCATTGAAAAGAAAATACAACAGCGGGAGAAAAAGATAGAGAGATACATAGTAAAGGACCATCGACATTCTTGATTTAAAGGATTATGGGCCAAGACTCTTAACCCCTAAAAATAAATGATGTTGTTGGTTGATGTAGCTTATTTTAATACTAAAACAAACTATACAACTAGTAGAAACTAAATGTCATTTCGGGATAAATTATGGTGGCTAATTCAGCTTTTGATTTGCGTTTATTCCTTCAATTAAGGTGTATCGTCTGGTGGATCATCTTTATCAATCATGTTGACCTGTATTCTTAAACTCACAAATATTAGTAAAATTAAGAAAAAGAATCAAATTAGGTGGGTCATTAGGAAAACAAAATAGCAAGGGAAAACAAAAAAGAAATGCGGCTAAAAATGCTTACTTGTTGTATATGCATGTACTTATCAAAATCACCAGCTTCATCATCAACAGAAAAATTCCCTTCTCCCCCCATTGGATTGTCATTAAGATTAGCCAAAACTAAGGCTATCAGTAAATGTTACAAACTTCAAATCATGCTTTTCATCTTGTATGTGCAAATTAAGCAGATTATTGTTAAAATCTTAACAAAACATCTTTCCAAATTTATCTTTGATTATAATTTTTTTCATTTTTTGTGAAAGTTAAGGATTTATGGATCATCATTCCTAGTACAACTGTAGCATGACAAGTCCAAGAATTCTTGTCATCATATTCCTCCATGACCCAAAGGTGACAAGATTGTTCCCCAAGCTCAAACACTAGGCAAAACACAAAAAGTCCAAGTTTACCTTTAAACTCAACAATACATTGATCAAATTCTTCGTTACCATATGGAATTATGGATATTCAATTTCTTGAAATGTCTCTTCCCCCATATGAAAAGACAAAATGACCATTTCATCCTCCTCATGAGTGTTGTTCTTAACAACCTTCCAATGCAAGCATTCATGGATAACAACTCCTGAAAAACATGTCATGGCTATGGTAGAAAAAATAAGGACTTAGTTCAAATATTTTTCAAATTTTGGTGTATAGCGAAAATATCTCAGCCCTTTCAACAATCTCAAAATCATCTTGAACAGAAAATACCATTCTTACAACCTTAAAATCATTGTTTTTTTCATCATAACCAAATCAAATACTCACTGGTATAAACTGGAGATCAAATTTATCACAATAAACACTTGAAGGGGGGAGAATCAAGTACTTGCTTATAGATGGATTTGTCAAATATATGGTGTGACCAAAATGGCTAAGATTAATATCAGTGAGACAAATCAAACCATTGGCTGAACTCACAACAGTGCAACCCAACTTACCTGATAAGTCAAATGGGACTTTTAATTCCCATTCATACTGATTTTTTCTGTGATTAACCAAAGTAAAGGTCTTTTCAGGCTTGCTATGGACAGGAAAATTTTTGTGATCAAGCAAAGTAAACGTCTTTTCAGGCTTGCTATGGACAGGCACACAGAGAATGTAGTTTTTACCTGTTGCAATTGAGGTCTCAAGATGTTTCTTGATGAAATCTTGACTTTTTATCATAGCACACCAAGACTTACATGTAATTAGAAACTTGATTAGTGCTCTAGCAGGGAGAAGCAAGAAAATTGAGATGATAATCTCAAAGGGTAAAGATGGTAGAGACATTTTTAGCAAACACATAAAATTTGAAAATTCACAAAAGAAAAAAAATGTTTTTGAGAAAGAGCTAGGAAGGATGTAAATTCTATGCAACTGAGCTAATATTTTTTACTATAATTTTCTTGCAGAAATGTTCAAGAAAAGAGAAATGTAAATGACATGAAAGACTCTAGAATTTTGTACTGTATATATAAGGGGAGGAAAAGTTATCTTTAGATTCATGTAATATGGTTGGATGGCCATTATTAATTCATCATATAATAGTGAAATTGCTACAAACAAATGAATTAATTTTAAATTTAAAGAATTTGATGATCGGGTAGCTAGATTATACTAAATTATATATTTGAGATAAAATCACATTTAATGTAATCTACTCTTCACAGAGAAAGTATACACGATTGTCGCAATATAATTAACCCAATTATAAATTAAAGTTAAATCCCACATAGACAAGACAATTAGGAAAGTAAAGAATTTATCACCAATTAAGCTAAGCCAAATAATGTTCAATATCTACAACAACAACGTACCCAGTGAAATTTCACAACGTGGGGTCTGGGGAGGGTAGAGTGTATGCAGACCTTACCTCTACCTTGGTAAGTAGAGAGGTTTTCGAAAGATCCTCGGCTCAAGAAAAAGCATAAACACAAGCAAAAGCAAGAGAGATTAAAATTATTTTAAAACTAATTAAAATAAAATGATTTAGAAAGTGGGTAAAATTATCTTAGTTGATTTCAAATGCTTTATACCAACTATTGTTTTATTAAATTTATAAAAGAATATATTTTTGATTTTAAATAAAAACAGGAAGAAGGGTGAATCAAGAAATGAGTGATAGATAAAATAAATATTTAAAAAGTACATGAGTAACAAGAAGTTACAATATCATGACATAAGAGCCCAAATTTTAAAAATAATATTCAAACATATAAAAGTAAACTTTTTAGGCGTTTAGCATTTTAACTTTCATTGTTGATAAAATTATTACTTCAAAGTTCAAACTCGTTTTATGCTTATCTAAGAATTCATGTATGATTTTAAATTTTAATTATGTTTATTTTTATTTTCAACTATATTAGCAAAGATTCACGTTTTCATCTTTAATAATCATCTAAACAAATAAACAGTAAATATATATATATATATATATATATATATATATACACACACACACACACACACACTCAAATAACACTAATTTAGTAAATAAGAGTGCAATTATTACTAATGCATGAATTAACTGAAATTTAAAATTTCTGATGATTTGGTATTAGATTACACTAAATTAATTATTTTGATATAAAATTGCATTTAATGTAGTTCCCTGATCACATTTGGGTTAAATAGATATGTTTTTTAAAAAAATACGAACATAACTTATTTTTAACGATGGCAAAGGAAAACATTTTTAAGTTTTTAGAAAAAACTTTTTCTTTCATAAAAAATTTCTAAATAGAAAAAATTATTGAAAATATAATTAAGTAAGTAACTCGTATTTTCTCTAACAACTTCAATTTTTCAATAAGATGATTAGACAATACTTATAATTCAACATGTGGTATTACAACCAATATGTTGTATCATAGTCAAGATCAAGATGTGATATCATAGCTAGACTCGTTTCAATTCTTGATTTATCCAATATTAATCGTTTATATACGTTGTCCACACTTCAGTTAGTGCCATGAGGAAGGGTGTTGAATTGTTGAAGTAATGTGAAATATTTATCTCCTTACATATCTTTGAGCAATTCATGTTATATGATTTGATTAACTTTATTAATGAGATGATAAGATTGAGATTATTACTACCAAATGAATTAATTTAAAAATTGAAATTTCTGATGCTCTTGTAATGAGATTATGTTAAATCAATCATATATGAGTTAAGTAGATACAATACAAATAACAAAGATATAAAGATGTCAAACTTAAAAAGATATCTTTTTTCATTATAACGACCCGTTTGGTAGTTTAGTGCATTTCAACTCAAATTTTCTAAATCGCCCTTTATGTGATCCTTATTTTGATATTTTTAGCTTGTGTGGAGGTGGCACATTTCCCGAGGCAAATCAAAATTGTTTCGGAATAAAAATTTTAAGTTAGAGATTTTTTGAGTTTTGGAAATTGATTAATTTGACCAAAACTGACTTTTGGGTAGACATGTCCATATTTAAGTTTTGTCGATTCTGTTATATTTGACACGTCATTTATGACTTAATAGAGTCTTTGATTCGGGTCCCAGGGCGTTCATATGTGTTTTGGGTACTAGTTGGCTAAGTTTGAAATGTGAGAAAGTTATGATGTTTTTTGTAGAAAATGTATTCTAATGATGTCGGATGAATATTTTGAGGGCGTTAACAAGTCTATAGCGTCGTTTATAGTTAGGTAGCATATTTGGTTTGTATTCATGGGTCCCGAATGAGTTTTGAGTGTCAAATCCAAATTTGAAAACACCAGAAATATGGTGTTCAGTGTCTGGTTTCCTTCTTCGCAATTGTGAAGGAGGTACTGAGATTGTGAACCTCGATGGGACAAGTAATCGCGATCGCGAGGTGTCCTTCACGATAGCGAAAGGGCGCGTCTTTCTGGTAGACGAGTCGCAGTGCTACGCAATCGCGGGCAGGGCCTCGCTATCGCGAAACGTCTTCATGAGTCTGGTCAAAATTTGATCTTCGTGATCACGAGAGGGGTCTTGCATTTGCGAAGAGTGCATTGTAGCAACACTGATAAATCTTCAAATTCGAGAGTCATTCCCCATTTTTCATTTTCTAAGTTCTAAGCTCGATTTCGGGAGGAAATTCAAGGGTACTTCTTGATTCTACATTGGGGTAAATTACTAAATTTATTTTCCTTTATTTTATATCGTTTCCCCTCATTTTGTGGTAGTTTAAATCATGTTTTGGGTCAAAAATTGGAAAGTTAGCCGTAGAGTTTTGAAAGGGGATTTTTTATGAAATTGAATGCCGTGATTAGGGCATTTTGAATTGATATTTTGGATTTAGGTTAATTAAGCTTTGGATAACCCATTTTTAAAATAAAATTTTGATTTTGTCCTAGATGGCTCAGGGTCACTTTTGGGGGTCATTTTTTATTTAGAATTTAAGAGTAGCAATATGGATATCGATAGATCTGTATTTTGACGTCAAATTTATAATTGATAGACTTTGTTCGTTCGAAGCATTCCAGATGGAAAAAGCTCAAATTTGATTGTTCGTGGCTCCCGCACAGCCTTGAAGTAGGTTATGGCTTACTCTTGTTAGACTCCGATTAGAGAGTCGTATGTACATTGTAGAGACTGGCGGTGAAAGCATTATAGGCATTCGGGCATAATGTGGAGGTGAATTTCAATTAGATTGGTATCGTCAGTTGTTATGTGGGCTTGTTGCCATATGTGCTCATATTTGTGATTATTGCTTGCATTTATCTCTGTCACGTGATAACTCACATATCTCATGAAAATGAAGGGTAAAAGTAATTACTGAATTGTGAGTTGTGATATGCTTTGTACTGATTGATTCTATATTCGTGATATTGTTGAAATTGATTCCATGCATGAAATGCCTTCCATATTACTCTTATGTTTGACATGATGGTAAGGTGAGTGATTGAGAGATTTCGGATCTTTGTCGGAGATCGAGAGTGACAGAAAGCCTTAGAGGTCTTTGCCGAAGAGCCAGAGTGATTGATAGCCTCTGAGGTCTTTGTCGGAGAGCATGAGTGGTACATGAACTTTGCGGGTCCCCCATGAATCATGACTTTGAGGCACCGCCCTTAGCATGTGTGTACGAGAGTAAAGAAAGAAAGATGGCCATTGCATTGCACTGCATTACCTTCATTCATCCATTTATTTAACTGATCATTTGGTGAGTTGTAACTGTCTTTGGTGGATTACATGATTTTTTATCCTTACTTGAACATGATTTCATAACCATGCTTGATTGCTTTATCTGCTACTTGTTAATTTTATATCTTCATGCATTATCTAATTGTTATCGGCCTATCATGTCTACTAGTACTAGTGTCATACTTATACTACCTTTACTGCACTTTTTGTTGTGTGCAGAGTTTGATCCGGGATCCAGTTCCAAGTCTCATAGTTGATATCGAGGTAGTCCATTCGAGTTGTCCAGGGTGAGCTACTTGGTCGACTGTGGCCCCTGAGACCCTCATCTTATCTTTACATTCTATATTGACTATGAGACTGACTTTTCGCTCTACAGAACATGTATTCCAGACTTGTTATTTAGAGCTCTTTTACTATTCAGACCTGATTTTGGGATATTATTCGGTTGACTTGGTAGTAGATTTGATATTTCCATATATAAGTTAATTCATGCGTTTCTATTTCCGTTTTTTCTTTAATTCTTGGATAGAAATTGGGGGATCGTTCGCCTACCGGTGGGTAAAATGTAGGTGTCATCATGACGTGATTTGGGTCGTGACATTCATAATCTTTTTAAAACAAGAATATTATTGAATATAATTAAGTAAATAAAAATGTGTTCTCATTAAAAACTTAAATATTTTTAAATGACATGGTTACACACACGTAAATATGTGGTATCAAAGTCAAATTAATCTCAATTTTTATTTTAAATATAATTAGTTAAATTAAAACATATTCGTAATAGCCGCAATGGGTCGATAACAGAAAACAACAAATATAACCCAATCCAACAAACTTATTCGTACAAATCAGAAAAACATGTTATTCAACATGGATTTGCAAAAACCAAAACTCGCATTATGGCACAATAAAGCCAAAGAAGCAAAAATCATTAGGAATAACACATATTTAGAGAAAATACAAGTTAAAGTTTCAAAATTTTAGAAAAATAAGAACTTTATGAAACTAGACATTATTAAGAATAGCTATGAATAAAACAAGAACTTTTGACAGCTTTCACGAGAATAAGGAGCTTTAAAGGCAAATGGTTGCAAGCAAACTATAAGTTTATCGGTGTAATACTGTGATGATCCAGCTTCAGAAATTTGGAGATCGATCAACGACTGAAGAGCCTAAGAGAAACGACGGCGGGAATGGTTTGATCAAGCAACCACCGGAGAAAAATAGACTTAAATATATTTTAATAAACTTGAAACGTAACCCTATACTTTTGATAATTATGAAACGGATCGTGACGAGCATTTAATATAGGGTTAAACATTTATGACTGAACTCATATGAAGACACCTAAATTGGGATGATTTTTCACTTAGACAACTCAAGTATGTCGTATACCTATTAAACACTTATACTAGCTGAATTTTGTACCAATTAGGCACTTTTTGTTGACATGACATAGTGAGTTTGATACTATTAATGGTGCGTGAGAGAATTTATTTAGTCAACTTTTTATTTTATTTTTTCTTCTTATTGCTCATATGGCATAGAGAGTGTGATACACTCATTAATGGCATTGAGAGATTTGTTGGGTTTAAATGATAGATTGAATGGAAAATGGAAGGAGTTTTCTCTTGCTTTGTCCCACATCGGTAGTGGAAAGAAAAGTGGGAGTTCCCTCTTGCTTTATAAAATAAGCATTTGTCCCACATAGGTAGTGGAAAGAAAAGTTATTCTACTTATAAGTAGAAGTACTCCTTCTTGTTGCTAAAGGGTTAAGAAGAGGGTCTCCCCTCGTGCCGTCGTCGTCGCTCGGCCTCGGATTCGGATTCCCAATTTTTTTTTTAATTTTTAATTATTATTTAATTAAATTAATTAACTAATCCAATCCTACCCGTTAGTGACCCGGATCCGTGTGTCTGACCCGCTTCTTTTCCATATTTAAATTTCCCACCAGTTTTAGTGGTCGGGTTGCAAACCTTCGTAAACAAAGATTTCCATGGCTATAAATTCGTTTGTTTCTCGTAATTTACTTACTTACGAATTTTCTGAACAACAAAAACTTCTTCTTCTTCTGCACAAATAAATTCTGTGTGATATACTGCCGTTGAGTGGTTCGCCGCTACCTGAATTTGGAGTACTACTATTCTGGTAAGTATTCTGGGAGTGGATATTCCATCAACCTCGAGTACTGTGAGGGGAATAATTTCCTTAAGGACACACTTTGAACTAAGTGGGCTCGATTATATTCTGAAAAATTATTCTTATTTTTTGACCACTGATTCTGTTTATTTTCAGTTATTATTATTTACTGAGTTTTTTTGGAATACAGATTGATAACAAGATTTTGTTTAGCCAGTTTTATTATTTTCTCTTCTTCTTTCCCATTTTCCAGCCACTACCTCTCACCATTTTTCCAAGCTTAAACTCTTTCAATGGAAGTCGAATTTTCAGTGGTCTCTTCAGTTGCAGTAGCCGAATTGAAAGAATCTTTGTCATTGTTATTGTTACTCCTCCATCGCTACTGTTGCCATTGTATGAAAATATTCTTATGAGAAGAAGGGTCAGTGGATGATGTTTGTGGTAGACCTTCTTTGCTTTTTATGAGGACGAAGGAATGAGGAGGCGTATGGCAAAAAATGACTTTTTTTTATTTGGACAAAAATGCCACATCAATTCATTGGTCACTTTATCATATGTGTTGGACCCTTATTTTCTCTTTAATTATTTGGGTGTATGTATGATTTGGACAATTAATATGACATGGCACGATTTAAATGGCCAATGAATCCATATATGAAACGTTTGTAACAAGCGAAAAGTGTCAAACTAGTCCACTTGAGCCTATTACAAGTGTTTGATAGGTGCACGCTTGGCCCGGATCATGACCATGAATACAAAGATGATTGTTAAGGTACCATTAATTTTGTTCACAATTAGTTTCTCTTTTTAGAAATTATGGTAATGGGTTTTTTGTTTTATGGGTTGCTTACCGGGGTTGTTGATGTTGTTCTTAATTAGGATTTGCACGATGGGAAAGATGTGTACTTTTGGTTGTAAGTAGATGGAAAATATGTATACAAGAAAGGGTGAGTAAATGATGTCTAATTTTCTTATCTTTTGTTCAATTTGTTAGACTGAAGAACATGCTCTTACTATGCAGTACTTGTGGGACTTTAAGATTCAATTATTAGTGTTTAACGCTTCTTGTGCTACAAATATTCCAGTTTTAGAGACTTCTTTTATAGAGGATGTTTTTTAGATGATTTCTCTATATGATCCGTCATTTCTTAATTTGTTTTGAGATAATATGATTGTTGTCATCACTCATGACACATCAAAGTGCTTGATGGTGTAATTTTTGTTTATTTCTTTAGGATGATAAATCTTTTTTTTTTTGGATGGTAAATCCTAAAAGGAATTAAATTGATAGCCATGGATGCTCATGCTTCTTTAGCAATTTGTGATTTCCTCTCTTTCCGTGTGGGTGAATCAATGTATCGCTGCTTCTTGGCTTGAGAGACTTTTCCTAAAACAAGATTATTTCATACAATTGAAGAAAATTTTCCTGTAATTTACAAATTGATTTCTTGTTTAGAAAGGGTGCCAAGAAGAACATAAATATCATATATCTGGGATAAGTGTAATAAGAAAATCATTTCCTGCAAATAAAGGCATTTGTAATGCACATTATGAATTTGTGGATCTTTCGTTTCAAAGGTTACAGCTTTAGCAATGTGGTAATCTATTAAGGAAGCCTGAGACATATAACAGATGTAAGGAACAAGGATTTGTTGGAAATTTTCTAATGTAGAATTAAGTTTATCCCATTATTTATGACTCGAACAATTGGGTCCCGCACGTCGAAAATATCGTTTCCACACACGTGCAATCTTAGTGCCAAGTATCGTAAATTTCGTTAATGAAAGAGATATTGATACGTAAGTGAAATGTTTGAGACATAGAATGATGGATGGTTATTGGATGAATAACAAGTGTTCCACGTTGGTAAACGAAGGAAGGATTGTGCGAGGTGTAAGATGGAACGGGTCGGAAAAGGCCGCGGAGCCGAGAAGGGCCACGGTGCCTCCCGGACTGGACCGCGACGCTTGGTCGGCAGTGGGCCATCTGGCTAATTAGAGCCGCGGCGCTTCCCAGGCAGTGTTTGCTCGACGGAATCCCAAAGGTTTGGCTGTTGAGGTGGTTTCAAAGGCATTGAATCCACTCAATAATGGTCATTACTTGGACCATTATGTTGCTGCATTACTTGGGGTTAAATGTCATCCATTACATGGCAATTGATTGCCATTATGGGGCATTTGAAAGGCCATCTTGCACACCTATAAATTGAGGCCTTGGCTCAATTCTATAGAAGAACATATATGAACATATGAATAGAAAAACAAGTTCACAACACCACAAAGAGATCAGATTTTCCTGATAAGCAATCATTCTCTTAGCAATCTTCATTATTCGTGTTCTTCGCTGAGATCATTTGTGTAGGCTTTGCACACTTGATAGTTTGTTGTTTCATCTTGGGAGACTATTGTCCACACTTTCGTAAAGCATATATACGGGAGCAATCTTGTCTTAAATACAGAGAGTCATCTCTCGACTCAGTCAGTGGTGTTATGGTTTATCTAATTGGTTGCTAAGTGTTTCAAGTGTTAACTTAACATACAAAGGACTCTAACCGTTAGTATTCTCAGCGGATCTACTAGCCACAAGAGTAGCAGTTCATGTTCTTGTATTTCCGAATACAAGACCCATATTTGAAGTTCCAATTCAAGATCAAGATATTGACAACTTGTTGTTGTCCTCTTTGTTGTTTATCCTTTCGATCACTGTAATAGTTATTTACTATTCCCGTTGTTGCTTTACATATTCCAACAGGATTTTCTTTATTGTACCCCTACCATAATTTTCAAGACTGGATGATCAATGGTTCAGTTGAAAGTGAAATCTCATTTCCCCCCCTCATTTTTAGAAGATTTTAACTAGGAGTGATGGAGGGAGACATCTACTTCAATTCATCTCAAACATTAGATCTTCATAGGAAGACCCATAGAGGGTCGCTAATTAAGCCAAAAAAAAAACATATTTCTACTATAGAACTCGATAGCCTAAGGTAAATTCCATAATTAGAAGATGTGGAATGATTCTAATATATATTGTAGCTTGCTCTATTCATAGGAAAAAATACGTACTCATATTTCTTTTTGCTCAACAATTTCCTTAAAAAGAAATTAAACTCAATGAAGTTGTAAATCTATTAAGAAATAGATAGATGAAAATTGTCAAACTAATTAGGCATAAGAGCAAGTTATATTCCCATCAGTATGGCAGTAGAAATGATATTGCATGAACAGGATGCCTCCCTCCTCTTTTCCCTATCCATGCATCATAAAGATGTCATATGATCCTTTCTGAAAGAAATAATCCTCTTTCTTATTTTTATTGATTGAATAGATATATATATAAGTTACAAAATAGGAGAATCCTATTCCTATTCTATTTTTAAAACCTTATTCTACCATAATTCTAACTATACAATTATGGTATGTGTATATCCTAAATATGGTAAGAGTATATTCTAATCTAGGTAACAAATATACTACAATATACACACAATATACTTTCCTTAATATACAACTTATGTCCACTGTTTTGCTGTCCTAGTACCGTGACTGGCCCAACTCGTCCAGGCCATTTGGGCCGCCTCTACTTGGTCTGCCATCGCTTCATTGGTTGCCATCGTTTCATCGCTTTGTATACTGTGATATATCTTCTTTGTATATTCAATGTATATCACAGGTATATTACCTCTGTTTAACACACCCCCGCAGTCATAGCGGGCGGTCTTCGAACGCTAAGACTGTCCCAAAAATCTTCAAAGAGAACCGCTGGTAGACCCTTTGTAAAGATATCTGCAATTTGATAACGAGACGGGACATGACATACGCGAACGTGACCCTTTGCAACCTTCTCACGGACAAAGTGAATGTCCATTTCGATATGCTTGGTGCGTTGGTGTTGAACTAGGTTCCCTGACAGGTAGATGGCACTAATGTTATTGCAATATACCAAGGTTGCCTTCTGAATGGGACAATGAAGCTCCAAAAGCAAATTACGTAGCCAACATGATTCGGAGACCACATTCGCTACCCTTCGATATTCTGCCTCCTTACTTGAGCGTGATAGCGTTGCCTGACGCTTTTCTGACCAGGAGACCAAGTTGTTGCCAAGGAACATACAGTAGCCAGAAGTCGACCGTCTGGTATCGGGACAACCACCCCAATCAGCATCCGTGTAAGAGACAAGTGTGGATGTAGATGAAGGATACAAGTGCAACCCATAGTCCAGTGTCCCCTGAATATACCGAATGATGCGTTTGATTGCATTCATGTGCTCAACCCTGGGATCATGCATGAATAAACACACATGCTGAACCGCATACGTAATATCCGGTCTAGTAAAGGTAAGATACTGGAGGGCCCCTGCCAGACTGTGATAGCGGGTCGGGTCCTCGTATGGTGCACCCGTTGCGACACTTAGCTTTGGGTTTGCATCAACTGGCGTGGAAGTGGACTTACACGATGACATCCCAACCCTCTCTATGATTTCAGCAGCATACTTTCGTTGAGACAAAAATAAGCCCCCTGAATGACGCTTGACGGCAATCCCCAAAAAATAACTCAAAGACCCTAAGTCTTTCATAGCAAACTCAGAACTGAGCATGGTCATGATATACTGGCACAAGGCATCGGAAGAGGCAGTCAAGATAATATCATCCACATACAATAAAATGTAAGCCAATGACGAACCACGGCGGTAGATGAACAATGAATTATCTGACCTGCTGTGAGTGAACCCCATAGTGGAAAAAAAGTCAGCAAATTGTGTATATCAGGCCCGTGGAGACTGCTTAAGCCCATATAAGGACTTCTTCAACAAACATACATGATGAGGACGGTTTGGATCTCTGAAACCCAACGGCTGATGCATATAGATTGTTTCCTTGAGATCACCGTGTAGGAAAGCATTCTTGACATCCAACTGATGAATTGGCCAAGTCTTTGAAAGAGCCAGGCTAAGCACCGTGCGAATGGTAGCCGGTTTGACCACCGGACTAAACGTCTCACCATAATCTATCCCAACCTGTTGAGTCTTACCATCACCAACAAGTCGCGCCTTATGTCGAGCAAATGACCCATCTGAATTCTCCTTATGAGCAAAAATCCACATAGACCTGATAACATTAATACCAATGGACGGGGCACCAACTCCCACGTCTTATTATCAATAAGAGCATTATATTCATCAGTCATAGCAATTTTCCAATTAGGGTCATTTAATGCGGACACAGGATTGCAGGGCAATGGGGATTTAGAGACATCAGAATGTAAATTAAAATGTCGTTTAGGTGTAAAAATACCCCGCTGACTACGAGTGACCGGTCTATGACTCGAGGACGAATTGAGGGAATTTTCTGGGCTCGGGGCGGACTGGCCAAGAGGCAGTGGGCCTGCTGGCCCAAATCGGTAACTGGAAGTCTCGTCTGGAGCAGCTTTGAGTGGTGGATCGCCCAATTGCTGGAACTATTCGATCCTTTGGAATTGCCGGGCTTAGCGATGCGTAGGTCCGGGCGATGGGCTACTTGGAGGATTTTAAAAGTGCGGGAGATGTCCGAAAAATTCTGAATAATATACAGGGATATTTGATCATCCAAAAAATTATACGACTTAGGTTCGGGAGTATGAACTTTCGTAAAAGGGAATTGAGTTTCATAAAAAATGACATGGTGATTTATTATGATTTTCTTGGAGGATAAATCACAACACTTATAACCACGATGATTCGACGGATAACCCAAAAATACACACGGGGTAGACCGAGCTTGAAGTTTGTTAATTGTGGTGGATGGGAATAACGGATAACACAAGCATCCAAAAATCCTAAGGTGAGAATAAGAAGGGTTCTTATTATATAGGATTTTTTGGGGGGAAGAATATGTCAGACCTTTAGACGGAATCATGTTAAGAAGATATGTGGCCATTTGTAGAGCATGATGCCAAAAATATGGGGGTTAGGAGGCATGGATTAAGAGAGTTCGGACAATGTTATTGATGGAACGAATTTTGCGTTCGGCCTTTCCATTTTGTGGAGATGTATGAGGACACGAAAACCTAAAATTGATCACATTAGTAGCACAGAAATCCTGAAACTCCCTATTGTCATACTCTTTCCCATTATCACATTGAATATTTTTTATGTCTCTTTCGAATTGAGTATGAATGAACGTTCTAAATTTGATGAGGACGGAAAACACTTGTGATTTATTTGCAATTAGAAACGTCCACAAAAATCTAGAATAATCATCTAAAAAGAGAACATAATATCGATGACCCACTGAACTAAGAACCGGAGACGTCCATAAGTCGCTATGAATGATGTCAAATGGCATAGAAGTATGAGAATTGGAGTCTACAAATGACAACTTAACAATTTTTCCTAAATAACAAGACTGACAAATTGGAGTACGACTCGTACCCTTACAAGAAATAAAGCTATTTTTATCTAAAACTGATAAAATAGAAGATCCCGGATGAGCCATGCGAGCATGCCTCATGGAAGGAGAGATGGTTGCAAAAGCTGACGGCAAGGCTGGACTCGATGGCCTGAAACCGGATATAATAGGATACAGATCCCCCCTACTATCACACCTCATGAGATGACTCCCCGTCTTGAAATCCTTCACAGAGAAACCGAAAGGATCAAATTCAACAGAAACAGAATTGTCATTTGTGAACTTTCGGACAGACACTAAATTTTTAATCAATTTAGGAGTATGTAAAGTATTTTTCAAGAGGAGTGGTGGATTGGGGGGAGACAACGTTTTCTGACCATACCCTAGAATTGGAATAGAACTGCCATTACCAACAATTATCCCCCGAGGGGCGCTCAAATTGGAATAAGATTAGAGAGTACCTGATTCGGAAGTCATGTGAGTAGTGGCACCGGTGTCCATATACCAATTTGGGTCCGGTTGAGATAACCCAGTGTGTGCATTACTGCCTCGATATCAGTTTGAGTGGGGCCTGCTGCATGATGGGCTTGCGGAGGTTGGGGCCCAAGAACTCCTGTCCGTGGTGATGCTGGGCCGTAGCTGCTGTTGTTGTTATCGCCTTTGGCCAGCGATCGCCATACGCGGGTGTTGGGCCTGGATGGCAGCCAGCCGCTGGAAACTACTGCTGGATGGTAAGGGCTCCACTGCCATGGGCCCCAGTATTGGGCCCAGGAGGGTGGTGGGCCACTGTACCCTGGATGGGACCCACCGCCTGCTTGTTGACCACTGGAACCGCCACCAGAACTGTCGCGTTTGCCCCCGCGGTTTTTATTATTTTTGAGATTATTCTTGCCGCCACCATTATTATGGTTTGGCCCGAATTATTCACAAAACCCGAAGAACTAGGAGATGATGCCACCATGACAACTGGGCTTGCTCCGGTAGCTGCCTTTTTAGCCAAACCGGCTTCTTCCAACGTAAGCATGGAGCGGGCCTGATAGAAGTCGGGAAGAGGGTTGCTTTGGCGAAGGAGAGTTCCAACACCATTATAGGCCTCCGAAAGACCGGCAACCAAATGTAGAACTAGACGATTATTTGTTATTGGTGAGCCAACATTACGGAGTTGATCTGCCAACTCCTTTAGTTTCTTGCAATATGCAGAAACGTTTGGAAATTCGTCCATTCGAACGAGAGAGAATTCCTGCTCGAGTGTGACGACACGTGAATGTTGGTTGTCTTGGAATATGTCACGCAATCTATTCCATGCAGCCATAGCCATGGTATCCGGCTCAATAATCGTCTGTAGAAGGTCCACCGAAATAGTGGCGTACATCCACCGGAGAACGGTAGCATCAAGTGTAACCCATAACTCAGGATCCTCCGCAGGAAGAGGTCTAGCGGGAGGAATGATGTGATGAAGAACTTGATAAGAGATAGCGTAAATTTTAAACAACTCCGCCCACGTCGCATATTGGACGTTTTCCATCTCAAGGACGATAGGGATACTGCTCTTGATATTGCACACCGTGAGGGCAGGGTGATTATTGTTCTTAGACATATTGGAAGAACAAAAAGGAAAGAAAAATTTAAGAGAGGTGTTTTTTTAGAGCGGAAAATGAATTTTGGAAGAGAAAACCCGAGGGGGGGGTGGGGTGTCTCGGCCAAAGGGAGGACAAAAGTTGAGAGAAAAACTTTTGTTTAGACCTAGTCTCTTGATAACATGAAAGAAATAATTCCCTTGCTTATTTTCATTGATTGAATAGATATATATACAAGTTACAAAATAGGAGAATCCTAATCCTATTCTATTTCTAAAACCTTATTCTACCATAATTCTAACTATACAATTATGGTATGTGTATATCCTAAATATGGTAAGAGTATATCCTAATCTAGGTAACAAATATACTACAATATACACTATATACTTTTCTTAATATACAACTTATGTCCACTGTTTTGCTGTCCTAGTACCGTGACTGACCCAACTCGTCCAGGCCATTTGGGCCGCCTCTGCTGGGCTGCCACTGCTCTACTGTTGGGCTGCCACTGTTCACTGCTTTGTATACCTGTGATATATACTGCCGTATATTCAGTGTATATCACATGTATATTACCTCTATTTAACACTTTCCCTTACTTCCACCTTCACCTCTATTAGATTGTCCTATGCTAATAGAGGTTGCTGTCTTCTTGTATGGTCTTGGACAATCCTCGACTCATAAGCTAATTTTTGGGATTGAGTTAAGCTCAAATTTTATATGTAAATCCTTTGACATGGAGTTCAGTACTGAAAATATCCTATGTACCGTCTCTCAAAAGATTGCGGACTTGTCAGGTTTACGTCATTTTCTATCTAAATTTGTGAAAAATCATGATTTTGAGGTATGTTGATCATGATTTATCTTGTTGCTATCATGGTAGAAATGTAATATCAGATGGATGGATATCATTAGGTCTAAGACAGATTGAAAGATGAGAAACCCTTGCATTCATCCAGTCAATGTTGTTGACTCAAAAGCGATCTCTTAAGAAAGAGGATTTTAACGCACATAAATTTGCCATCAATGTCTTTTAATTTTGTGAACTATGATATGCATGCACTTCATTTTTGTGATTTTGGCAATCTTGTTTCCGCTAAATTCTATTAGCAAGAGACGACATTCTTGACCTACCATTTTTCACTCGAGTCTGTTAGTACTTACCCTTATTTTTTACCGCTAAATTCCATTAGAATGAAAATTCATGCCATGGATCAGGACATTACACGATTAGCTGTTACTGGGTACCTCTAGATGTACCTTCAGGTTCATACGCAGGCATCAAAGTGGTATCAAGAAGCTCTTGAGATGTTGTTTCCACTTTTCAGTGGTTTTGTTTTTCTGTTATCTATTGTTTCATTTGTGTATCCATTTTTATTGGGTATTGGGTTCATAAAAAAATTGATACATATTTTCAATGCATTGGTAAGACTCTTTTGGGTGCTTCTTGTTGGAATTTCTATGGTACTTTATAAAGCAGTACGGGAAGTAATAACTATTACAAATGTTCGAAAGGATAAATAAATGGTCAATCTTCAAAACTGCCGCATGTGTGTTGTGTCTTGAATCTTGATCACCTTGCAAAGCCAATGTTGAGAACTGCCGCAAGTTTGTTGTGCCTTGAATCTTGATAACCTGAAATCAAGAAACAACTAAATCTGGATGGTTACAACGTTGTGTGTTGAGTCGAGGATAGCCCTCTATCCTTAAGACAAGATTGCCCCGTATATATGCTTTTACGTTAGCGGGCAATAGTCTCCCAAGATAAAACAACACTTTAATCTCAACACTACAAAGCCAATAGGTTGAGCCTGGCGAAGAAAACAAATATGACTCGTCTTGCTGAAGATATGGAATAGGAAGGAAGAGTTTCTCAATACTCTTCTCTTTTGTCTCTATAGTGTATATCTTGTGTATATGTGTGGGTTTGCTCACTGATTTTCGTGATAATTTGCTCACTGTTTTGAGCTATTTTCGTGACAGTTTTCAGTGGTGTTTGTAGTGCGTTTGCTGCCTGTTTTCGTGTGTTTTGCACTTTGTTGTCGCCGATTTTTCGTCTCCTTTCTGCTACTGATTTGAGCCAAAGAAGGCTCAATTTATAGCAAGGAGAAGGGGTTGTCCAACTGCCAAAATATGGATGTTAATGGCCATTAGGAGGGCATTAAAACAGCCAAGTAATGGCTGCCCACTGCCCACAGCCCACAGCCCACAGCCCACAGCCCACGACCCGTGGACCCGTGGACCCGTGGACCCGTGGACCCGTGGACCCGTGGACCCGTGGACCCGAGAACCCGAGAACCCGAGAACCCGGAATTCAGAACCGGAACCGGAGCCGGACCGGACGGGCGGGCGGCGGCGGCGCGCGTGTGGTCTTTCCTTGAACCGAAGCACATCTAGGTCCTCCCTCCTTTAAACACATGGGATACTGCGGGGTCCCAAACCCTTTACCAATTTGAGACTTATATAGAGAGCAATTCTTCCTATTCCCACCGATGTGGTAGATTTGTCCCACACCACATTTCCATGTCTCAAACACCTTACTTCGTGGACCAATATCTCTTTCATTTCTCAACGAAATTAGGCGATTCTTGGCCCTACGGTCATCTACTCACTTAAGTAGATCATGCATGTGTAAAGAGACGAGGTCTCCAACATACGGAACACTAGTGTTTAATTCATCAAAGATGGGTGGACGCATCTCCCGCCAAAGGCTAATTTCCAACAATCCTCTATGAAAGAGAGATTGTGGGCGCACACACAAGCGTGCCTACATTTCAGAATCTTTCAAATGGAAAAGATATTGCATCAGGATAGGTAGCTACGCTTTGAACCTTCCCTAGTTGAATACCATCGGACTTACTTATGGCGGTGAACGTGATGTCTTGAACCGTCAGTGTTTAATGTAAGCCAAGACAACGATATCAACACAATAACTCTTCTTATTCATTTTCCTTCTTACGTTTCTGTCCGTTGTGGCCATGGACACACTTGGATTCTTAAGTGCGTTCATTTGAGGCGACCATCCTCGCACTTAAATAGGTGATCTCCTACAAGGTATCCTGCTATACCCCACTTCTCAAGTGTTAGGAATCATTAAAAGTTTCCCCAACCTTAACCTCAACCGTTTGAGGATCTTTTAAAAGGTTTGGAAGCTTAACCTTTACCCACCATGCAGGCAGCACTTTAATGTCTATCGCGGGAACAACTTTGGACTCATGTTTCCGTACAGAAATCATCATCCGAAGTGCTTCTTGCTTCCACCGAAGCGCTCAACTGAACCTTTTGCCGCTTAGTTTTCCCATTGAACCAAATTCTTGGGATCTCCAATCAGTATGGTTGGGTTTCCACCGCAAAGGTTCGTATTGTTTGGGTTTTAAGCCAATTCCCCTAGACAGGCAGAACACTTGATCTCCGGGTAGTCCCTTAGTTAGTAAACAAGGATGTGACATCCGTGATGATCAACTGCCATACGGTCTTATGTCTCCGACAGATCCTAAAAGATATGTTCAGACGCCGTCATCCGTGTCCTTCCTGAAGCCGACCGGCTAGCCACAGTGTATAACTGCTGAAGACACAGGTATCTCCCAATAAGGGACGTCCTCTAAGGAGTCGTGAAGTTACTCAACTTCTTTCATGCTTTGTATAAAGCGATAAACTCCGATTCCATCATGAATCGGCCGATGCAAGTTTGCTTAGAGGATTTTCCAAGACCCACCATACACATTTACTTGTGGCTTTGGTGTTCTTGAATCGATGTCGGTTTGCATCCTTTGTGTTCTCCCAGCACCGCTGGCCACCCAGAATACTATAATCTGTAGATAAGCAAATAATTCAGATATCGTCATATCCGACTTAACGCCTTCTACCAATCATGTATTAAAATCATCGATGAACCTTAGTTTAAGCGACCGCTTTGTAGGCCGATACCAGGTCGGTTGTAGTGTGTACAATACATTGAACTACACATGACACGAGCATATCGCTCCTTGTCTATGGGTGCACCATGATTCCAATCAGTTCTATGATTCATATCCATTGGTGGCTTCAATGAGATCATCAACTATCGACTGATCCGTTAGATGTCTTAGAAATCCAATTCCTAAGATGTCATCCGTGATACCCATATCTTTCATATCGAGACTTTGTTTCAATATGACTTTTACTTTCGGTATTGATTCTCCAACTGTTGGCTTTCTAATTTCAGAGTCAATGTTTACGTGGTCGATTCATTATTTCGCTTTTATCTGAAACTTTCAGGACCAAAATGTAAACATTTCAGGACCAAATGAAAGTTCAGGAAGAAGCCCAACAGTTCAGCAAACCAACTCTGATCCTCTTCTTCCAACTCTTCGGTTGGGAAGGCTAATTCAACATTCATGCCACGCAAGACTGCAATGGCCCTGGATGTGAAGCTACTCACAGGGGAGCACATCTTACAACCCAAAGGTTCTTTTCCCGGAGGAAGATAAACCATTACGCAAGTATGGTTCTATATGATAGAGTTTATTTCTCTCTTTGTAGCTTCTTTCCAAAGCAGTGCTTTTGGAGATGACATTTATTTGTTAATTATCCATGGTTCATTCTTAACCCTAAAAGCTAGAAGGACTGGAACAAGTCTTTGTCCCCTTATTTGCTCCGTCTCGGTTCAACATCTAGAATCCCTGAGTTCTGCAGATGCGGAATATTAAGTTAGGATAGCGGCAACTTTCGAGTCTGTAGATACGAACGGGCGTCTAGTTCCGGACAGTCAGGCCCTCACGGGTTCTTGTTAACCTTGAGCAATTACTCATTTTTCCCTTTTCAAGGAAAGCTATCTTCAAAGAATTCAGTATTCTTTCACGCCAAGAGGCGATCATCACTACTGTTATTTGCAGATCTAGTGGATATGCAATCTACAGTCTTAGGTACAACTGGACCTGTTTCCGTGTTCCAACTTTTACCAAGCCACCCCACATAATTTGGGCGTACGACTTTGCGCTTGGCTAACACCGTTGGACTGAGGTGAGAAATGAACAGTCGTTTAATGAACGATGCTTCACATTCTCCCCCTCTATCGCTATGAATTTCGCAATCCATAGGCTTAGTTGATGTAGCGCTTATCCGCTTCAACAACTTCATCTTTGTTTTTTTTAACAAACAAAGGATTCCATACGTTGTACCATCATCAATGAAGGTCACAACGTGCTTGTCTCCCCCCTCTATTTTGTATAAACTTCAAATCGCCCAAGTAGGTGTGACTAAGTTCTAGAGGAGCGGTGCTTCTTTCGCTATTCCCTTGACGGAATTTGGAAAGGTGATTTTGCCTCTTCGCCTACCTCACATTCATTTTGAGGGTTTATGTCGAAAGGAGGCAACAATCTCAACATCGTTAGCTTTTGAATGACTTACTATTTAACGTGTCTTAATCTATGATGGCATAGATGCACGTATTACAAATATATCATTCATTGGGCTATAGACATGTTGTACCATTCTTAGTTATTACAGACCTGTTGGACTAGTCTCAAACCAACTTGACCAACAACGTCCCTTAAACCAAGTTAGGAACATTTATCACCTCTTTTAGAGTGATCTCATTCCCTGAAGTCCTATTGAGGACAACCTCTCCAGCCCCTTCGATTTTAGAGGTGGCGTTGCTTCACATGAACAACCTCTTGCCCGTGGTTAGGGCGCAACCGGATCATATATGATCTCGATACTCTGGCCCACTCTAGTTGCTTTAGCAGACTGAGTGTCCAATTTAATTACTGCCTTTCTTTAGGCCTTCAGATCATTAAGACCTGGAAACTCTGGCCCACCTTGCTAGGTGTCCATTACTTTTCATATGAAATGAATTACGCCCCACTCGACGCCTGAGGCTTTATATGACTGAGTGTCCAATATCATCATATCAAAGAATTTTTTTTTTTTGGCCCACTCCAGTCGCCCGGAGGCTTTATATGACTGAGTGTCCAATATCATCCTATGAAGGATCTTCTGCCAAATAGTATGACAGGCTCAACGTCTTTAACTTTTAGACTTCTTCCGTTATGATTGGTGCCCAGATAATTCTTGGCGCTTACTTAAGAGTTGTATGATTTAAGACAGTGGATCTTACTCCCTCGTATGTGCGAACATACTTTACTCACTTTTAATAATTACACTTAAAAGAACGGATCTTTTTAAGTTGCTTTACAATCCAATCTTTAGACGGAAAAGGAGATGAGATTAAACTGATTTTTAAAGCGTAAGGAATATAAATTATTTTCATATTCCTCCTTACTTTAATCAATTTTTAATCGGACCTCATTTAATCTTTATTCTTGACAAGTAAGAAAAACTACTTATCCCAACTTCGGATTGGCTCACTTGATCACTTCATCAAACCGAGTGTCCAGTTCCTTCTTACCATTAGTTGGATCTTTTATGCAGGGACAGATCTGAGCCTTCTGCTGCAAGATAGAAGTACATCTTGATCTTCTCCTCTTGTCCCAATTGACATCCTCAGGCTCTCGAGAGCGCTTGTTCCCACCAGTCTTGGTAGCGGTGACACCATGAACATGTTCATCATCATCACTCTCTTCTACCAGAAAACCATTGCCATATCCAGATTTGGTCACACAACTTTTGACCGACATCTTTCGAACACTAATAGTATTACAATACATTCTTGTCTTAAATTGTTGGAATTTCTATGGTACTTTATAAAGCAGTACGGGAAGTAATAACTATTACAAATGTTCGAAAGGATAAATAAATGGTCAATCTTCAAAACTACCGCATGTGTGTTGTGTCTTGAATCTTGATCACCTTGCAAAGCCAATGTTGAGAACTGCCAAGTTTGTTGTGCCTTGAATCTTGATAACCTGAAATCAAGAAACAACTAAATCTGGATGGTTACAACGTTGTGTGTTGAGTCGAGGATAGCCCTCTATCCTTAAGACAAGATTGCCCCGTATATATGCTTTTACGTTAGCGGGCAATAGTCTCCCAAGATAAAACAACACTTTAATCTCAACACTACAAAGCCAATAGGTTGAGCCTGGCGAAGAAAACAAATATGACTCGTCTTGCTGAAGATATGGAATAGGAAGGAAGAGTTTCTCAATACTCTTCTCTTTTGTCTCTGTGTAGTGTATATCTTGTGTATATGTGTGGGTTTGCTCACTGTTTTGAGCTATTTTCGTGACAGTTTTCAGTGCGTTTGCTGCCTGTTTTCGTCTCCTTTCTGCCTGTTGTGCTGCCAGTTTTTCGTCTCCTTTCTGCTACTGATTTGAGCCAAAGAAGGCTCAATTTATAGCAAGGAGAAGGGGCTGTCCAACTGCCAAAACATGGCTGTTAGTGGACCCGTGGACCCGGAACCGGAACCGGACGGGACGGGTGGGCGGCGGCGGCGCGCGTGTGGGCTTAGCCTTGAACCCAAGCACATCTAGGTCTTCCCTCCTTTAAACACATGGGATACCCCTTGGGGTCCCAAACCCTTTACCAATTTGAGACTTATATAGAGAGCAATTCTTCCTATTCCCACCGATGTGGTAGATTTGTCCCACACCACATTTCCATGTCTCAAACACCTTACTTCGTGGACCAATATCTCTTTCATTTCTCAACGAAATTAGACGATTCTTGGCCCTACGGTCATCTACTCACTTCGTAGATCATGCATGTGTAAAGAGACGAGGTCTCCAACATACGGAACACTAGTGTTTAATTCATCAAAGATGGGTGGACGCATCTCCCCGCCAAAGGCTAATTTCCAACACTTCTTCCCCCTATATTCCCACCTTTTTTCTCTTCTCTTAAAACGGACTAATGAAATTATCTGCTAATCTGAAAGTTCTACTCCAAATAGACAGAATATTACATACGGAGGAAAAATATGCAAGGGATTGATATATATGTATATATACATGCAACAGTAAAGTTGAAAAACTAATTCAAATAAAAGAATCACATACCAAATGGTAGAACGTCATACTTATATATTAACGAATATTCTCCGAATATTCACCGTATATTTTGTAATGTGAGATAGAATAATTTCCCTTAGAGATTCCTTTCATTATTCACAATATATATAGTTGTACAAAAATTGATTCCTAATACAGTATGAATCCTAACTTACCTTAACTGGTTGATTCCTAATACAATTAGAATCCTAAGTTACCTTAAATATACATCTATCATAATTACAAAATATTCAGTGAATATTCGGAGAATATTCGCTAATAATTCAAATCTAAACAAATCTTCTGCTCTTCTTCTGCTGTGATTAAAGTACAATTATTTGGCCAACAGAGCATAGTCATTCATTAATAACTGGTCAAGATCGAGACCCTAAATGAAAACACGATAATACAATCAATAAATTTGTATGTCAACTCAAGTCTAGATTATGACGCATAAATCATATAGCTTATAACTGTGCCGTTCTTTTCTTCTTGCTCAATGAAATGTCATACGTATTCATATTTTTTTGGCATAAATAAGGGAACTCGGACATGTCTAAGGCAATTAGTCTCCGTTTAGGAACCAAAGCCCACTGCATGTCATCGCTTCCAAATTCCCATGATAAAATTAGTCCTGGAGCTGCCAACTGAACACCACAAATAAAAAATCTTACCACCGAGTATGGCTGGCCAGTGGGCCGTGTCAGCCCGACACGGCCCGATCACGCCCCGATTTTTTTTAATTTTATTTTGCGGTATCGAGACTCAAATCGGGACGGGACATAAATCATATAGCAAATTAATGTTGAATAACGTTCCCCACAGCCCACAGCCCCCAACCCATGACCCATGACCCGTAACCCGAGACCCAAGCCCGGACGGGCGGGCGTAGCCTCGAACCAAAGCACATCTAGGTCCTCCCTCCTTTAAACACATGGGATACCCCTTGGGGTCCCAAACCCAAAGCCAACTTTGAGACTTATAAACTAAACAAATCTTTCTTCCCCCACCGATGAGGGAGGATTGGTCTTTACCACATTTTTCCATGCTTCAAACACCTCACTTTGTGGATCAATATCTCTTTCATTTCTCAATAAAACTTGACGATCCTTGGCCCTACGATCATCTACTTACTTAGTAGATTATGCACGTGTGAAGAATCAAAGTCTCCAATATGAGAAACTCTAGTGTTTAAGTCATTAAAGATGATTGGACAAAACTCCCGCCAAAGGTAAATTTCCAACAATCTCCTCTTGAAAGAGATTTTGGCGCACTCACATGGTGCCTTTTTCCAGCAATATTTCAGCGGACCGATGTTGCATAAGGAGAGGTAGCTTCAGCCTTGAACTTTCCATAGTTAAATACCATCGGACTTACTTACTGCGCGGTGAACGTGATGTCTTGAACCGTCAGTGTTTAGTGTAAGCCAAGTCAATAGTACTAACACAACAAATTCCCTTACTCTTTTCTTCGTAATGTTTTGTCCGTTGTGGTCTTGGACACTTCTTGGATTCTTAAGTTCGTTCATTTGAGGCGGCCTGTCCTCGCACTTAAATAGGTGGTCTCCTACAAGGTATCCTGTCATACTCCACTTCACAAGTGTTAGAAACCATTAAAAGTTTCCACAAACCTAACCTCAACCTGTGAGGATCGTTAAAGGTTTTGGAAACTTAACATTTACCCACACTGCAGATAACACTTAACGTCTATCGCGGGAACGGCTTTGGATATGGTGTTTCTTTACAGAAATCACTATCTGAAGTGCTCATGCTTCCACCGAAGAGATCAACTGAACCTTTACAGCTTAGTTTTCTCATTGAACCAAATTCCTGAGATCTCCAGTCATTAAGGTTGGGTTACCACCGTATTGGTCCTTATACTTTGGGTTTTAAGCCTTTTCCCCTAGACATGCAGAACATCTGATCCTTGGGTAAGCCCTTTGTCAATGGGTCTGCTATATTATCCTTTGACTTTATGTAATCAATGGATATTATACCCGTGGTGATCAGCTGCCTAACGGTCTTATGCCTCCGTCGAATATGACAAGACTTTCCGTTGTACATAGCATTATGTGCCCTTTCTAGAGCAGACTGGCTATCGCAGTGGATCATTACAGAAGGTACGGGTTTGTCCCAACAAGGAACATCCTCTAAGAAGTCGTGAAGTTACTCAACTTCTTCTCCTGCTTTGTCTAAAGCGATAAACTCTGATTCCATTGTGGATCAGGCGATGCAAGTTTGCTTAGATGATTTTCAAGACACAGCCCCACCACCAATTGTAAATACATACTCATTAGTGGACTTGGTGTTCTCTATATCAGATATCTAGTTTGCATCACTATACCCCTCTAGTACAGCTGGATATCTCGAATAATGTAACCCGTAAGTTAGCGTGTATTTCAGGTATTGCAATACCCGACTCAACGCCTTCCAGTGATCATCACTCGGATTACGGATAAACCTAGCCAACTTGTTGACTGCATAAGCAATATCAGGTCGGGTGTAGTTTGTTAAGTACATCAAACTACCGATCACCTGTGCATATCGCTCCTAGCATACGGGTGCACCATGATTTTTATCAATCTTTTTATTTCTATCCATTGGTGACTTTATCGGCGAACTGTCAAGCATCTCGAACTTTCTCAAAACATCTTTGATGTAGTGAGACTGAGATAAGACAAGTCCGTCAGACGTCTTAGAGATTTTTATCCCTAAGATGACATCTGCGATACCCATATCCTTCATGTTGAAGCATTGTTTCAACATGTTCTTAGTCTCTAGGATTACCCTAAGACTGCTTCATGTGATCAACATGTCATCTACGTACATGCATATCATGACGAACGAGTCAGAGTTATATTTCGTGTAGACACATTTATCACACTCAGAGAAACCCTTTGATAGTAAAGTACTATCAAACTTTTCGTGCCATTGCTTCGGGACTTGTTTCAGCCCGTACAGAGATTTGACAAGCCGACAGACTTTCTTCTCTTGCCCTGGAGCTGCATACCCTTCGGGTTGGTCCATATAAATTTCTTCTTTCAAATACCATTTAGGAAGGCTGTCTTGACATCCATTTGATGTATCTCAAGGTCACGCAAAGTTGTGATCGCAATGAATACTCGTATGGACGTCATCTGAGATACCGGGGAGTACGTATCAAAGTAGTCAAGACATTCTTTCTGCCGATAGCCCTTGACTACCAACATGGACTTGTACTTATCTATAGACCCATATGCTTTATATTTCCGTTTGATTATCCACTTACAACCCAATGGTTTATTTCCCGGAGGAAGATCAACCAACTCCCAAGTATGGTTATGCAGAATGAAGCCTATTTCACTCTCAATAGCTTCTTTCCAGAGCGGTGCCTCTGGAGTTGACAATGCTTCAGCAATTGTCCTTGGTTCATCATCAACCATATAAGCTACAAAGTCAGGACCGAAGGATTTATCCTTCTTGGTCCTTTTACTTCGCCTTAGTTCCATCTCTGGAGTCTCCAAGTTCTAAGAATCTGGAACACTAGATTCCGGATATTCAGCCACTTCGATATCCACTAGATCTGAACCATCTAGATCCGGGCGGTCAACTACTCTCGGTTCTTGAGAGTTTTGTTCATAACTTTGTTTGCGAGATGTTATGTCTTTTTCCTTTCTAGAAAATGTACCTTCAAAGAATTGAGCATTGATTCCATGATTGTATTGGATATCTGAAATATCTGACTTATGCACTAAGAAGCGATAAACACTACTGTTATTTGCATATCCGATGAATATACAATCTACAGTCTTAGGCCCAATCTTGACCTACTTTGGCTTGGGTACTTCAACATTTGCCAGACAACCCCATACCTTTAAATATTTGTAGGTGAGTTTTTTTCCCTTCCATGATTCATATGGAGTTTTATTCTTACTCTTATGTGGGACTCTGTTAAGAATCGTATTAGCGGTAAGGACGACTTCTCCCACATATTTTGGGGAAGACCGAAATTGATGAGCACGACATTCATCATTTCCTTCAATGTGCGGTTCTTGCGTTCCGCCACACCATTCGATTGAGGTGAGTATAGAGCCGTCGTTTGATGAACAATGCCTTCTTGGGCATAATATTCCTCAAATGGCGCTACGTATTCTCCCGCTCTATCGCTACGAATGAATTTAATTCGCAGGCTTAGTTGATTCTCAACTTCTGCTTTGTAACGTCGGAACGCTTCAAAGGCTTCATCCTTACTTTTCAACAAGTAAAGGTAACAATACATTGTGCTATCATCAATGAATGTCACAAAGTACTTGTTCCCCCCTCTAGTTTGTGCAAACTTCAAATCACATATATCTGTGTGAATAAGTTCTAGAGGAGCGGTATTCCTTTCGACGTATCGAAAAGGAAGCTTTGTGAGTTTTGTCTCTACGCACACCTCACACTTATGTTGAGTGTTTACGTCGATAGACGGCAACAACTCCAACTTTACCAACCTTTGGATGGACTTGTAGTTAACATGTCCTAATCTATGATGCCATAAATTAGAAGACTCAAGCAAGTAAGAAGAAACTTCAACTTTATTACTTGGACGCATTACAGACATAGCGTTAACTTTGAATAGGCCTTCACAGGCGAAGCCTCTCCCCACAAAAGTGTCATTCTTAGTGAGTACAAATTTATTGGATTCAAACACTAGCCTAAAACCAACATTAACCAATAAAGGTCCTAAAATTAAATTTCTCCTAATCGCAGGGACATGCATCACTTCCTTCAGAGTGAGCTCATTTCCAGAAGTCATCTTTAGGACCACATTTCCTACCCCCAGCACGTCAGAGGAAGCGTTGTTGCCCATGAACAACTTCTTGTCGGTGACCGGTGTATACGTGGAGAAGGCATTTCTGTTGAAACAGATGTGTCTGGTGGCACCTGTGTCCATCCATCACTGTATGTGATTCTCAACCAGGTTTGCTTCAAGTACCACCGCTGATAACTCCTCAATCATGTCGTCTAGGAGCGTGCCCTTGACGACGTTAGCATGCGCCTTGACTTTCTCTTGTTGCTCAGACTTGAGTTTGCGGCATTCCTTGATCATATAACCAGGTTTCCCACAGTGGTGATAGTTACCTCTGAACTTCTCCGCTGCTTGGGTCTTGCCGTCTTTCTGGAACTTCCGCTTCTTGCTTGGGTTCCCTTTGGCCTCAGCCAGATTTGTTTTTGCCTCAGCAGGTTGTTTACCCCTAGGCAAGGCCTTCTTATTATCTTCATAAATTTGGAGTTTGATAATAAGTTCTTCAAATGTCATCTCCTTTGTCTCCTCATTGGTTTCATGCCCTCCAAATCCAGGTGATGTAGAATCATTTGGAATTCCTGGACTTGGGACATCACTGTCTTACTATCCACCATTTGAAATTTCAGAAATTTTCCAACGATGAATTTCTTAGTACCTGCATCTTGTGCGTTGTACTTCTTTTGCAGTTTTTCCCACAGCTCTTTGGCAGTGCCAACGGTACAATAGACCGTGTAGAGAGGGTCTGCCAAGCAGTTCAATATGTAATTTCTTACACATGAAATCACTATGATTTCATGCATCAAGAACCATCTTCATGACATTAATGACATAGATACCTAGGCCCCCCTTCACCCGTTTCAAAAGGCGAAGGGTCCATTTCATCTCCAGCCCATTTCATCTCCAGCCTGTGAAGGATCTTCCATTATGAACCGGGTCATGCCCATAACAGTCAAGTAGACCATAATTTTCTGCTGCCGTCTCTTAAAGTTAGAGCCCATGAATTTTTCAGGGCGTTCGTGGTGGAAGGCAGAAGGTAGAGCAGTAAAGGCACTGGACGTGCCTTGGGCAACAGTGGGGAAGGCAGAGGAGTTACCTTGAACAGTAGCAGCAGCAGGAGGGATGACAGAATTGTTGTCTTGAGTGACAGCAGCAGCAACAACAAAATCATTCATGTTTCCAGCCATGTTTGGAAGCAGTTACAGCAAGCCAATCTTGATCTTAAACTTGTTGATTACAATGGTGCAGGAAACGAAAATAAGTAACTGCTAAGTATTACAACAAAATGAAATTACAACAATCTGAAATTTCAGTAAACTTAAATAAGAAATTGTTGGGTCGAGTGATGGCACTTTGTCTTTAAGACAAGATTGCCCCGTATATATCTTTTCTACGTTCTGGACAATAGTCTCTCAAGATAAAAACAACAACTCAACAATTGAGCAAAGGAAACTCAAGTGTTACTTTGAAGATCTTTGAGTAAGAAATGATGCTGGAAAGTTATAGGAAGAATCTAATTTCGTTTGTGTGTTTGTGTAGTCTCAACAAGTGAACCATAGGCTTCTTATATAGTTGTTAGGAGAGGACTTACCAACTGCCCACATAATTGCTGTTACTGGCCAAGTAATCACAATTATGGAGGTAGTAATTCAGCCAAAATAAATGATGAATTGATGTGCAACGGATTAGAGATTTTAGGGAGAGTTATTCAGCCAAAATAAATTACTGAATTGAGTGCAAATTAATATTGGTTAACGTTCCCCACAGCCCACGACCCGTGACCCGAGACCCGAGCCCGGACCGGACCGGACGGGCGGGCGTAGCCTCAAACCAAAGCACATCTAGGTCCTCCCTCCTTTAAACACATGGGATACCCCTTAGGGTCCCAAACCCAAAGCCAACTTTGAGACTTATAAACTAAACAAATCTTTCTTCCCCCACCGATGAGGGAGGATTGGTCTTTACCACCTTTTTTTCATGCTTCAAACGCCTCACTCCGTGGACCAATATCTCTTTCACTTCTCAACGAAATTTGACGATCCTTGGCCCTACGGTCATCTACTTACTTAGTAGATTATGCACGTGTGAAGAATCAAAGTCTCCAACATGCGGAACTCTAGTGTTTAAGTCATTAAAGATGATTGAACGCAACTCCCGCCAAAGGCAAATTTCCAACATGCACTTGGTTGAATACTAAGTTATTTACCTTGAGAATGAGGGATCAATTCCACTTGCTACATTTTTTTCTTTTTTAAGTGGTGCATCCATGTTATAGAAATCCTAGATTCTGCCTCATATCACTTGCTCCAACCAACATTCAGTTTGCTAACATTATTATCTCACTCTAATGAAATGTTTTCTCAGACCTCATATTGTGATATTTCACTGAATATATTATTTAGATATATTATTTAATGAAACATTTTCTCAGGAAAATATTTTTTTCATTCACCAACCGCACAGTGGAAATGAAAAACATTTCTAGGAAAACATCTCCATGGAAAATGTTAACTTTATCATGAAAATGAAGAGTACAATTAGCTACCGTGTAAAGGTGAAATAATAAAATTGAAAAATATTCCCTCCATCCATATTTACTTGTACATGTGTGACTTGACACACTCCTTAAGAAGTAATAAGTAAATTGATAATTTTTCCATATCAACCATAATTATTATATGTTGGAAACTGAATTAGAAATAATTATTGTGCTCCCTCGATCCCAAAATATTTGTCTCATTTTTCATTTACATGCGCCTTAAAAAAATATTTATAAGGATAACATTTTTACTATTTTGCCCTCTTAACATATTTCATCATGTGTCTCACCTCAATAAATGTTTACTTCATCAATGATACAACCTCTTAGATGTTGCTAATTAATGCAAGATAAAATGGGAAAAAACTACTTAATTTTATCTTGGTTTAATAAAATAACAAATATTTTGAGACATGTATTTTTAGTTATTTTGAGACAGAGAGTACTTAATAATAACGCTTACACTAAACAACATATCAAGTGTAGTCCGGAGGGTAAAATAGGTATAAAATGGTAAATTATGTTTTGATTTTTCAAACTGGACAAGTAAAATATGGATATACCTAAGGGCAAGATCAAGCCTATTGGTTCCACGGAGATGGTTGATACAGTCAATAATTTCTATCTTTCTTAAGCCTATTGGTTTCCCTTCGTTATGCAATTTGTTTAGAGCATCTTTGAAGTTTGTTTCTGTGTCTGCTCTGTTCATAAGGTCCCACAATTTCCGGAAACGGTCGTTTCTTCGGTTGTTTTTGGTGATGACTGGAACCGCCGGTTCTGTTGAGAACCATCGTTGATATGTCGTTGATCGGAGAAGCTTCAAACATGTAGCTCTGTTCACCATTTTTTCAGGTGTTTTTAAGTTGCGATGAAGAGGAATGGGTTTTAGGAGAAAGAAGAAACATTTCACTCGTACGACGTCGTTAGAGAACCAAACGTTTTAATCTAGCTAATACAAAAATTAACCAAAATGACATAAATAATACATTTCCGGAAAATAACCAAGTTATAACTTATAAGTATGAAATACTCTATGAATTTACAAACTTTTAATTAAAAAATAAGTTGATTAGGGGTGCCTTCGGTACGAACGAAAACAAATTTCAATTTTTTCATGTTCGGTTGGTTAAAAAATTTTAAATATAAATTCTTTAGAAAAAAATTGTTTGAAAATGAGGAAAATGACTTCATTAATGAAAGTAGAAAAAAAAATCTCACAAGTAGTATTCCACACTAATTATCTTTACCACACCCCCACCCCTCTCCACACCTCCCAAACCCCTAACCCCCCATAGTATTTGTCTATATTATATATAAATATTTTTAGGTAAAGAGAGTCTTGGCGTAACTGGTAAATGTGTTGTCATGTGACCGGGAGATCATTGGTTCAAGTCGCAAAAATAACCTCTTACAAAAATGCAAAATAAGGTTGTGTACAATAGACCCTTGTGGTCCGGCCCTTTTCCGGACCCGTGCATAGCGAGAGCTTAGTGCACCGGACTAAACACAAGAAAATAAGTAAGAACTCTATTTATTTTCTATAAGTAGAAGTAAAAATGAGTACATTGTATGTGTTTTGGTTTAGTCATCATAAGAATAGTAAAGTGTATATGAGTTTATATGGGATCGCGATGCTTAAATACAATCAATTCATATATCTAGGCTTGATGTTTCACATTAATAGTATAACAGATGAAGATGTTACGCATATGATCAAAACAAGACTGTCGAAATGGAGAAGTATTATCGGAGTGTTATGTGATAGAAGATATCTATCAACGTAAAAAGTAAGTATATAGATCAACCATAAGATCAAAAGTGTATATGGAAATAAGTGTTAGGCCTCAAATGTCCAACATATCTACGAGATGGTATCGTTGAGCTGTACATACTAAAATGGATGTGAGGTCATACCAGATTAGGTAAGATTATAAATGATCACATTCAGGAGAAGGTGCAAGTAACACACATTATAATAAAAATGAAAGAAGGTCGTTTAAGATTGTTTGGTCATATCCAACGCCGACTTCGCCATCCGCAAGTGCGAAATCATGGGAAACGAAGGTATTAAAAGGGGTAAGGCAAACCTTCAATCGCATAAAAAATGGTTGTTTCAAAGGATCTTCAATTTCTCTGATTCATCCAAGCATAACGAAACATATAGTACAATGAAAGAAAAAAATCTGTTGTTGGGCCCGTGTTCAAAAAATCAAGAAAAACAGAAATCAAACGGAAAGACAAAAACCAGAAAAACATAAACTGGAAAAATAATGCAGAAGTAAGAAAATATCTGAGACCACAGAATTCACTGTGTGTCCTTAAGGAATTTAATCCCCTCACTGTACCCGAGGTTATGGATTACTTCCTCCCAGGATAAAACAGATATACCTGTCGCAGGAGTAGCGGTACGTCAAACGCCTTCGACTTCGACGAACTCAAGGTTGGCAACGAAACACAGTAAGACTCGATAGTTTTATTTGTGGAAAAAGAATGCAGAATTTCAGATGCAGAAATTTTTGTTTTTGTGTCTTAAAAATGAGGCATTGCCTCAGTTTATATAGCCTTGAAGGTGCCTCTTCAGAATATGTTGGTGACTATTCGGAAAGGTTGCCTTCATTTTCCTTCCATTTCTCATTCACACCAACTTGGCTAGTTTTATTCATTAACTAGTTTTAACAATCCCCCACATGAATGGGGAATGGCTATATGATGAAAAACATGCATGACAAAAAACTGTGTGATTCGTAAGCAAGGATTAATCGCATCTGGATAAGTAGATTTCTCTTTGAACTTTTCGTAGTGAACATATGTCGGATATACTCGGTCAATCGGTAGATTTGATATCCTTGAACCGTCGAGCTTTGGTGTATACCTAGACAACCACATGTCACACAATTAACCCTTTAACCGTCTTTGGTTCTCATTGTTTTATTCGTTTCAGCCATGAACACTGCTTGGTTCATAAGTGCTTAGAGAATTGGCCTTACAGAATTCTCCTTGAAGCGGCTTACACTTCACACTTACATAGGTGATTCCTAAATGTGTCATCCCGTAGATACACTATTTGATATACCCCGTACCAAACTTAGGAACCATTAAAAAGCCACAATGCTTTATTCTGGTACTGAACATTATCTCATCACGAGAATGGACCAAAGAGTTATTGTGATAATGTTGAACCGTCATTAATGACTTTGTTTGATCTCTTTGAACCTAGATCTTGGGATCTCCAGTCTTCTAGGTAGAGTTACCGTCACGATGACTTGTCCTCGGCCATAGTCCCATTCCCCTTGATGATCTTTCAACTACCTCTCTAGTTAGGCCTTTAGTTAGTGGATACGACACATTATCTCTTGACTTAACATAGTCAATTGTGATAATTCCACTACAGACTAGTTGTCTAATGGTATTATGTATTCATCGTATGTGACGAGACTTTCCGTTGTACATAAGGCTCCCGGCTCTTCCTATTGCCGCTTGGCTATCGCAATATATGCATATAGGAGCCAACGGTTTGGGCCAAAATGGAATATCTTCTAAGAAATTTCGGAGCCATTCAGCTTCTTCACCGTCTTTGTCTAAAGCTATGAACTCAGATTCCATTGTAGAGCGGGTGATACATGTCTGTTTGGATGACTTCCAAGACACTGCTCCTCCACCTATGGTAAAAACATATCCACTTGTGGATTTAGTTTCAGTTGAACCGGTGATCCAATTTGCATCACTGTATCCTTCAATAACTGCAGGATACCTGTTATAATGCAAAGCAAAGTTTTGAGTATGTTTTAAATACCCCAAAACTCGTTTAATTGCCAGCCAATGTTTTTGGTCGGGATTACTAGTATAGCGACTTAGTTTACTTATAGCACACGCAATATCAGGTCGCGTACAGTTCATGATATACATCAAACTTCCCAACACTCTGGCATAACTCAATTGAGAATGACTTTCACCTTTATTCTTTGCAAGAGCAAGGTTCATATCAATTGGCGTCTTTGCAACTTTAAAGTCCAAATACTTGAACTTTTCAAGTACCGTTTCAATATAATGAGTTTGAGACAATGCTAGACCTTGAGGGGTCTTATGGATTTTAATTCCCAGAATTAAATCGGCAACTCCTAAGTCTTTCATATCAAACTTACTAGCAAGCATGCGTTTAGTAGCATTTATGTTAGCAATGTCGTTACTCATTATCAACATATCATCCATGTACAAACAAACAATGACTACGTGGTTCGGAGTGTTCTTAATGTAGACACATTTATCACACTCATTTATCTTGAATCCATTTGACAACATTGTATGGTCAAATTTTGCATGCCACTGTTTGGGTGCTTGTTTTAGTCCGTAAAGAGACTTAACAAGTCGACACACCTTCTTCTCTTTCCCTGGAACTACAAACCCATCAGGTTGTTCCATGTAAATTTCTTCCTCTAACTCTCCATTTAAGAAGGTTGTTTTCACATCCATTTGATGGATTTCAAGACTGCATACCAAGGCTTAACGCTACTAACACCCGAATGGATGTAATCCTCATTACCGGCGAGTATGTATCAAAGTAATCAAGACCTTCTCATTGTCTAAACCCTTTAACAACTAGTCTTGCCTTATATTTATCAATAGTACCATCAACTTTCATTTTTCGCTTAAAAATTCATTTGGAACCTAAAGGTTTATTCCCTGTAGGAAGGTCGTTGTTTAATATGGATTCTATCTCACTATTGATTGCCTCTTTCCAAAATTGAGCTTCCGATGAAGACATAGCTTCGTTGAAGGTTCGAGGCTCATTCTCCAACAAAAATGTTAGAAATTCTGGTCCAAAGGAAGTAGACGTCCTTTGACGTTTCTTTGCGTCTTGGATTTTCCTCATCAGGAATATTTTCCTTTGTTTCTTCAGAGGTCGTTTAGATTCTTTGCTAGACGACTCTCATTCCTTTTTATACGGATATATGGTTTCAAATAAGTCAGCATTATCTGATTCAATTACCGTATTCACCTGAATGTCGGGATTTTCTGATTTGTGAACTAGAAATCGATATGCCTTACTATTTGTGGCATATCCTATGAAAACACAATAAATGGTTTTAGGTCCTATTTTTACCCTTTTGGGTTTAGGAACTTGCACCTTGGCCAAACACCCCCACACTTTGAAGTATCCCAAATTGGGCTTCCTTCCTTTCCACTTTTCGTATGGAATAGATTTTGTTTTGCTATGGGGCACTCGATTGAGTATTCGGCTAGCTGTTAGAATGGCTTCCCCCCACAAGGTCTGGGGTAAACCAGAACTTATTAATAGGGCATTCATCATTTCTTTCAGGGTTCTATTTTTCCTTTCCGCAATTCCGTTTGATTGTGGCGAGTAAGGGGCAGTTGTTTGATGAATAATGCCATATTCCAAACATATTTGTTCAAATGGAGATTCATATTCACCGCCCCTATCACTCCTTATCATTTTAATCTTTTTGTTAAGTTGAGTCTCAACTTCAGTTTTGTATTGCCTGAATGCTTCAATTGCTTCATCTTTACTATTAAGTAAATAAACGTAGCAATACCGCGTACTATCGTCAATAAAAGTTATGAAATACTTCTTTCCACCGCGAGATGGATTGACTTCATGTCACAAATATATGTATGGATTAAGTCTAAAGGACTTGAATTTCTTTCAACTGACTTATAAGGATGTTTAACATACTTAGACTCAACACATATTTGACATTTCGATTGATTGCATTCAAACTTAGGCAATACTTCCAAACTAATCATTTTCGCAAGGTTCTATAATTGACATGTCCTAAACGTGAATGCCATAAATTATTTGACTCAAGTAAGTAAGACGAAGCAACATTCAAATTTGGAGTCATGTCTCCCATTTCTGTCGCAAACGAAGCAACATAAAAAGTTTAATAAACGATGAAGACTTCGAACCGAATCAGCTTTTGACAAAGAATAAATGTAATACACAACGGTGAAGATTTTATTTCTTCAAACCGAATCAAGGTTACACAAACAGATTTAAAATACTTGAAACGAAATGCAGTAAATTGTATGTTGTATACTTGATGAAGTTTTTATATCTTCAAATCAAGTACCCAAATGAGTAGAAAGTTATGAAAACTTTAATCTCAATCGGAGTAGAAAATCCAAAGATTTTAGTCTCCAAACAACATATGAGTTCGTTACACCGAAACATCAAACATTTTCCCCCAGTAAATTCCGACAATGTTCTGTAATGGTTAAACAAGAACAAATGATTACAGAAATAATGAATAAATTTCTTAAGCTTGTTGTTGGGCATGTGTTCAAAAAATCAGGAAAAACAGAAACCAAACGGAAAGACAAAAACCAGAAAAGCAGAAACTGGAAAAATAATGCAGAAGTAAGAAAATATCCGAGACCACAGAATTCACTGTGTATCCTTAAGGAATTTAATCCCCTCATTGTACCCGAGGTTATGGATTACTTCCTCCCAGGATAAAATGGATATACCTGTCGCAGGAGTAGCGGTACGTCAAACGCCAACGCCTTCGACTTCGACTAACTCAAAGTTGGCAACGAAACACAGTAAGACTCGATAGTTTTATTTGTGAAAAAGAATGCAGAATTTCAGATGCAGAAATTTTTGTTTTTGTGTCTTAAAAATGAGGCATTGCCTCAGTTTATATAACCTTGAAGGTGCCTCTTCAGAATAGGTTGGTGACTGTTCGGAAAGGTTGCCTTCATTTTCCTTCCATTTCTCATTCACACAAACTTGGCTAGCTTTATTCATTAACTAGTTTTAACAAAATCTACATAGATGACGCCTAGTATGGGACTAGATTTTAGTCACATTAGTGTGTTTACGCTATGCCTTGCGTTTTCTAGAATCTTTTAATCATAATATATGAGATTATATATATATATATTTTTAAAATTATTTATTACATATAGCGTAGGGGAAGGAGAAATAGAGGGGGAATTACAACGTGGGGATTCGAACCTTCACCAACAAGGTGAAAGTTCAGATAGCCAACCAACTGAGTTACTAATCGTATATCGATATCATTATTGTTGTCATCATCATTAATATTAAATTAGTCATCATCATCGTCGTCGTCATTATCGTCATCGTCATCATCATTATCATCATCATCTTCGTCGTCGTCATCACCATCTTCGTCGTCATCATCATCGTAGCTCGATATCATTATTATTGTCATCATCATTAATATTAAATTATGATTGTGTAATGTGAGTGTATGATGTACTCAAATAAAGTGATATAGTCAATGATCAGATGCAAACATAACTGGTAGAGTTGTTTAAGAAACCGACAAATCGTACGAAATCGAAAAATCAAGTTAAATTAGAAAGAAATTTTGAGTCACGATTTCATTTTGTGTTGAAGAATGTTTTTTATCATAATTGATTTGGTCCGGTAGTAACTAAAAAAAAGTCAAACTGAAACCAAATCCAATTGAAATTACATGTAGATTTTTAGAAAATATGTTATACATATATTATAATGTAATTTAAAGATATTTCTTAAAAATCTTCATCGTTTCCGTCTCTTAACATAATATTTCAAGTTTGGACTTAGAATTTGAATGTCTAATAAATTTTATAGCCCATAAATATCTAGTGTAAGAAGCTACTTAGCTAAAGTCCAAACTAAAACTAATTAAAATGCTAATTAAATAAATGCAATTCACCTTTTCTATGGCTTATTAGTAGTACTTGTTTTATGGGATTTCATTATTTTTATTGTTGGTGATACCATATTTTAGACAATGTCATAACTCATATCATATTTTTTTTTTAGAAACACACCATATAATATTGTATCTTACTAGGCAAAGAAATATTTGGAGCACTAGTTACATGATTTATCTTATGAAGACTTTACTAAGAAAAAAAATAGAGATTGAAAAATTGTCTTTTGTTGGTTTAATTTTTTAATTTACAACACCGACACAATTTACTTGATTTGATGTGTAAAAAAGGCCGAACCAACCAACACATACACACCCCTACTAGCTAGTAACCTATAGATGTACATGAACCTAAGAGTTATATATATATATTAAAAAATTTACTAGATATTTAATATTTAACTGTAAATTCAATTACTATTATATATTAAAATGAGATTATCGTAGGAATTCATGAACTTCATATATTGGATCAATCTTCATCAATGGTAATTTTTATAGCCGACCTTAATTTGTTTGGGATAGATTCGTAGTAGTAGACGTTAATAGTGGTCTCTTCTGATTGAGATTAGGCCTAATCCACATCTGAATTATCACACTGTTAGTTGAGCCCAATCCATCTAACCTCAAAGAGCCCAAATTCATATCCAAGCCTGAAAGTTGGCCAACCTAATACAGCCCAAACTTTTATTTTTCAAAAGCCCAAACCTTATTCCCCTTCCCTTTTTTTTATTCCACTATAAACCTCCTATAAACCCTAACACTCGTACATTTGCGCTTCAACAAACCACAGGGAAGCGAAATTCCAAGCAACGTTATACATGGCGTTGTATCTATTATACGAGTCGGCATCTGGGTATGCGTTGTTCTTGGCTCATGGGATTGATGAAATAGGGCAGAATACAGAGGCTGTAAGGAACTCAATCACTGACCTCCACCGCTTTGGTAAAGTAGTAAATATTGCAGCTTTTAACCCTTTTGAATCTGCCCTTGATGCCCTCAATCAATGCAACGCTGTTTCTGAAGGTTAACAATTCTAAATTTATATTCTTTTTATTTTTTCTGTATATTCAGGTTTGGTGTCTTTGCATGTGTGGTTTTAGCTCTTTTATTTTAATGGGGTTTCAATTTGTTTGAGTTTTTGATATTGTGGTGCATGGTGACGAAAGTGTCGTATTTTTGTGTGGTTTCTTGAAGTAAAATTACTCCCTCTCCCAATTTGTTTTACACTTTTCGCTTTTGATAATCAAACTTCTTAATTTTGACAGTGTGTTTGAACATATAAGTTCTAAAGTTTTTGAAAGAAAATTTACATATTTGGAACCTACTTAAAAAGTAGTATAAGTCACCATAGTTAATAATTTAAAATATTTAAAAAACATGTAAAAATTACTGTCAAATAACAACTCATTTGACTCTCGAAAAAAACAAAAGTGTCAAACAAATTGTGACATACGGAGTAATATTTTGTCTGTTTTCCAAGATTTTCACGTGGTCAAATAATTATGCTTTTGATGTAATGCAGATTAGTCTCTAAGTGGTTTTAATTTTTCGTGTTGCATTAGTTAAGATTTATGCTCCAAAAAAACCCCATTTCGAATTTAGAAGATAAAAATATATTTTGTTTGTATTTCGAGAGTCAAAACTTCACTATTTTGACTATGAATTCTGATATAGTCTTTTATGTTTTTTTTAAAAAATATTTATAGTATTTAGAAACTACATAAAAAGTACTATAAATCGCAATTAGTAATAATTTAAAATATTTGAAGGGCGTATATAAATCACGTCATAGATTTTGTAAAAAGTGTCACATAAATTGGGACAAATTAAGTACTATTTAATTTTTATACTCTGGCAATGTGTAGAGTTCTTTACACTATTAGTGTGATTTTACTGCTAGTAGAATTAACCTACTTTGTTTTCAGGTAACCAATCCTCATTTAACTATTGATGGTTACTTTTTGTTGGTTTTTAAGTAACTTGATATTGTTAAAATGCTGAGAAATGTGGTTGCAGCAATGGTCTGTTGAGGCCTAGCTATTTGATACTTTGTGTCATTGTTTCCTCAGTTTTGTTTGTGAGTTTATCTGTTCTGACTGGATTTTTGGAATTGGGTTTCCAGGGCAAATGACTGAGGAGCTACAGAACTTCTTGGAGCTTAGTCTCCCAAAAGTCAAGGAGGGTAAGAAAGCTAAGTTCAGTTTAGGGTTGGCAGAGCCTAAGCTTGGGTCGCATATCCACGAAGTAACTAAAATTCCCTGCCAAAGTAACGAGTTTGTTCTTGAGATTTTGCGTGGAGTACGATTGCACTTTGAGAAGTTCATTGATATAAAGGTTGTTTTCTGCCTTTGCTTGCCAAACAATTTATCCTTGCCTTAGTTCACTTTGATGTATCTCTAATTTTGTTTTTATCTCATATGTTCGAGTGGCTTGGGGCTTTAATTGATATTTCGGCCTTTGTTTGGGATAAATAATGGAACAGCTGAACAGGCACTTGAGCCTGATGTAACTTTGGGGATCATTCACTATTCTTTATTACTTGATTGTTTTACATAGGGCAGTCTGCAGTGAATGTCTTAAAAATTTGAAACATCCTCAGATAGGTGAACTTCTACTTATTCTTTTGCACCTTTTCTTGTAGCATGGTGATTTGGAGAAAGCCCAACTTGGTCTGAGTCACAGTTACAGCAGAGCAAAGGTCAAGTTCAATGTTAATCGTGTTGACAACATGGTTACTCAGGCAATCGTCCTACTTGATACTCTTGATAAAGATATAAATACCTTTGCCATGAGAGTCAGGTATTTTTCTTCTTTGCCTTTTTAGAGAGCATGATATGCTTGTAACATCCTCACCATTTCTCTGTCAGCTCAATTTATCTCTGTAACAAGTGTTGGTATCAGTTCAATTTAGTTTCAAAAAGGTGTTGGTATTAAAAGACATCTTAGGCCACTATTTGGTATCAGATGCTATGTTTTTGCATCTGCATGGCTTTCTGACTTGAATGCATATTGATGCAGAGAATGGTACTCTTGGCATTTCCCGGAGTTGGTCAAGATTGTCAATGACAATTATCTATATGCCAAAGTTGTGAAATTCGTTGATGACAAATCCCAACTGTCTGAAGACAAAATATCAGCACTGACAGAAATAATTGGAGATGAAGATAAAGCAAAAGAAATTGTAGAAGCTGCAAAAGCATCCATGGGTATGATATTCTCCTTTCTCAAGTCTTGGAAATAATGCCCATTCCTTCTGTTAACTTATTTTGTTCTAATTTACAGGCCAGGATTTGTCGCCAGTTGACATGATTAATGTCAACCTATTTGCCCAGAGGGTAATGGACCTTGTTGAATACAGGAAGAATCTTTATGATTATCTGGTTGCAAAAATGCACGATATAGCACCAAATTTGGCTGCTTTGATTGGCGAAGTTGTGGGAGCTCGTTTAATTTCTCATGCTGGTAGTCTCACAAATTTGGCAAAGTGCCCCTCTTCTACCCTTCAGATCCTTGGTGCTGAGAAGGCACTCTTCAGGTAATCTGCTCTTATTAATTTTAGTTTGCGCTTGCTCACTGGTCATGTCAGGTTTTGCTTTATTCAGTTACACATGATACCAACATTTTGTCTAGTTGCATTCTAAGTCACTTCCTATCATTTTGTGTCAGGGCCTTGAAAACCAAAGGGAATACCCCAAAATATGGACTCATATTCCATTCTTCCTTCATTGGCCGTGCCTCTGCAAAAAACAAAGGGCGAATGGCTCGTTATCTTGCAAACAAGTGTTCTATTGCTTCTCGTCTCGACTGTTTCTTAGGTCTGTTTCTATAAGACTGGAGGCAAACATTTCATATTTCATTACCTAATGGTTTCCTTTCAAGATTTTGTTTCTTCTTTTTCTCTTTTTCACGTCCTTCCCATATTTTATCTACAGATAAGAGTACCAATACTTTTGGAGAGAAACTCCGTGAACAAGTTGAGGAGCGCCTAGACTTTTATGACAAGGGTGTTGCACCACGAAAAAACCTAGATGTGATGAAATCTGCTATTGAAACAGTCGAAGACAACGGTGAGTTTTCGGAGCATGAAGCTAGGTATCATATTGACTTACAATCTGTAGTCTGAACATTCAAATAGATGGACTTGGTACAAGTATAATACCTGAATGGTGCACATTCTTGACAACTTGCTGCCAGTATGATAAGTTTTGAATGTTGTATCATGCTCTGTTGTTTTACCTGTTCAGTAAATGTTACCAGACTAATGCATGACTACAGATAGACTAAATGTATGCTCATTTCCTGAACCATCTGTTTAACTCATTCCTAGAATTTTGTTGGATGTCCTTATTTTTGCTTCCGCATTTCGGGATGTATAAAGCATTTGTGTGTGCTGCAGACACAGAAATGGGCGTTGATGAGCCTTCCACAAAGAAAAGCAAGAAAAAGAAGTCCAAAGTTGAGGTGGTGGAATATGCTCAACCCATGATAGAGGATAAACCACTTGACACAAATGGTGATGCGTCTGAAGAACCAAAGTCTGAAAAGAAGAAGAAGAAGAAGGAGAAGCGGAAATCAGAACACGCGGCAGAGCATGAAGTGGATCAGACTGTTGATAACGCCAATAGTGTGCATGAGGATGGAACAGCAAAGAAGAAGAAGAAAAATAAGACCAAGGAGGAAAATGGAGAGGAACTCCAAGCTGCAGTTGAGAATAAAAAGAAGAAAAAGATGTCCAAAGTCCAAGATGATGAATAAATGTACAATTTTCCAACCTTGGTCTTGCTATTTTGACATTTCTTCCTCACCTCTTTAAAATAGTGCATGTATGCTCTGCCCACACCCTCTTTTTCTATTCCTAGGTTCTTCCAGTTTTGCTTTGTGAACAAGTTAGTATTGCGAGAGAGCTATGTACCAAACTCTCATCTTCGTTATTGTGATTCCTTTCCTTTGATGTGGGTTGGTTCACTTGTATTTATTTTTAGTGTATGTCTATCCAGTTTTAAGCATACAAGCATCTTTTGTCACAGGGAATCCTTTTTACATCTGGATATGGGGATTTTGAAAGTTACTTTTTTGCATTATCGTCAAGGCAAAATCAACCAGGAGCTACCTATCCTTCAACCCAGTTGTTTCAACAACGGTGCAATTCATATATGAATTGAAAGTTCTCGTTGTTTTCTGCTTTCCTGGACAACTATCTCCCGTGAAATGTCTTGATCTGAGTTTTGGTAATACATATCATATATACAAGTCTCGGTGTGTAGCTATGGATTCCCTGCATCAATTATTTTTTCTCTCCATTTTGTTAAATTTACGCATAAGCTGCCTAGTTTTGGGTGGAAAACAAATTGACCAAGTTTCTGTTGTATCCTAATTCCTATTGCCTTTAGTAATTGGAATAAATCCCCAAGCTAAAAAACAAATGATAACTTGAAAAACATACTTCTAATGTGGTATAGGAGGAATATAGGGAAGTCCAGATAGTGAATTGATGGTGATATCAATTAGTTGCCCCATAGAGGCTGATGTCTGTGGGTGTGCGCTTCTCCATTTCTTTCTGGATCGTTGTTTCTCCTCCATCAAAAGATTTGTGGTGCTCTTGGCTTAAAGACATGAACTCCTTGTCTGTACACTCAGAAGATATTGGACAGACATGGAGGCTCAAGCTATAAAGCAGAATACAGATGACAAAAACGCTAGAAAATCGAACTCAGTTAAAGCCTCCAAAAGCTAACTTGAAATTCATCATGGCTAGACATATAAACATATTTCTTACTTTGATATGCATTTTGAGTGTGTATAATGAAATATAATTGCCAATTAGTAAGTTCCTAGTTACAGTCCGACATATTTCTCTTCAGTGCCATCTGGATAAAGGGCTCATGAGCAGCCCGTATGGAACGATAAGTAGGAGGAAGCCGAACAGAACAAGTATTCTTTGAACTGGCATCTCCCAAAACAACATCCCAAAATGGATTGACAATCTCTCTCTCCCCACTTGCATCTTCACAACTTGATCCTCCTAGCACTTTTGGCTCTTCAACATGCAGAATTTTGATCCCGAACTCCATAACTGTGATTCCATCTCCTGAGGTAAATGTGACCTCTATAACATCGTCATTGATCAACTGATTCTCGAGTTTCCAATGGCTTAACCACATCGTTCCTTCTTTACCTCCCGGAACTCCATCGAACAAGGGCTGGTAAGACCATTTCAAACTCCTAGTTAAGTTATTAACTGTAATGTATGGGCAGTCAAAAGTTGATTCATATTTATTTTCCACTGGCCTATACGAAGGGGTCTTCCTTGAGCTTTGCGCATGGCAAGAGGAGAAATTATTGAAGGCGGGGTTAGGCGTGGGGGACGAATAACGCTTGGTGAGAGCCCAATTGTGGAACGCTTGTACACAATGCAAAAACTCAAGCCTTCAATTCTAGAATTACAAGTAGGCACTTTGAAGGATGTACATGATTCTTTTGTGAACTTTGAGCTAAACCAATAACAACAAACAACAACAACATACCCAGTGAGATCCCACACCGTGGGGTCTGGAGAGGGTAGAATGTACACAGACTTTACCTTCACCTTGGTAGGTAGAGCAAAAATGAAGCTACCTAACTAGTTTCGAACTCAAGACCTCCAATCCAACACATAGGCTCCTGACCAACTTTGAGCTAAACCAAGAAGGAACATATTCACCTAGAAGAAAAGTGCCAGACACACGGTTGGTACAGTCCCTGCAAAAAATTACCCATAAACTTAACTTTCTCTAACAGGAATTATATATTTCCTATTATAGTGATAGCAAAATCAGACACTCAACATTCACAAAACTGAAACAAAAAAGAAAAAAGATAAGCAAGATAACATGAAAATCGAATATCATATGCTTTATAACTAAGCATTTGCGTACGTTGCATTTAAGAGAAGATACACGTGTATAGGTAGCAGGACATACCTGAAGAACAACTTTCTTTGTCTTCCTTGATGGAGTCCACCCTTTACCATGTATTCGGTAGTAGCTCAGGATATTAGATGTAAGATTGATCATGACATTACCCATAGAAGCCAAGTTCCACAAGCCTAACTTGCAAAGCATCTCTGCTTCAGTATTTCTCATTTCCACTAATTCAACACAATTTGCAACAAGCAAATCCTTCAGTCTAGATGATTTAGATTGATATGATATCTTCTCTAACAACCTGCAGTTAGTAACATTAAGATGTTCTATACTGGGAAGCCCCACGAGTGATTTGAGCTTTTCGCAGCTTTCTACTTCTAGCTTCTGAAGTCTAGTAAGATAAGTAATGCCCTTTGGTAGACTGCAAATTCTATTTTGGCTCAAATCTAAGTTTTGCAACAAGGAGAGGCTACTGAAAGCAACTGGAAAAGCATCGTCGGATAGATTACATTTAGCAAGGCTCAAAGTAACCAAAGAATTAGGTAAACTAATATGTGAAATTTTAGGACATATTGTCCCCTTCCACATCCAGGACCGCAGGAATCCATACCATGGTTGGACCTCTTCTGCAGTAGAAATCATTTGGTGAACTGCAATTTCGTCAGCATACAGCTCTCTTAGTGAACCCATTCTGTCTAGATCCATCGGTACATATTCAAGACTTGGGCAGCCAGAGATATCTAGACTTCCGCAACACCGTTCGACTAAGGTGAGTATGGAGCCGTCGTTTGATGAACAATGTCCGATTCGGCACAATATTCCTCAAATGGCGCTACATATTCTCCCCCTCTATCGCTACGAATGGATTTAATCCGCATGCTTAGTTGGTTTTCAACTTCTGTTTTGTAACGTCGGAACGCTTCAAAGGCTTCATCCTTACTTTTCAACAAGGTAACAATACCTTGTGCTATCATCAATGAATGTCACAAAGTACTTGTTCCCCTCTAGTTTGTGCAAACTTCAAATCACATATATCTGTGTGAATAAGTTCTAGAGGAGCGGTATTCCTTTCGACAGATCGAAAAGGAAGCTTTGTGAGTTTTGCCTCTACGCACACCTCACACTTATGTTGAGGGTTTACGTCGATAGACGGCAACAACTCCAACTTTACCAACCTTTGGATGGACTTGTAGTTAATATGTCCTAATCTATGATGCCATAAATTAGAGGACTCAAGCAAGTAAGAAAAAGCTTCAATATTATTGCTTGCACGTATTACAGACATGACGTTAACTTTGAAGAGACCTTCACAGGCAAATTCCCTTCCCACAAACGTTCCATTCTTGTTGATTACAAATTTATTGGACTCAAACACTAGCCTAAAACCAGCATTAACCAATAAATGACCTGAAATTAAATTTCTTCTAATCTCAGGAACATGCATCACCTCCTTCAGGGTGAGCTCATTTCCAGAAGTCATCTTCAGGACTACCTTTCCTACCTCAGCACGTCAGAGGAAGCGTTGTTACCCATGAACAACTTCTTGTTTGTAACCGGTGTATAAGTGGAGAAGGCATCTCTATTGGAACAGATGTGTCTTGTAGCACCTGTGTCCATCCACCATTGCATGAGATTCTCAACAAGGTTTGCTTCAAGCACTATCACTGAGAACTCCTCAATCATGTCGTCCAGAAACTTGTGTTTGACGATGTTAGTATGTGCCTTGGCCTTCTCTTGTTGCTCAGTCTTGAGCTTGCGGCAATCCTTGATCATGTGATCAGGTTTTCCAAAGTGGTGACAATTTTCTTTGAACTTCTCCGTTGCTTGGTCTTGCCGTCTTTCTGGAACTTGCGCTTTTTGCTTGGGTTCCCTTTGGCCTCAGTCAGATTTGCCTTTGCCATAGCGGATTGTTTACCCCTAGGCAAGGCCTTCTTATTATCTTCCTGAATTTGGAGTTTGATAATAACTTCTTCAAAGGTCATTTTCTTTGTTTTGAGTTTTAAGTAACTCATAAACTCATTTCACGAGGGAGATAACTTTTCAATCAATGATGCAACCAAAAACTGCTCATTTGGTTTCATACCTTCCAAATCCAGGTGATGTAGAATCATTTGGAATTCCTGGACTTGGGACATCACTGTTTTACTATCCACCATTTGAAATTTCAGGAATTTCCCAACGATGAATTTCTTAGTACCTGCATCTTGTGCGTTATACTTCTTCTGCAGTTTCTCCCATAACTCTTTGGCAGTGCCTACGGTGCAAAACACCGTGTAGAGAGGGTCTGACAGGCAGTTCAAAATATAGTTCTTACACATAAAATCACTATGACTCCATGCATCAAGAATCATCTTCATGCCATTAATGACATGGATACCTAGGCCCCCTTTAGCCGTTTCAGTAGGCGAAGGGTCCTTTTCATCTCCAGCTTGTGGAGGATCTTCTGTTAGGAAACGAGTCATTTCCATAACAGTGTTGCCATCTCTTGAAGTTGGAGCCCATGAACTTTTCAGGGCGTTCATGGTGGAATCCAGCGGGTGGAGTAACGACAACGTTCCCTTGAGCAGCAGAAAAGGCGTTGGATGAGCCTTGAGCAACCGGAAAGGCATTAGGTGTGCCTTGAACAGTGGGGAAGGCAGAGGGGTTGCCTTGAGTAGCAGGAGCAGCAGAATCAGAAGTGAGTTGTTCTCTTCCAGTCATCTTTCTAAGCACTTACAACAAATCTTATCTTAAAATTGTGGGATACAATAATTGCAGGGAACGGGAAGTAAGTAACTATTACAATTGTTAGAAAGGATAAACTAAATATTACAATAAAATTGAAAATCAAGAACGTAACCAATTGCTTGTGTGATTTGCTGAGTCGAGTGGTGACACTCTCTCTTTAAGACAAGATCGCCTCTTATATCTCCTTTTACGTTGTCGGGCAATAGTCTTGCAAGATACAACAACAACTTAACAATTGAGCAAAGGAAACTCAAGTGTTACTCTTGAAGAACTTTGAGTATAGTAACTTTGCTAGAGAGGAAGAAGATGTATTCAGAAAATTCTGTAGTATTTTCTAAGTGTAGTGTAGTTTTGAACAATTAAGTCAAAGGCCTCAATTTATAGTGTAAGGAGATGCCCCTCAACTAGCCAACTAATGACCTTCAATAGCCATGTAATGACACTTGATTGAAGGGTTACATTCAGCCAAATAATGGCTGAATTCATGTGTCAAGTAATGGAGAATCAATGCTCCAAAACCAGCCCAAAGGTCATAACTTTCTAACTTCCCATCGCAACATTCTGTCTCCGAAGCGCCGCGACTCCAGTGACTGGCCACCCAATTAGCGTCGCGGTGATCCGGCGCCTCGGCTCTGGCGGGGCTGCGCCGCGGCCCTTCGCGGCGATTTCCGACTCGTTTCTTCTTACACTCCTTCCTTCGTTTACCAACGTGGAATACTTTGTCATTTGACCAATAACCGTCCATAATTCTATGTCTCAAACGTATTACATAAGTACCAATATCTCTTTCACTAATGAAATTTGCGATACTTGGCACTACGAGTACACGTGTGTGAAAACGACGTTTCCAACGTGCGGGGCCCCAATTGTTTGAGTCATAAATAATGGGATATACTTAATTCCACATTAGTAAATTTCCAACAGTTGTCCCAATGACTTTACTTCCGGGGTATAACAAGTCCTTCATTTCCAGTAGAGCATCCAATTGATCACGGTTATCTACATCATCAAGAACAAGAAGGATTCTTTTACAACTTACAACATCTCTCATCTCAATCATTCCCTCATCCACGGAAAACACATGTTTCTTCTTTCTTTTGGAAATATCAGATAGAAATTGCCTTTGAAGAGTAACTAAACCTGTACGATGTGTTGAATTTTCTCTAATGTTGGACAAAAAGCTGCTACCATCAAACTTACTGAAGTTCAAATTATACACATACTTTGCCATTGTTATCTTACCTATTCCACCGATGCCACAAATAACAAGAGTGTCAACATCAGTAGATCCATCCTCTAGCCATGAGTTGATCTTTTCAACACGCCGTTCTTTTCCAATCAGATGAGGGCAAATATACAGGACTGGCCTGCTCCGTTTATTCTCAACCACTTTAAGGATCTTCTGGATGAATTTGGACTCATGTCTGAAATGTTTTAACAAAATGGAAAAAGTAACCAACAAAAAGTTATCCTGCAAGTTCGTGGAATCGAGAACTAAATCATGTAACATGAATAATGGGAACACAGAGTCCTAATAGAGTGTACAGAAATTGTTATCAGAAAGACTAAGATAAAGACATCTTAAGCAATTAGAGTTGTCATAAATCATCATCTTGTTCATACTCTAACAACGTAGATATATATGTTCAAAAGGAACTCATAATCGTCGATGAAGCAATGCTCAAGTATATTTAAAGTTAGTGAACTCACCCATCAGCTTGGTTCTGTAAGACCATTCCTCCCAAGTCTGCAACTTCTTTGAGTGCTTCCTTCCATTTTCTAACCCTAGCTTTCCACTCATTTCCACTTTGGTTCCCTCCCAGTTCTTCATGCCTATCAAATGCTTCTCCAGTTCTCCCCTTTTGTTTCCTAACTTCAGAATGATCCACATGGTAAAATATGGACAGAACTGCACGCCTTGATATCCTTTTACAATCCAAGATCATTACCAACTCATCAAGACACAAACTTGAAGACACATAATCATTTGAAAAGATGATAACTGAAACCCCTGATTCTTTAATTACCCTTTTGCAATTCGAACTTGATTTCTTCTCCTCCCTCATTTTCATCACCACTTGGTAATGTTGCAAAACCTGCTCCCAGCAGAGCTTCATAGAGATGATCTGCAAAAGTATTGCATATGTAATGGGTGCTCTCATAGTCTCATGGTGTACAAGCCTACAAGGTCGTGGAATTGAGATGCTTACTGGATGAAGATAGTGAAATATAAGTTTTTGATTTGTATGGCCAACCATATATGCATCTAGTTGTTTAGTAAATAAATCCTTTCTTTAATCTTAACCTAGAAGGATGATAGACTACTTAGCATACTTTTTATTTAGATTTGAGATGTTTGACCAATAAAAAAAAGTTTTTTCCAGGATCAACATAAGCCGTTTTTCTGATTTGAGATGTTTGACCAATAAAAAAAAGGTGCTTTTCAGGATCAACAGAAGCATTTTCTACGGTTGGGAAAAAACTAAAAGATTCTGCTTCTTGAAAAAATAAAAGCAGAAAATTATTTTTTACAAAACCAAAATATCCTATTATAAATATATATTTAACAAGTATATTCCTCATCAATTTTTAATTATAAAACACCCAGTTTAATTATTACGTATAACAACTCATTTCATTTTGATTCTTTAATCATGCATTTCATATAATTTGTTTTTCTTGATGTTTTTTAGTATATTTAAATTGTCATGTTAATATTAAATCAATATATGATTATTATTTTTTGATTTATCTATGTATTATATTAATTGAAAATTTTAATATGTACTTTTTTATTTTAATTAAATAAAAGTATAAATTTTAATTAAATTCTTTCATAGTAGATATCTAAAATAATTTCTCTCTATAAAATAATCTTAACAATAACCGTTCATTGATATTTGATCTTTTTCATAATTTGACACTAAAAAATATTTTTTTAAAAAGACTAGCCAAACACAATCTGTTTATCAAAAACATTTTTAAATGAATTAGTCAAACACAAATTGTTTCTTACCAAAAGTATTTTTTAAAATAAGCAGATTTTAGTTGCTTGACCAAACGGGCCCTTAATTAGAGTTAGACTTGTCCAAAGCTCGGGTCGGGCCGGGTTAAGTGACTTTTTTTCTCTGCTTGCCCGACCCTGACACTTTTATTTTTCATTTTCAAACTCTGGCCCTGACCTTCAGGGACCCTACGGGTCATGGGTCGGCCTTGACCCGCTCTACAAAACAAAAATAAAACAGTAAGCAAACACTGCAATTCTACCCAATCTGTTATCCGATATAATTTGTCACCAATTAAAAATTATAACAAATAGAAGTATGAAATCATTAAAAATTACATCAAAAAGAACTGAAGCATATTCCACATTTTTAGCTGTAAATTCATAAACAAACAAGAGGCAAGTACAAGCCAACATCACGATAATTCGTCAACATCATCATAAGCATTATCATCGTCATCATCATCACTAGATTCTTTTTCGTTTGTCCCTTCACCTATATAAGTAATAAATAAATATTCATAAAATAAAAAATTATATAAATTATATTAAAAATACACTCGGGTCGGGTTTGTAATCGAGTCGGGTCAAGTGGGTAAAAAAATTCTGACCTTGGCCGACCCTATATATGATCGGGTCCCGCTTTTCGGATCAGGTGACTCACTGATCTGATCCTGACCCGGTTTTTTTGGGTCGGGTCGGGCGGTCCCTGACCTGATGGACAGGTCTATTGAGTGTAAGCTTTTAAAATAATTTTATAAAGTTAAATTGCGCGTGAAAAGAAAACGAAAAAGAAAATATTGGCGGTTGTGATAACACTACCTGTACGGCTGTACCTGGGGCTTGGGAGCAAGAAGATGAGTGGGTAGTCGCCACGTGGTTCTCAACTCTACAGCAACACCGCCCTTTAATACTACTACTAGTCCCTCCACCTCCCTCTCCGTTACCGAGCTTATTAGGGTTCTCGAGGGATTTATCTCAAGGGCCTTAACAATACCAAGAAGGTAAAGTCCATGTTTTTTTGGGTATTTAATTTGCTACATTTGCTGTAGTGGGTGAAAACCCATATAGTAAAGCTTCAATCTTAGCTTTATTTTCTTAGTTGTTTGATGGGTTTTCGAGGACTTGGGTTCTTGTTAAATCTTCAGTACAATTTTTGGGGTTTGAGAATGTTCTATTCGTAGCTTTTTGGAGCTATGGATTGCTAGTATGTCAAGTAAGCGGTAGCTTCGTGCTCCGCTTCTCTCGCGCTTCTTGTATAGATTTCTTCTCTAGCAACTGTGTACAGTATATTTTTGAGTTCCCTTTTAATTAGGCTTAGTTTAGGGTGAAAGTTCTTGCTTTTGAGAGGAAATAAACTTAGTTATAGGGGGAAAGTTCTTGCTTTTGAGTGGAAAGGAGACTTAGTTTAAGGGTGGAGTTCTTGCTTTACTACGCCAGGATCTTCTTAATATCATTTTGGTTGAGATTCAGATATTTGTTTTATGTTAACTACTATAATCATTGGTAATCTCTCAAATAGTTTATTCTGTCTTTGCTGCTATCTATTAAGTCTTTTTCCAAAGGATTTTTAGCATTGTTAAGTGAAAGATATCTCTAAATATGTGTGTATACACTGATCAGTGATCTCACGTCTTAGGGTTTTGGTTAGAGCCCTTGTTATCTCACAATGCATGTGAAAATTGCTCCTGCTAAGTTTTAGTCTGTATCTTTTGCTTACTGCAGCTGCAACAGTTTTGGGGCATACTTTCTCCATTACTATGGATAGCTTTCTCGGTTTTGGGTGGGGCAAAGCATTCAGGAAACAGAGAACTGATCTGTATCGACGACCTCCAAAGGAGTCCCAGTCGCTTCCGGATTGCCGTGATAATTTATCCATTTCGTCAACGCCACCATCTGATAATTTGAGCAAAGCGTCAAGTTGTGACAATGCTGATTATGGTAATATTTCAAGAACGTCTTATAGTAATCTCAGTGAAGCTGAGGCTTCCGGTAAGCTAGGAGTCGAAGGTGGAAACTCTGGAGACTCCTGTTTCAGTGATACTGAGCAAAAGGATGGTCAGATAGACATGAGTAGATTTAATGAAGGAAACCTAACAACATCTCAGATAAAAGATCCTCAAATAAGCGGGACTGTGATGTGCAATAACCATTCTAGACTGTCAGGAGTAGTATCAGATGGAGCTGGGAATGACAACAAAGCCAAGAAAGTGAAACTCAAGGTTGGTGGTGTTACAAGAACAATACACACTTCTGTTGGCGGGTCCTCCTCTTCAGATGCTCCCGGACCATGGCAACCCAAGGTCATTATTTATTTTCTTGTTCTTAATTTCTTATAACTCCTTTGTACACGTTTGCTTTATGAAACTCTAGAAATGCATCATACTGACTGGGATGCACCTTGGTCTAACATTAAAGAAATGGTGCAGCACATTATTAGTATTTACCAGATGTTGCTTAGAAGAATAGTCTTTACCTTAACTTCTCTTGAACGAGCTTGTCATATTGATAGTTTTCTAGAGTTTCCAAATTACCTGTCTCATCAGCAAATTTTTAGCTCCTTAAAGTCGAGTCTTCACCTTTTCATGGCTGCAATGTCCAAGTCTCTGTTTTATTTTTCCTTGATAAAAAACATAAAAGCATCAACTAAGTCTATAAGAATCTACCTTGTCACCTATTGTACCACTTCCTCCAGCTGCCTGCAGGAATACTTATTTTTTTAATTCTCGAGGTGCAGATGATTGATGTCTTTAGAGGTTTTTTGAGGTTCTTTTTTTATATTTTGTAGCAAAGCACAGGTGGAGATCATTCCTCTTCTACTGGCAAGGCAATTGGCTTGCGAGGTATCCCTTGGAAGAATTTTGCTAAAACTGGCTTTAGCATTGGGAGAGTGGATTCCTCGGTGGATCAGTTACCGGGGCAGATTGCCCCTTTGAAGCAATTTGGAAAATATGATGCAGCTCATAAAAGTAAGTCTCTGCTTAAAAGACATTTATCAGGTGAAACATTCGATGATGAAGACACTGAGGATGACGATGATGATGAGATCTGTTACCTGGAGAAGCTCAGGTCTTCCAAATACTCTGCTGATTATAGTGCTGGCTATGAGGATGATGATGAAGTTGGATGCAGAAAACAGCGGAAGATATCAAGGGTGTTAAGCCAAAGTAGCAGTGTTTATGGTGCATATCTGAGTGATTACAACTCTCTTAAAGCAGTTAAAGGAATTAAGAAATCCAAATCTGAAAGAGCATCTCAGGATGCCGACTACTATGAAGCGGTGGTTTCTGATACTGAGTTAGGACCCAGGAAGAAGAAGCAACTAATGGAATTCACTGATGTCTCAGTAGATAGGAGAAAAATGGCTGTGACTACTCGCCAGTGGGCACTTCAAACGGGAAAAGGTATTTCTTGCGGTGCAGGCTTGAGCGCAATTGAGTTCCCCCATGGACTTCCACCTGCACCACCTAAAAGTGAGTATTCCCTCCCTCTTATATGGTTTACATTTTTCATCTGAGGATCAGCTGATAAATTCAGTTTGATCTGGTTGTAGAACAAAAGGAGAAGCTCTCTGAAGTGGAACAGCAGTTGAAGAAAGCTGAGGCTGCGCAAAGACGCAGGATGCAAGCTGAAAAGGCTGCTCGAGAGTCCGAGGTTTATACATCTTACTCAAGATTATAGGCTTATCTGTTTAAATTGTCCAAATAGTTTCCACACTGCTATGTAAGTCGTTTAACAACTATAGCTTTTGCAGGCTGAAGCAATAAGGAAAATCCTCAGTCAAGATTCTAGTAGAAAAAAGCGAGAAGATAAACTTAAGAAGCGACGAGAGGAGTTAGCACAGGTGAGTGTACAACGCAAGTAAAGCATTTTGAAGTTTGATGTAGCCCCCCACACCCCCCACTTTATTGTTTTGGCAATTTTCCTAGAACTTATTTTTGGGTCGAAATCTAGCACTTATAAATTATAATCCTAAATTGTCAGGGTGAAGCTGTTATTCTTTAAAGAGAATATTTTCTAGTTGAGGAGCCAAAAGTTGCAATGTTAAATTTTCTTCTGCACTTTACTCTTTAGTTTATACGTCACAGTTTTTCTTTTGTGCATATTTTTATGGATTCAGGAGAGGACTGCAACAGCTACAGCACTTTCATCAAATGCTATCAGATGGGTCATGGGTCCTTCTGGTACTGTTGTGACATTTCCTAATGAGATGGGATTCCCAAGCATATTTGAGCCTAAGGCTTGCAGGTGATGATCTGTATAACAATATGCTTATTCTTGAAGTTTGGATGCTTATAGTTGTTAGCACTCAAGGACCTTTTTCCGATTTTTAATTTTTTTTCCCTTTTAATTAAATACTGATATCTAATTTATTTTTCAGCTATCCACCTCCTCGCGATAAATGCGCTGGTCCATCTTGTATGAATACATACAAATACAGAGACTCCAAATCAAAACTACCTCTCTGCAGTCTCCAGTGCTACAGGGCAATACGTGAAAAGATTCAACCTCTGAGTGCTTGTTGATTGAGCAAAGCTCTTCAAGCCCTGATACTGCTAGGCACTTGGGCTATTTTTTTGTGGAGACTCATGTGGGAACTGCAAAAGAAATGGGTGTGTTCCATACTGATCCCATCTTTTGATTCTTATTTCATACTCCAGCTGGCATAATCTATTGCTTCAGCTTGAGTTGTTCATTGTAGTGCACAGTTATTTACAGTTACCGCCTTTGTCGATCCAGTTAGCATCACTGGGCCTATACACCGTTTACCAATATTCTAGTATGTGGGAAATAGCTTGATAAAAGCCTTCATATATCTGATAATCAGAGTCTTTCTGCTGCACAATTTAAAGTGCGACAATCATGTATCTACATCATGCGTTCTGAATGAAATGCTCTCATAATTTGTACTTTTGAGTCTTGAAGAGAACAAAAATTAAAAGAAGAAACATTTTTTGGTTTCCTCTAGGACCAATAAGATCAGGTTGAACATAGATGGAAGTTCTGAGGGTGAATCTCAGTGGTCCAGTGGTTGGCGGCGTTGCCCCTGGCAAGGATGGTGGATGGCTATGTAGGGTCCTACAATTGGCATCCATAATTGTCTAGCTGCAGAACTATGGTGCACAAGGTGAAACTTTTTGTCTGAACGTTTTGAGGTGGAACGTCAGTCTAAATGCTGTGAATATTGTCAAGAAAGGAAATGTGGAATATTATCAACTAAGAGTCTGTTCAATATTTTGTTGCACTTGCTGGGAATATGTGAAGGCAACACTCAGGAATCTAGGGCAATCCCGCAATAGGCTAATGAATCTGCAGACTTACTTTGCCAATGAAGGGTGTAAGCAGACCCAGTAATGTTTCTCTTCCTTAATTAGTATATATACCATATATTTGCATCAACTTCTCTTTCATTTTAACCATAAGATTTGATCACATGGTTGTAACTAGGGGTGTCAAAATTAGACCAAACCCAAATGACTCGCCCATCTTGACCCGTCCATCTTAGCTCTTGTAAGCTTTGGGCTGGTTGGGCATTGGGCCATTCGGCCCATCTTGACTTGCCCAACTTCAGGCCAAACGGCCCATCGGACACCCCTAGTTGTAACCGTAAGTTGCATTGGACTAATCATGTCACTCATATTGTCATACTAGTCAACATATCCAGTGTAATATCACAAATCATGTCACTCATACAAGGAGTAGAAATCATTAAATACAAGAACCTCAATTCTGAGCAGTGACATTGATGCGAATTCCGAGGGAGCTGGTAACTTCCTAAATTAGTTTATGGAAGAGATGGAGGTGATCTCTGGTGCTATCGGTATGGGAAAACTTCGGAATATGTAGATAATAAAAAAGAGCGTGTTTCGTATACACTAGTACATATATTAGGAGAGACTGAAAATGGCACTCATGGAAATTCCCTGTAGGATACCTGTTTCCACAGGAAGCTGAAAATGTCATCTTAAAGTTGTTTTACTGTGACCTGCAAAATCAAACATCAATGTGTGGAGGTTAGATTTTTTTTTTTTTGATATCTAATTTCTCGGCTCACGGGTTTGAGAACAGAGCAACTAATATCACCTATAAGGTTGAAGGTCCTAGCCCAGAAGAGAGCAAATTGCACCCACCGGGGTTCGAACTCACGCTGCAGGCAGGCCTCCAGCTATGTCCCGAGGACCTAGATTTTTATTATTTGTCCTCTTTAAAGGTGGTCCAAGAGGAGAATATCAAGTGAAAGATAATGTAAGCATGAAACAGTGTTGTGGAACTAATTAGAATTATCATGATCCAAAAGGAACGGAATGATTTGATGAGTATAGAACTACAAACCAGAAAGTGTACATCAGATTCTTTGGCACAGCGTTTTTCAGCTTATTCTCATGAGTTTTTTTTTTTGGTTGTATTAACAGTATTAAGGCCTTTGTCTAAGTATGTCCTACTTCACTTAATTAGTCAACCATTAGGGATAGGTTAATCATGGTTGAATGAGTGAGATTTGTGGTCCAGGGTTTCATCTATATGGGGGTTGGTGAAGTAAGGGGGGTCCAAATTCAAGTACATATAGTATAGGTATCTTTCAAATTTCAATCCATATGGAGTACATTTTATTGGCAGTTGAGGCATGCTCATGTAACGTCACTTCATGGCCAACTTTTAGGTTATCCTCTTCTAGATGACTTATACAATCATCGGCGAAGTTAGGAGAGCAAGGAGCGTCAGGAAATTATAATTTATATATAATAGATATTAAATTTTCTTAATTTTTTCGTGTGTTTATTTTTTATATTTTATATACTCTTAGTAGAAATCATGCTCTGCTGCTATTGTATATACCGTTATGTAAAATTCATTTTGGTCTAACATGCTGATCACTCAGAATCATTTTAGGCACCAATATTGAAATTACTACAATGTACCAAAAGCAAATGATAGAAAATAAATGTTGATATGATTTTTTTCTTATTTACTTTGATAATTCGGGTTCTTTTAGGCCAATTTGGCGTATTAGAACAATCACACTCATACTATGTTTATTAAATTAAAATTAAAATAAGAAGTCTCCCTCATAGCACATTGACTAAGCGTATCGTTATTGCTATTGATGATGGCTGTTATTATAGTACTAATTAATAATGCAATTTGGCTGCTTGTTTTTGGAAGTCTTTTGCTAAAACAAATGTATAATCTATTGTGGCATAACTTGTCATGCAGGGCAATTTTTTGTTCTGATATTTAGCTTTTAATTATTTTATTCTGATTTATAATCTACATTTGATGTGCTGACGAAGAAGAGCTGTTTTATGTTATTTTGTTTAACATCACTTTTCAAGTTAGGTTTGTGATCTTAATCAGGTAAAGAAAAAGAGGGAAATGATAAGGTGGTCAATGAGGTCAAATTTATAAGGTCCTCCTAATGTTATTTAAAAAAATATTTCTGGAAAATATATATTTCATGATTGAGGTAAAGTTCATATTTAAGTCAAGCAGTGGGACGGAAGTATATGACTTTTTATCTCCACCTACGTACACCAGGGTAACGTCCATGACATTTAATTGATTTTTAATTTCTATGTCTTTAGTGTACCAACAATTCTATCATTATTTATTTTCTTAATCTGGATAACAAAGTACTCCATTATTAAGTAATCTTTCTACTGTTTTACCCACACATCTAGATTACTTGTATGATTGGCTGTAACCATTAATCTGATGGTACATTGGCAAAGTCACATTGAAGTGCAAGGATTACAGTTGGTGCAATTAATTAATATAATCAGCCTCGTTTTCTTAATATAATCCGCTCTCAAAATCTTTATTTGGCCTTAAAATTATAATGCCTCCGGTCCAATTTACTTGTCATGATAAATAAAAATAATTGATAAAAAAAATTATTATCCTTTATAAAATCAAAATAGAATTAATTATTTATTTTCAACTTTGTCCTTACTCTAATAAATGTGATGAAAGGAAGAGTAGTATTAAATGAGAAAAATAAATAAGATAATTTATTCCAATTCTTCTTTTAGTTAATATATTTTAAAGGAGTTAAAAAAATATGACAAGTAAAATAAATTAGGAAGTATAATTAAAAGCTTTATTCTCCTGCTGTTTAGGAAGTTCTATTATTTTTTACCATATTCCAATAATGTAATGTTTTCTACTGAAAAGTGTTTGGTTTTACTTACAGTAACATTTTGTCTTAATGAAAGTTAAATATATACGATATCCCTTCAACTTTGAGAGAGTAAATTGAATATTTTCAAAATAATGAAGAGTTGTTTATATTATTTACTTTTCTGGTGCAAAATGTTTTTTTTATGAGAAATTAAGTTGCAGTTAATGTAAATATGTACTATTAATGGAGAATTCGATAATTTTTAATTTACTCACTTTTTTCTGGCCCATGATCATGAGTGAACTTTAAGCTCAATATAAAGGAAGAAGTACTTGGTCAATTTTGGTCTTTAAGTGGCCATCTTAGGATACAAAGGTTTTTACCAAAGCAACAAGGCAACAAATTTACCTAAATTGATCCTTAAACTATACCCCAAACCTAAATTGATCCTTAAACTATACTCCAAATCTTACGACGATCTATTAAACTCCTAACTATATGAAAAATGAATTTATATGTAGCACATAAAATTAAAATAATTACAAAAGTGGCGTGTTTTGATTAATTTTTATTCATTTTTTATTTTATTTTTGTAAATTTTAGATTTTTCTACCCCTCTCTCTTTCTTCCTCGTCTATTCTCCATGGAAGACACTATACAAAGAATAGTAAAGGACCTCGAAACACAAACACCCATTTCTTTAACCTCAATTCGTCAATTTCGGTTTTCTCAATGGGTCGGGTTCAAATAGTCAAGGGAAAAAGAAAAAAAGAAGGACCCCAACGGGTAATAATCAATAAATAGGGATAAATGAGAGTGAATTTGATGTTAGGGTGTTTTTTATTGTACTTGAAAGGTTGAAATTGGTACTGGGTTTGGTTCATTTGGATCGATCTCCGGATTGTTTAAGGAGTTTAGTACAAACTGTGAGTGAAATTACAGTTAAAGCAGTTGATTTCTGCGCGAATTCGAAAATTTATGGGAGATTTTGTGAGCTATGTAATGAGATTTTGAGTGAAGTGTTAAAAACTGAACATGGGGATCAAAGGATTTCGGTTATTGAGATATTGAAGTACACCTTTGATTTTATTCGTTAAATCGCCAGCAAGGACTTTAAATTTGGAATTTGTGCCAGTGGCGGCGGTGGCGGATATGATGTTCCGGTGAGATGGGACGGTGGGGTGTTTTAGTGATGAAGATATAATTATTGGAAGATTTTAATAATTAATTAAAGATTAATTAGTGTAAATATAATTAACAAAAAAAATAAATGAATAAAATAAGGAAAAGAATAAAAATTAAAATTTAGAAGATTTTCAGACGTAATGTTGGCGTGACGATAACACATACCATTGCGCAACTGATTATACGTGTATCAGCGAAATATTAAATACACTTTTTAGATAGTCATAAGTGTAATAGATACTTATAATATTTTAAGGGGAAAAGGAACAAATTTACCCATGTATTTTGAGAAAAGGCATATTTATCCCTAGTAAGTTGGTCTTATCAAACATGTTCTTATTGTTAATAAAGTTGTTATATTTACCATCAGCCCTAACGTTCCTCCAATGTGACATGGTCACGTTAGTTGAAAATTCATGTCACCCGCCACATAAGTTGTAATGGACCCGCCTCCAACTTCTCAATCGACCCACCCATCTCACCCGACCAATGTAATGGACCCGCCTCCAACTTCTCAATCGACCCACCCATCTCACCCGACCAACCCACTTTTTTTACCAATCTTTATAATTGAAAGAATATACACGGTAACGTGTATATTGCCATGTAAATTGTATATTTACTTACCATAATTATTACAATTCTTGTACATATATAATTAGGGTAGTAGTCTTTGTATCAGAAAATGTAGATTTATTTTTCATAATTACATATTGTATATCATGTATATAAACATTTTCATTAATGAAAATAATCAGGGGATTATTCTCCTTCATGATATCAGAAGTATAGGACAAACTTTTTTGTCTCTAAATTTTTGCTTATGTCGTCCTAACTCCCTCTTCGGCCGTCCATACCCCCTCTCTTAAAAAAAATTGAATCCATAATTTCCCTATTGTTCTTTCATCATGTCTACCACAAATAACACATTTCGTCCTACCCATGAAGTTTCTAATATCAAAACAACATCCATATCGTTCTTGAGATGGAAAACGTCCAATACGCGACGTGGGAATAACTATTTAAAATTCACGCATGATCTAATCGAGTCCAACATCACCTCGTCCCACCGGAAAAAGGCAAGGAGAAGGTGCCTACCACCGATGATGAAATAGAGTTGCGGGCAACTCTTGATGCTACAGTACTCCATTGGATTTATTCCACTATCTCTACGGACCTCTTGCAGACTATTATTGAACCCGACACCACGACAATGGAAATTTGGAATAGGTTGCGTTATATATTTAAGGATAACAAAAAACTCACCCTTGAGCAGGAATTCTCCCACATCAACATAGAGGATTTTCTGAATGACTCAGCTTATTGTCAAAGACTCAAGGAGTTGTCGGATCAACTCAAGAACGTTGGCGCGCCGTCACGAATGATCGTCTTCTTCTTCAGATGGTTGCAGGCATATCTGAGGCTTATAATGACATTGAGATGCTTCTTCGTCAAAGTAATCATCTCCCGCCGTTCTACCAAACACGTTTCATGCTCGCTTTAGACGAAGTCGGCTACCAGAGCCAATTCTGTCATGATAGTAGCCATGTCACGCAACATCGATGACCCTCACTCATTCTCGGACAATTCTAGCCAAACCCGTAACAATGATGACGGCAAAAGGGCCAAAATCGGGAAAATGGTGGAAAAAACTGCGGCGACAGCAGCGGCGTAGGACGTGGTGGTAGTGGCCAGGCGGCTGAGCAGCACCACCGCTGGATGTAGCCTTGGGCCAGTGTACAATGGCCCACACCATAATTTCTAGGCTTTTCAACATCGAGTTAGTCCAGGCCCAACAGTCGTTAGCAGTTCCAGCAGTCACAGGCGCGACCCTAGCAGCAAGCCTTCGCTACTGCGGGTCCAACACCGGCCACGACTCCCACGGATATCGAGCCAGCAATGCATACATTTGGATTAAATCATCCGGATGCAAATTGGTACATGGACACCGATGCTACTTCTCACATGACTTCCGCACCATGTAATCTCTCATCTTATTTCAATTTGAGCAATAATTGTAGCATCATTGTTGGTAATGATAATTCAATTTCAATTCGTGGTTATGGTCACATAGATTTATCTCCCCCGAACCCACCTTTAGCCTTGAAAAATGTCCTTCATGCTCCTCACTTAATTAAATTTTTGGTGTTTGTTCATAAATTTACAACTGATAATTGGGTTTCTGTTGACTTTGACCCTTTTGGATTTTATATGAAGGATTTCACGATAGGGATACCTCCAATGAGATGTAATAGTCGGGTCGAGCTCTATCCTATCACCACCACCACCACCACCACTAATCAAGCCACACCGTCGACGATTGCGGCTTTAGCACCTTCCTTTGGAACATCTGTTCTTTCCTCTCTTAAAAATAATAATTTTATTGAGTGTAATAGTACGCGTAGTATTAATGTTTGTCCTTCGTGTCCGCTTGGGAAATATATTGGATTACCTTTTGTAGCGTCTAATTCTAGTACTTTAATGTCATTTGATATTATTCATAGTGATTTGTGGACATCTCCCGTTTTGAGCTCTGTGGGCCATCGTTATTATGTGTTATTTTTTATGATTATTCTAATTTTTATGGACCTTTCTGTTGTCTAAAAAGTCTCAAGTTTATTCCACATTCCTATCTTTTGGAGCATTTATCTGTACCCAGTTTGAACGAAAAATTAAAAACATTCAATGTGATAATGGAAGGGAATTTGATAATGGGTCGTTTAGGGAATTTCGTAGTGTTAATGGTATATCTTTTTGATTTTTCTGTCCTCGTACGTCCTCCAAAAATGGAAAAGTTGAGAGAAAAATACCCACTATTAATAATATTGTTCGTACATTACTCGCCCATGTTTCATTACCACCTTCATTTTGGCATCATGCATTACAAATGACTACTTACCTTTTTAACATACTCCCGAGCAAAGGACTAGCATACCAATCTCCACTCCAAATTCTTTATCGTAAGGATCTTTTGTATTTTCATCTTAGAGTATTTGGGTGTTTATGATATCATCTCTTCTCATCCACTACAATTAACAAACTTCAAGCTCGTTCTATCGCTTGTATGTTTTTGGATTATCCGTCTAATCATCGTGGTTACAAATATTTTGATTTATCTTTTAATAAAATCATAATTAATCACCATGTTATTTATGATGAAATCCAATTTCCGTTTGTTAAATTATATAATTCCGTGTCTAGTTCTTATAATTTTTTGGATGATGGGCTCTCACCGTACATCATCCACCATTTGGCCCAGCATTCCCGTGACCCAATTCTGCCAACAGGCCCACTGCATGCTGCCCCAAATGTCTCCTATCCAGATCCAGTTTCTGGTCCTGCTGGCCCAGTTTCTATGTCCTCCATCAGTCCACTCCACCGGCCAGCAGACCCACTGCCTTTCATCTTCATCAACCACCGCGATCACCAATCCACCATCTCGTTCCACCACTGCTTATCCACCAGCCGATGATGAACCACCATCGCCAACACTACTCAACGAACCAAACGACACCTTCAACGAACCACCATCGGAAATAGCTAGGGCACCAACTCCAACAACCGTTGGTGGGCTTCTAGCCCATCGGAGATGGCGATAGCCAATAGTTTCACACCTCTAGCGAGTGATACTTCTCAATTTCCTCCTCTTCCCACCCTTGCGAAACCTATGTCACAGATCCCCATGTTTAATTCGATAAATAATAAAAAAGAATCGGAACCCAATTCATCTTTTGGCAACAACGATAGCTCAAAATCAAACTCAAATTAGAACAATGGAGAGTTTGCAGTGCCCGTTGACAACACGACAAAGAATTTTGATGCTGCTCTTGGAGGATTGAATGGGTACAACTACAACGCATACCGTATAAGCTCAGACAAGGCATAACAATGGTTTCCTTCACCACGGAGGAGAACAAACTGCTAGCAGAAACATGTAGGCTTACTGTTGTAGGTAAGTTCATTCAAACTAGACCATATATTGAGAAAATTCATAATGAATTTAACAAAGTGGTGTCACGAAGGGGTTAGGGTCGTTGTTGTTGGTGTTGTGGCGGTGGTAAAGAAGAGATGAGAGAGGGAAGCATTGGTGGTCAGCTAGTGGAGTTCTGCCTGCGGCGAGCTGGCAGTTAATGGAGATGGCAATGGCGGTTGTTTGTGGTGGTGGTCTGCCGATGTGGATCCGACGTGGCGTCCAACTCACAAATCCATCCATCCATCCGAAGACAAATTTAATAAGTTTGCTAACGGAAAATGTATATTTGATCTCAAAGTTTGACGGGGTAAAGTTATTTCATAAAACATAGTTGAAGGGCAAATTTAACTCATTTCTCTTTTGCAAATAAGAAAAGTTATACGTAGTATATAACTGTTCTCATCTACAGTATTATTATAAACATATCTTTTTCCACCAAAAACTCTAATAAAGTTAAAAAGTACTTACACATATCAAAATTTTACATACCAAGAAATGAAAAATCATACCGGTCAGAAACCCTTTCCTTCAAACTTATTTCTCACCAAAGAGAGATCCAATAATAAGACCATAGAAAGAACAGTTAAAAGAACCTGTTACCAGTCTGAAAAGAAAAACACAAAGGCCCTTTGGATAACAACAACAAAAACATAGGCATTAAAATTTCACAATGTGAGGTCTAGGGAGGGGAGAGTGTACGCAGACCTTACCTCTACCTTGATAAGTAGAGCGGATGTTTCTGAGAGACCCTCGGCTCAAGACAAAACACAAGCACAAGCAAAATAAAACAAACAAAGCGACTAAACCATGATAACGATTTCTGAAAAAGAAGCAATAACTAATGTAGGTAAATAAGACAAACAAATATCCCGTTTGGATATGATTCTTTTTTCAAAATTTTGGCACGGATTGTCCTTCAAACGCAATGGGCTTTAATTTTTTTCTCCTCGAATGAAATTTTTTCAGATATGTTTTGCTCGGTATAAATTCTATAACATTTTTATTTTCAGAAATTGAAATTTTGCCTCGCTCGATACAAATTATGTAGAGATTATACGACATAAGTTGTGTAGTATATATTTTTCAAATTATGTTGAATGTTAGAAAATTTTGCCTTTTCTGACATAACTTGTGTGAATGTGATGATATATATGCCGAAATTAAATGCTAATTATGCATAGTAAATTCTTAAACTTATGTCTTTTATAATACATATGACGAAGCTAAATATAAATTATGTTAACCGATATTTTATTTATGTCATACCAAAAGTGTTTAGGTGCAAAAATTAAATATCACACATTTAAGGGGTAAAATTAAAGAACACCCGGAATACGAACATTTGTGCGAATAACTTTTTTTTTTTAAATAAAATAAGTTTCAGACCATCACGTGATCTCTTGCTACTAGTCTTTGATTCTTGAACCCACGCCCTACTAAAACCCCTACCCCCACCCAGACAAGCCAATGCTTTTCTTTCCTCGTTTTAAGATTTCTTCCTCAAAATCCACGCGCTCACTTTGTTGTTGTCTACTACTACTTTCTTGAAATTCTTTCTCTCTTCACTTCCCATTTGCTCTTTCTCTCAAAGTTAAACCTTTGTTGGAGTTCTTTGTAACCCCAGATCTCCTTCTATAGTTGAAGGTATGTTAATCTTACTTGTTTACAACTTTCTGCTGCATATTTGGGTTAATAAAGTTGAAATTTTGTGTTTTTTCTTTCTGTTCTTGGGTTATTTCTTCTTGGTGTTATTTTCTTGGGGGTGTACATTCTTGGGGTTTTTGAAGGTATGTTAATTTTACTTGTTTACTTGTTTCTGCTGTGTATTTGCCCTTCTAATTCTTTGTTATGACCTTCTTTTGGGTTAATGAAGTTGAATTTCTTGTATTTTTTTTCTTTCTGTTCTTGGGGTTGTTGATCATTCGCCTAGTATGTTAGTTTTTTAATTTCGTTGTGTTCCTTGGTGTCATTGTTCAATTATTGAGTCTCTGTCTTGTCACTAATAATCTTGGTTTTTACGCTTTTTGCCTCTATTTCTCAGAAGTTCTCTTCTTTTTAACTTTTGTTGTCTTTTCTTTTTGGTTGATTGATCTTTTCTTAACTGCATTTTGGGTTTGGCTTGTGTTTTGAGTTGTTTGTGTATGTTGCTATTCTTGGTATGTTGGGTTCTTTTGTTCTTCCGGTATCACTAGAAATTTTACTTGTTTATTCTGAAATTTGAAGGAAAATGGGCTATATTTCACGGAAGTTACTCCCAGCATGTGGGAACATGTGCATCTGCTGTCCTGCTATGAGGTCTCGATCTCGACAACCTGTTAAGCGTTACAAGAAATTGCTTGCTGAAATCTTCCCTAAATCACCCGTAAGTACATTAATTTTAGTTTTATTGAGGTCTAACTAACTACTGCTTCGTTGATGGACCCAAATCCTAAAATTATCAAGAGTAGGCAACAGTCAATCCATGAATTTTCTTTATTGGTACTTGTGATAGCAACAATCAGTTACTCTGCAACTTGTGAATGCAGGATGGTTCGCCTAATGAAAGGAAAATAGTGAAATTATGCGAATATGCAGCAAAAAACCCTTTCAGAATCCCAAAGGTATTCTTTCTTTTGCTCTGCCTGTGAATGTAAACCCTTTAGGAAAAATTGCATCCTTTAAACATGTTGTGACTTTTCTTGATCAGATCACAAAGTATCTTGAAGATAGATGCTATAAAGAACTGCGAAGTGAGCACGTCAAGTTTATCAATGTTATTGCTGAGGTGTACAATAAGTTACTTTGCATGTGCAAAGAGCAAATGTGAGTAATTGTTGTCCATATTCATAACTACCTTGGTGAAGTATCAGAGTTTAGACCCCAAAATTGTATTACTTTCCTGAATATGATAAAGTGAAGCTCAGTTCTTTCTTTCTTCATCCAACCTTGATATGTTTTTGCCATGTCCCCACAGTTATTATTTAATTTCGCTAAGCACCTTTTTAATTGAAGTGTCAGAGTAAAAGATCTTCAGATTATGCACAGGTTGGACATGTCACAATTTCTAGTTTGATATTCGTAATCATTAATTGAGCTTCCTTGCCACCAGGCTGTTGCATGTAATCAATATTCGCAGGTTCACATAATACTTAACATCTAACTAGTCCCATATTGTACTGACCTTCGATAGGCTAGTCCTTTGTGAAGTCTATTATGTACTGCTTTTAGATTTTCATGGGTTGGCAAAACCTGTGCTAGGTAACTTGGAGATCATTATATGTTGTAAATGAAATCAAGTTGGAGTAAGCCTCCACGCTTTATCTTCTAGGGATACAATATTAATATCAATTTTTGTATCTGCAGGGCGTATTTTGCTGCTAGCCTTTTAGACATGGTTGTTGTACTGCTGGATGACTCTAAGAGAGATTCTATCAGAATTACTGGTTGCCAGACCCTGACCAGGCTTATTTATAGTCAGGTGATTGATCAAAATATTTATGAATGCAGCTGTGTATAATGTCAATTTCTCTATTGGGGTATCAATTTGGATGTGTATTGAGTAGTTTATTAATATAAAATTTAAAAAGGCAGCCCGGTGCATTAGCCGGGTCGGGGAAGGGCTGCACCCTAGAGGTGTGATGTAGACAACCTACCCTTAATGCAAGCATTAGTGACTGTTTACACGGCTCGAACCCGTGACCTATAGGTCACACACAGAGACAACTTTACCGTTGCTCCAAGGTTCCCCTTCTAGTTTATTAATCTAATATGTAATAGAATTACATAAATACCTTCATTGAGATGTAAAAGAGAAGTTCTTGAACATGTCTAATTGGGTATTATTCACGTTGTGCTGTCCTGGTTTACTTAAAAAAATTCGCCTTGAAAGCTTCTATTGGCTCCAAAAGAGGTACTCAGTATACAATGTTCAATTCTGAGGAACCCAAAGAATATAGGGGAGGTTAAAGCTAGTGCTGCTTATGTTATCATCTAGTCATTTCTCTGTATGGCAATATAGTTCAGTTTGAAAGATGATCTAGATTTATCTTTCATAGTTAGATATACACAATAACTATTGGTATTTATTCTGAATTTTGTGTTTATCATTATTCTAGTTTTCTCAGATGGCACCCCAAAAGGATGCTAGAGATGAAAAGTTGATAAGAAAGGAGTACTTTCAGTTTACCTACACCTTCAAGCTAAATTAGAAATCTTGGGAGATCATCCTTATTGAGTGTTAATAGTTTTAGGCGTCGGTATACTATAATGGGTGTTTATTCTTTCTTGAAGTTTCAACTTGAAGAAAGTATTTTCGCCAGAATTATTGTCATCATTTTGTGGATGGAAAATTCTTCACCCCTGTTTTAGTCACCTTGGTGTGAAGTCCTGGCGTTATTTTGGTAGTGAAAGCTTGTGTTATTGATATATGCTTGGGTTCATCTTACTTGTATAGATGAGCTGACTACTTTAGTTATCTAGTGTCAAGAGTCACTTCTTATCATCTTATATTTGTTATCTGAGATGAGTATCTTGTCCATTTTTTATCAGCTTGTTTGTAGAATTTTATTCCCCTGGAATCTGTTATGTACTATCACTGCTTCCTAGTTACGGTAAACCTGGAGTCATTCTGCACTAACCAAATATTGACATTAGGTTCTTTTATTGTAAAAAGTACTTACCTCTTATTTTGGAAGCAGGTAGATGGAACATACACGTATAACATAGAATCTTTGGTTCCCAAAGTATGTTCATTGGCACGGGAGACTGGTGAAGAACATCAACAGCGCAGCTTGAGGGCATCAAGTTTGCAATGTCTTTCTGCCATGGTACTGTAATTTACTTCTATGGTTGGAGTCAAAAGCCATTGTTTTGACGATAATTCATTTATATTTTGTAGCAGTTCTCCTCATACAAGTTAGTTGGATCTGAGTAATTGAATCCACCTTTGCAGGTTTGGTTCATGGCTGAGTTCTCTCATATATTTGTTGATTTTGATGAGGTTAGTAGAGTGCTCTCTCTCTCTCTCTAGTACAAGATGCTCTAATTCCTATAGTTTGAGTTATTAAAAATGGCAGCCCGGTGCACAAATCATCCCGCGTTAGCAGGGTCCTGAATTAGACAGTGATATGTTGTGGATAGCATTGTAATCTCTTCCCCACCTTGGATGAGGTCCTAAGGTGTCCCTGTCCTTTGCTTGTTTGCATTTATTGCTGATCTAAAACTAAGTTATTCATGGTCATTGGCTTTCAAGTGAAAAATTACACCAGTTAAATGAACTGAAATGTTCATGAACAAACTCAGCAAAAACTCGATCTGTTTGTTTGTTAAACAAAATGAGCTCGAGCTTATTGTATAGCTCAATATTAAATAACCAGAGCTCAGTATAACCTTTCCTATTTTCCTTTGTGAATATGAAAGGTCGCCTACTCTTTCAGGTGCATAATCTATTTTCTCTCCGTCTCTGCATGGGGTTTTTACTTCCCCAAGTCCAAGTGATACAATAGGAAACAGATTATATCTATTTACCATGTGAGTTGTTTTTATTAAAAAAATATACTAAAGAAAATGAAGCTTGAACAAAACTCATTAATGACTGAATGAGCTCAATGTCTAACTAGCTTCTTTAATGAACTCAAACTCAAGCTGAGCTCAGCTCAGCTCATTTGTCTAAACAAGCGGAGTTGAGCTTGAGCTCCAGCTTGAAGGAATTTACCGAAGTTGATCTCGTGCTCGACGCCTAGCACATATGGTAATTGTACCAAGTATGGCTGTGCTTGTAGTATTAGCTAGACCAAGTTCAAACCTCTGGAAATCTGCTTGCATTGGCTCATTTACAGCTCTCGGAAAAAACACATTGTCTTGTTTTCTCATTCTAGTTGGTTATTCTAAATTTGCTGACTAGGAATTATCCAAGTATGTATGATTTCTTCTCAGAATGTTTTATCTTTTGTTAACAAATGACAATAACTAGCCATCATTGAAGTTTTATTGCATCTCGTGCAGATTGTTCATGCGACTCTGGATAACTATGAGCCTGAAATGCATAATGAAGACTTTGAACGAGGGGAGGCGCACCACAATTGGGTGGATGAAGTTGTGAGATCTGAAGGAAGAGCTGTTGGTGGTGAATATGGTCCTTGCCAAATTAGACCCAGACCTGACAAGAAAGATCCATCTTTGTTAACAAGGTTTGTGCCGCTTCTTACCAGATAATCCTGACTGTTTCCAATGTGTAGAGATATCTGTTTTAATTACTTTACCTACCTACTTTTTTTTTAAACCTTTCTGCCTCATTGTTTCTACAGAGAAGAAATTGAAACACCAAAAGTGTGGGCTCAAATTTGTCTTGAAAGGATGGCTGACCTGGCGAAAGAGAGCAGTACAATGCGCAGGGTGTTAGATCCAATGTTTGTCCATTTTGACCATGGGAGGCACTGGGTTTCTCCACATGGATTGGCTGTGATGGTTCTCTCTGATATGATCTACTTTGTGGAAAGTTCAGGTAATCTTCCAATACACTGCTTCTTGAACCTTGGTGTCATTACCCCAAGTGTACTGATGCCTGCATTGGACAACTTTTCGTATGTCCTTGTCCTCATAGTTGATGGCATAAATATTGGAATAGACTTGATGGCATTTAAATGTTCTCTTAATTCTTTTGGTTTCTCAGGGAATCAACAATTGATTTTAACTGGTGTAATTCGTCATTTAGACCACAAGAATGTGGCACATGATCCTCAAATGAAGTCTTATGTCATCCAAACTGCTACTGCTTTGGCTCGACTCATTAGATTGGAAGCTAGACTCTCAGATGTACGATTTGTAAGTGACTTGTGTAGACATTTGCGTAAAAGCCTTCAAGCAACTGTCGAATCAGTTCAAGAGCAAGAGCTAAACTTCAATCTTGCACTTCAAACATCCATCCAAGAATGCTTCCTAGAAACTGCAAAAGGGGTAATTTATGTCAGTTAATGAATGATTTTGATAGGCCTTTGTATTTCTGGATATTAATGGACTTTTCTCTTAGATTGTTGATGCACGACCACTGTTTGATATGATGGCGATGATGCTGGAGAAGTTGCCATCTGTTAAAGTGGTTGCCAGGGCTACAATGGGATCCTTGATCATTCTTGCTCATATGATCTCATTAGCATCTGTCGTTTCACGATGTCAGCAGGTAACAAATTGCTTTCTTTGTCATCACATGTTGGGTCCTCTTACATTACTGGCCAGCTTGTTTACCAGAAAATATGTTTTCCTCCATTTGAGCTTTAGGCTTCTCACACGTTTATTGCATGTTTTAAAGCAACCATGTCTGATGTTAATGAATAAAATCTTCACAGAATGTTGGATGTGAATCATTCCTTTTTTTAATGTATTATAAATGGAAATGCAATTATTTTCTGCCATACATGATTTCTTATCTTTTAAGGAAAACTGATAGTATGTGATATTAATGGGAAAATGAATTATTCTCAATTGAAGTGTGAGTTCATCCTCTATATCATTTGCGTTTCGGCATGATTTATTTTGTATATCATTATCTTTTAATTCTTTTAGGTGTTCCCTGAGGAGCTGTTTGTTCAGCTACTGAAAGTGACATTGCATCCAGATGTCGAAATACGTATTGGAGGACATCACATCTTTTCCGTTCTCCTAATCCCAAGTTCTAACCATATTAGACATGACATAGCCAATCATACAAGGAGATGGAATGCCAATGGCACGTCTACATTTGTGTCAATTACAGCTCTACTTGAGAAGCTTCGAAAGGAAAAGGACGGAATTAAGTTGAAGGATGTGTATGGTATTCAAGATGATTTGAAGGAGAGGGACAATGTTGATGAGGAACGCAAGCAGGGTTGGGCCCTAAAAAATTCACCCGAGGTTCCAAAAATTAGTTCTATGATTGATTGCACAGCTGTATCAGTTGGCAGCTTAAATGAGGGTGTAAGAACATTACTGATATCACTTTCTTATTCTATTTTCTCTTCTTTTTGCATTTTCACTAATTTCTGGCTCCACTGAGGGATGTTTTTTACTGGTTGATACAGGAACCATACATTCTGAAGCTAAACAAGGATCAAATTGTCCAGTTGCTGTCAGCCCTCTGGCTACAAGCCAACATGCCAGATAATGTACCTGCAAATGTTGAAGCTATAGTTCAGTCATTCTGCTTAACACTTATTTCCTCACGTGTTAAGGTGAGCATTCAGGTTATTCACATTGTGATTGTAAAAACAAGAAAAAATAAACTAAATAAAGTCCGAGTGAATACAATTGACAATTCCATGCAATGTTTAAGTGCTTTCTCTAAGCATCTTTGTATCTAATCTATGCTCATGATTGTCAATTCTCTGTTTTTGCAGAAAACCAACAATAACTTACTGATCCGCTTCTGTCAGCTTCCTCTATCACTTATGAAGTTATCCCTGGACCCTAATAATGGTATGGAGCTGTATTTTTGCAACTAATAATGAACTCTTTGGTGTCTGGTAAAAGTGAATTACAATTACCTTGTGAGTGTCTTCTTTCAGGGTTGTTGCCTCCAGCATACCAGCGTTCGCTTCTTGTGTTATCAGCTGCAATGCTAGCATTTATGGCGAAGATTTATCAGATAACTGACCTGAATATTTTACTTGAGACGTTGCGGGATTTTGGTGTGAGTACTCCTTGGGATAAACTTTCATTGATTTCATTTTCAAAGTCACACCTACATTTTCTGTTACTTGAGAAGAATTAATGCGAGCAAGGGGTCTTATCTTGCCTTTTAACCAAAAAGAATCTTAACAGATAAGATATTTGCAATATTATGGAAATAGAAAAAAAAACTATTTTTCTGTTGTTGAACAAGTTACTGAAAACGACATTTCATCCCTAATACCATGTTTGCTTAACAAATTTGTTCTATATCAACATGTTGTGCGTGTTAACTGCTGTTAATCTCCTCCATGTTCAGGTTGATCCTTTTCTGGGTATCAATGATGGTTATCAAGTATACCTGAAGCCTCACGCAGATGTGAGAAAATATGGTTCTGCAGCTGATAATGAAGCAGCTGTATCATCACTATCAGAATTGCGGAACAAAATTCAAGAGTGTCATGAGATAATAAAGGATATCGTAGTTAAAAGTTTGTCTAGCATTGTGGAGGTACTAATTGGCTTGAAAATTGTGTTTACACTTATTTATTTCTTAACTAACCTCCTGCTCTCTCAGCCACCAAGAAAAAGAAAGGAAAATAATTGCAAATGGACTTTTTTAGGCCCTGGTCCTGCTTATGTGTGCTTACTTATTCTTTTGGTGTGTGCCTTAGGTTGACGAAGATGACATATTAAAGCAGCTGTCGGAGGATTTCACACCTGATGATACTTTCATCTTTTGTCTAAAATCAATGGTTGACATGGATCATGTCCAAATAGGATCACACTCCAGAGATTCACCTTCGTTTGACGAGGTATGCTCATCAAGCATTCATGTGATTTTTTCCGGCATGAGACGGATGCTGGTTTAGTGTTCATCATTATACTTTATACCCCCCGTCCTTATTTATGTGACGCACTTTCCCTTTTAGCATGTCCCTAAAAGAATGACACCTTTCTATACTTTGGAGCTGTTTGGACATAAGTTTATTTTTACTTTTTTTTTTCGTAAAAAAATAAATTCAAATCAGTGTTCGGTTAACAAAGTGTTACAGTTTTCCGAATTCAACTTCAAGTTGGATTTCAAGTTTGAAGAAGTGTTGCAAACCAGTTTTTCACACAAAAAAATTACTCTTGGGGAATTTTCAAGTTTTCAAATATTTCCCCAAATTTTTGGATTTTATAAAACAACCCCCACCTTTTTATCATCTACCGACTAGAATAATTACCCAACTAACCATTAGCTACTGACTTTCCCCTTCGATAAAGATACCCAAAATGTATTAATTTTATAAGCATGTCTGATTGTTTATTTCAGGTAGAATTGTCACGTTGGGGTAGTTTTGATAGTTTTTAGAAATTGTGAGGGTATAAATCATGTTTCACGTTTTTGAAGAAAAGCACATCCAAACTTGATACTTGTCCAAATATACTTTGCAGAAAATGATAACCAAACACAACTTCACCTTCAATTTAAATTTCATTGAAATTTCAAAAAGTTATTTGGAACCTTTGTCCAAACGCCTACTTAGAAACACTTTTAACTTACCCTTATTGAGATTGGTTATAGCCACACAAATGTATTTCAGAAGTCTCTGTTTACTTTTTAAAACTATTGCCCTGTCAAACAAGGCCCTATAAAATGGGATGGAGAGAGTACTAAACAAATCTGTCCATATCATTCCCTAGTTTAATGGCAGTGTCTGCTAACAGTTTCCTTATTGTTAATACATGCTCTCATCTCCCTGGATCACATCATTTTTATACGTTTGCCGCTTATCGATGCAGGAATTTTCTCCAAATTCATTTGTAGATGATGACAAAGTAAGTGAATCCTCAATTGCTGACATCACCAGATTCATTCCCAGAATTCCTATGTCTCCATCTCCTTCGATGTCTCATGTTGTGAGCATTGGACAGCTTCTTGAATCGGTAATCTTCCACCCACATGCATCTGTCTATTTGCCTTGTGTACCCCTAGAGCCGACCTTGCTTGTAGAAGGAGAATATAGTCCAGCCAAAATAATTCATTAATTATAAACAAGATTAGGGAGGTGTGACTAATAGTTGATTTGCCTGTTTTATCAAATATTTCCACATTATAAATGAAAGTGTAGATTAATTTTGAAGAAACGGAAAAATCCTCCATGCAATCAATTACAGAGGTAACTTGCGATTCACAACAATGTGTCAAACACTACTCTAGGGGGGGGAGGATGCTGCATGATGTCACTTTCTGCAAATAAATTTCACCTTTTATAGCAATCTAAAGTTTAGCGCGCTTTGCATTTGTCACTCAATATATGAGATTCTGAAAAGTTGTCAATTACTTCATATTCGATCCAACATAAAAGCAAGGCTTTTCTGAGCTTCAAGTCTGTCTTGTCTGAAATTGTGTGAGATACTTGCAATTTCAATTAGTAGGAGTAACATATAAAGATGATAAACATGCTTCCTCATTTAATGCGACATCCTGCAAAATGAGAAAATGTGAGTTAAATCTGAAACAAAATTGTTACATTTCTGCTTAGTTTTGTGCCATTAGTTCTTTTATTTGCGAGCTGGTCTTGCATTTAAATTTTGTCTATACAGTTAGCTTCATACTTGCATCTCCTGTCCAGTTAAAAACAATGGATTACTTATCAAAAAAAATATTATCCTAGGTCCTCTTGCCTACTTTTCTCTTCAAACAGTATTTGCACGTCTTCCCTTGTTAGACCAGAGCAACTTCCACTCCCTGATTGGTGTCTTTGATTTATGACGACTCGTGATTTAGTTAGGCTGTATTAAGAATTGAAACTGGAAACAGATAAAACTGCATTGATGATATGAAAAAAGGAGAACTATTCATAGTTTTGGTCAGTCCAATGTATAAAAGGGCAGCCCGGTGCACTAAGCTCCCGCTATGCGCGGGGTCCGGGAGGGTGGTGTGTACGGAGACCTTACCCCTACCTTGTGAAGGTAGAGGGGCTGTTTCCTAACGACAATGTATGAGAGCAGACAAATAACAATTTTATTGGTTTTTTACGGGATTTGAAAGAAACTAGTCAATCAAATAGCATTTCCTTGTTGTCCTTAAGTTTATTTCTTTTCTTAGGCACTCGAGGTGGCTGGTCAAGTAGCTGGTTCATCTGTTTCAACTTCACCACTTCCATATGATACCATGGCTAGTCAATGTGAATCTCTTGGCACAGACTCAAGAAAGAAACTCTCTAATTGGTTAGCTCATGAAAATCATTGTGCAAAAGCAGCTGGAACGGTGTATCCAGCCTTCCCCGCAAGTGGGCCATCAGCAGTTGCTAAGGTGATCCTGCGTCAACTGTTGTTGTCTTCTAACTAGATCTTCATGTGTTTATATTTCGAATCCCTCGATAGATATATTTGTGCACAAATAAGATCTCATAAGATTTAGTTTCTATCAGTTTCCAAGTATGCGAAGTCTAGACTTTTATTGTACTTGCATTTGATAACTATATGGTATGTTATAATGTCCGCAACTTGTGTTTGCTGCAGATACTTCAAGAAGATGGACCTGTTAGGGGACCTCCGTTATCAAATGAACCATGGTTAGCACTTAGGCTTCCTCCTGCAAGTCCTTTTGATAACTTCCTTAGAGCAGCTCGAGGTTAGATGTGTGCAGCCATACCATTTTGCTGTTTAGATGTAAATGACGGGTAGCTAGTGACTAGTAGGTTTAACTCAGCCTTTGGTTAATTCTAACTCTGGAGCTGCCATGCCCAAACTTATCAAATGCTCTTCATTAATGTTTTGTATAACTAAGGTATTTGTTGAATCATTGTTGTAAAGCTCAGAATTACTAAAGCATTTCAGGCTATGTATTTAGTTCTAACTTATGTAACTAGGCTTTTGAACTCCAGCTCCTTTGATTGTTTCAAATCTGTCTCTTTTCCACTAACAATTTGGATGGAGTTTTATATTTTCCGGCTTTCTGGTGCTAAACTATGTATTGCCTGGACTAGAGAGGCATGTGCAAACTCCTCTCTTTATTCATATGTACTCGTCATTATCTATTAGTACTCCATTACTATTATTTCACTCAAAGTTTCATAAGGGCCAACTCATAATTGCTTGGAACTCTTCATAAAAGGAAATATACAATTAATTATCCTTAAGAATTCATCACATGCAATGCAAGTACTCCCAATTTCACTCAAAAGAACATTTTATTTGAAGTATAATATGGCAAATGGTATACCATCTCGATATTATTTTTGTCTTTAAGGATCAATCTTGACAAGTAAACGTTAGTTTTGTCTTTAAGGATCAATCTTAGTGTTCCATTTTTATTTCGTCTGTTTTGAGGAGAGAATTAAAGAAAATGAAGTTATTCTCTTATGTTTTCCTGCTGTTAAGTGCCATATTTATAGCTAGAGGTGCAATAGCGGATCTGCAGCAACCATACAATGTGAGTGGTATAATTCCGGTAATATTTGTGTTCGGGGACTCCATAGTTGATACAGGCAACCACAACAATTACTTTGTGACACTAGCCAAGGGGAATATCCCATAAAATGGGAAGAACTTCGAGGGAGGAAAGGCCACTGGAAGATTTTGTGATGGAAAAGTTCCCTATGATCTTTTTGGTAGGTACATCTAAACATAGGATTTTTTCACCGACATTTATGCTATAAAACATGATTTTTCCACTGCATTTCCATCAAACCAACTCATTGGTAAAACACTCCCATTGAAACATTTTTCCGTGTGAAAACATTATCCTACTATTTAGGTTTTTCCCACCGATATTCAGTGGGACATAGCCACTGAATATTTTTTAGTGAAAAAATAGATATTTTTTAGTGAAAAAATAGAAATTTTTTAGTAGTGAGAAAAATAGGAAAGTATCTTGATGTTAAAAAAGATATAGGAGCAGGAGAGTGTCTATTTTTCTAAAGGTGAATGGTATGTTTTGATTTATAGTCAAAATTGAAAGGGGAGATGATTTTCACCCAAAAAGATAAAAATAAGTACTAATTGTTTTTGTTATAGTGGAAGAACTGGGAATAAAAGAGTTGCTGCCTCCTTATCTTGAACTGGAGTTAACTTTGCTTCGTCAGGTTCAGGATATGATCCACTAACATTAGTTTTCTTGGTATATATTTTTTCCTTTTTTTCTTCAATAAATTTCCCTACTTATCTTTTTATTTTTTCTTTCTTTTTTCTAATTGATGGAAATGCAGCCAGTTCTATCAATTCAAGAGCCTTAGAAATTGTGAGCAATAACCTTTTTTATGGTATTCACAGGCCACAATGACATACACCGAGATCATGATCAACTTTGCTTCCACTTTTTTGCAGTTAGTTATAATTAATTTACATACAATACTTTTAATTGTTCTATAGTTGAATCTACTAAACTGTAATTATCTAATTTCTTTCCAAAATTAGGAGGTGATGTCTTTGGCGTAACAGAGCCATAGGATGTGCGCCATTACACAGGAATTCAAAGAAATTGTGTAGATTCTCTCAATAGCAAAGCATACTCGTTCAACAACAAACTCTCCATTGAGATAAACTCTATTATTAACAATTTTTCTGACGCCAGAATAGTCTACATTGACTCCTACAATTTCCTCCTTGATCTAATCAACAACCCTACAAAATATGGTAAATACTGATCAATATAACATAATACTACTAAATTGATCATTTTCTCTCTCTCTCTCTATATGGAGAAAATTATGTAACAATCAGTTAAGATGGTTTAGTATAAAGTCCTCGAATAACCAATTGACTATATTAGATGTATACGGTTAAATCTGGCATGACATGTTGCGAGGTTAAGACGAGTTCGAGGTGATTAGGCAGGCTTGATATCAATGTAAGTCATGACGGGGGAGGTAGTGTTGGAAATTAGCCTTTGGCGGGGAGATGCGTCCACCCATCTTTGATGAATTAAACACTAGTGTTCCGTATGTTGGAGACCTCGTCTCTTTACACATGCATGATCTACGAAGTGAGTAGATGACCGTAGGGCCAAGAATCGTCTAATTTCGTTAAGAAATGAAAGAGATATTGGTCCACGAAGTAAGGTGTTTGAGACATGAAAATGTGGTGTGGGACAAATCTACCACATCGGTGGGAATAGGAAGAATTGCTCTCTATATAAGTCTCAATTGGTAAAGGGTTTGGGACCCCGAGGGTATCGTGTGTTTAAAGGAGGGAAGACCTAAATGTGCTTGGGTTCAAGGCTAAGCCCACCTTGTGCCGCCCGCCCGTCCGGTTTGGTGTGGGTCATTATCTTTTGGACAGAGAACTCTGTCCGGATGTACTGATTTGATCCCTGAAGTTTCATATATGCAGTTTGGTCCCTAAAGTTTCAATATTCTGATTTGGTCCCCAAAGTTTTGGGAAGGTGAGGCGAAGCCCTCTGTTGGGACTGTTTTTGAGGCATTAATCAGCCATTACTTGGCTGATTAACTCCTCCATTAATGACCCATTACTTGGCCATGATGAGCGACCATAATCTGCCTCGCAAATGGCCATTAACCCTCGCTAATGGCTATTATGACCTTGTTTGTGGCTGTTGGCGACCTCCTCCTTGCTATATATTGAGCCTTCTTTTGGCTCAAAACAGTAGCGAAAGCACTGCAACAGGCGACAACGCTGCAAACACCACTGGCATCACGAAAATAGCTCAAAGCTTGAGCAAATTGTCACGAAAATCGGTGAGCAAACCCACACATATACACAAGATATACACTCTGAGAGACACACTATATACAGAGACAAAGAGAAGAGTATTGAGAAACTCTTCCTTCCTATTCCATATCTTGACAAGGCGAGTCATATTTGTTTTCTTCGCCAGGCTCAACCTATTGGCTTGGTAGTGTTGAGATTAAAGTGTTGTTTTATCTTGGGAGACTATTGCCCGCTAACGTAAAAGCATATATCACGGGGCAATCTTGTCTTAAGGATAGAGGCTATCCTCGACTCAACACACAGCGTTGTAACCATCAGTTTAGTTGTTTCTTGATTTCAGGTTATCAAGATTCAAGGCACAACAAACTTGCGGCAGTTCTCAACATTGGCTTTGCAAGGTGATCAAGATTCAAGACACAACACACATGCGGCAGTTTTGAAGATTGACCATTTATTTATCCTTTCGAACATTTGTAATAGTTATTACTTCCCGTACTGCTTTATAAAGTACAATAGAGTACCAACAGGTAGCAGTCGAGGTAAATCCGGATCCGACCAAGCCAGTTGACACCGGGAGAAGATCCGGAGGCAGAAATACAAAGGACCCGGAGAAGCATGTCAACTCACCGGTCAAACATCATTCAAGATGCGTCTGTTAAAGAAACGTTACACAAAGACCAAGTTTCCTCCGACATTTATTAGCCTTTATTAGGCTTTCTTAACTTCTATTGTAGCATTAATATTGGTAATTAAGGAGGCATGATTTGTGGATCATACATCCTGCCGCCGTGAATTCTAGTGGCCTCCACTTTTGCCGTTTCCGCAATTTCCACCCCGATTTTTACCACCATTTCGTTCTTTTTGTCCCCGATTTTGTTGTGTAGTTTCAAAATGGGTAGTAGCTTCATTGTTTGGGGTGGCAAACATGGCGGAATTGGAGACTGTTGCGGCCTATTTGAAAAAACCCGACTCTTCAAGAATAAGCATAGAACGGGCTTGGTAAAAAAGTGGTAGAAGATTGCTTTGTCGGATGAGCGTCCCTACGTCACTATACGCTTCGGTAAGGCCGATAACCAATTGCAGAACCAATCGATTGTTTGTAATTGGCGAACCAACATTTTTGAGTTGATCCGCTAAAACTTTGAGGCGTTGACAATACGCCGACGCATTCGTAAAATCCGTCATATCGGTGGTGGAGAATTCTTGCTCCAACGTGACGGCTCGAGAATTTTTGTTGTCTTGAAAAATATCCCGCAAGCGATTCCAAGCCACCATTGCCATAGAATCGGGTTCCATTAATGTGTGCAACAAATCACTAGAGATAGTTGCATAAATTCACGAGAGAACTATCGCATCAAGAGTTACCCAAAGTTCTTTTTCATCATCGGTTTTTAACACCTTTTCTTTGCCTTTTTCCAGTGGGATTATGTGATGAATAACCCTGTGGGAACGACAACATATTTTAAAGAGCTCTGCCCAAGTTGCATAATGGACATTTTCCATCTCAAGAGTGACGGAAATATGTGTTTTGATGTTAGAGACGGCAAGAGAGGGATGAAATGTGGATTTAGAGTCAGACATTGTTGACTGAAAAATGAAAAGAATAATGGAAAAAAAATAAAGAGGGGTGGTGGTCGGCCGGTTGTGATGGAGGAAGAGGGTTGGCCGAATTTTGGTGTAAAATTATTTAGGGTAGGATCTTTCCCTAATCTTCTGATACCATGTAAGAATATTTTCCTCAATATTCAACTTCCAATAATGTGATAATTATACCACTATTACAAGTTACAATTATGCTAGGGATATGATATGATGAGCCTAGAATCATGCCATATAATCTATCAATATTAAGACTAATCTACCTATTATATACAAATAATATTACAATCAATTACAATAATAATTATTAATGATAATATTAATAATTATTCTATCACTATCGTCTTGATTTTTTATTCAAAATCGTTGAAAAATCATCTCCTAAAATAACAATAATACCAAAAGGAAGCTAGGCCTCATTTGCTTGCATTTGATGGAGGTATGAATTTGAATAATAATAATAATACCAAACAACCACCACTACCGTTGCCAACCACCAACCATCACAACTATCACCGTTGGCAACCACTACTGTCAGCACCTACCACACGACCTACTACCTCCATCGTTATAATTATATCCACTTTTTCAATCACTACGTCACAACCGCCACCACCTCTGCCATCACAATTAGCATTGACGCCAACAACCACCAACACCGTCATAAACCACCAAATGCCACTATTAACACCACCAACTACTCAGATCAATCAACTCCACGATCACAACCACCACCACTATCATTCGTCACCATCGCCCAGTCACTACGACACCAACCACCTCCATCATAATGATCACCACAGCTATTACTAGCAACTAGCTCCAACCATAGCTACCGTCAATAACAAATATAAATATTTTATTTTTTAATTAAATAATAATTTTATTTTATCAAATTTTATATTTTTTAATAATTAATTACTTTTTTATTTGAATTATATATTTTTATATTTAAATCATGTCCATTCAGATGTTGAAAACACAAATACTCTTAATCATTCAGTATCCAGGTCTAGAGACAACATCTTAATCATTCAGACGTGCATTCAGATTCAAATGTCTTCATCTTAAACAAATGAGACCTTAATCAATAATAATAAATTTAGTTAAAAATATTGATAAAATTTAATTAGTAATAGTAAAACACAGTTAAAAACATGCAACCCTAAATTAACAATACACAAAAACATAAATAAAAAACATTAAGAAAATTAAATATTAAAATGTAGAATCAAGAAATAATTTCAAAATATCTCTAACTTTTTAAAAGATTTAATTTTTAATAAGCCCTAATTTATCAAAAAACTTTATTTTAAAAAGTTATCTCTTCTATCAATTCGACCCTAGAAATTTGATAAGAATCTGAAGTGAGTTTCTTTTGTTTAGTTTAATATTTTGGATTTCATCTAGGGGTGATAAATAGAAAAAATTAAAGATATTAGATAATAGAAACACCTAATATTTAGGTATGTATACACACACTAAATTTGGAATGAAGAAAGTGTCACGCTTATGGTGAAATACACACATTAATTCAATTTCGTTCGAGAGGTTTCAAATACAAAATATTACCACTATAATTCAGCAATAATAACAGTATCTCATAATTTAATTAGGAAAGTTATAAAATGTGGATAATTAGGGGAGTGCCATTCCGCAACATCCAAAGTCGTTATTTGCTTACTCCAAAACCTATCTTTTTCTCTTCATCTCAACACCCGAAAAAATGGGTCATTCTTCTTGCATACCCACAACTTCCTCCATCTCTAAACTCAACTGCCCTATTTTCCCATCTGATTCTTGCACTCTTTCCCAAGCACATCTCATATCCCTCCCATTTAAGCCTCTTTCCTTCAGGTACTGAGATGGGTTTGTATCTTTTCATTAGTATGTGTAGCTAATGTTGAGTATTTTTCTTGAAGTTTTGATTTTTTTTTGGTAATTACCCAGGAAATTAAAGACTGCTGGGAAAATGAAGAATAGGGTAAATGCCACCGTGAAGGCTGTGTATTCAGGAACTTCACGTTCAGGAATTTGGTCTATCAGGTTATCTCTCATTCTTTATCTTTTTCTGTTAAGGATCTTGGTTTAATTTCTTGGTAAATCTGCAACTTTTGTTTTTCTAATTTCTGAGTGGGAAGGACACTTTTGGTTCTTGTTGTTAGAGGTCTTATTGTTGATGAGTGGATAAGGTGGATTAGGAATTGAAAATCTTGGGGTTTTGCCCAATTTTGGCTAACCAAGTTTACAACAACAACATACCCAGTGTAATCCCACAAGTGGGTATGGGAGGGTACAATAGAGAGGCTATTTCCGATAGACCCTCGGCTAAGTTTAGACATTGCAAATAAATATGGGTGTGCTTGCCTATATCATATTTAAGATGTAATCTTAACTTATCTAGGAGTACAATATTAGTAGTAGTAGAATAAGAAAATATTGAAGTGGGCGTTGAAAAGTTAGTTTGATATCAAAAACATCACATGAAAGCACAAAAAATTGATTAGTGAAATGAATTTTGAATTCTTGAGAGTCATGAAGGTTGATTGCTAGAAAAAGATAATGATAAGATTGTTCCTTATGGAAAAAAGTAAGATAATGATAAGATTGTTCCTTATGGAAAAAAGTACTATAATAAGATTGTTAGTGGAAGGGTACACCCCAAAATGGAAAGAGTTTGTATGAATTGAGACAGAGGAGGTACTACTTTTATGTATATTTTCCTTTACCTTCTTAAAAAGAATCTTGTAAGTTCTATAAAAAGATAGATATAAGGGCATTTTCTTAGGTAATTTTTATGGGATTTTTATAAGGGAAAAATCCAGTTTTGTGGACTTGTGAATCTTAAGAATCCATTGTTAATGACTCAGTTGGTTTGTCATCTTATGTATCACAGAAATCTGTTATGTCTTATGATTTTCCTTGTTATTGAGTTTTGCAGAGATGATGTGCAAATGCCATCATCACCTTATTTTCCTACATATGCCCAAGGTCAAGGACCACCGCCGATGGTAGCAGAACGATTTCAGAGTGTGATCAGCCAGCTCTTCCAATATGTAAGAATTTGTGTCCTTATGGTGGATTTAACATTCACCGCAAAGTCTCAAATGTACTTGCAGAAATTTTAACTCCTGTTTACGATTATTATTATCTTGTAGAGGATCATACGATGTGGTGGAGCAGTTGACGATGATATGGCTAATATCATAGTTGCTCAGCTTCTTTATCTTGATGCTGTTGATCCCACAAAGGTATATTTTCTAGACTGCATCTTTTTTTTCATGGGATAGACTTGGTTAAAATATTAGTTGTTTTCATTGAAAGGAGATTCTGCATTAGGCACTCCTTCGGTAATATATACCATCTTTTGTATTTGTAACTTTATTCCATCGCATTTGTTTGGCTAAATGTGATCTGTCTACTGCTTAATTTCTTAAGCAGCTTATGAATTTCTTGCCTTTTTTCATGGTGGAATTTTCAACATGTTATGCCAGCATAACTTCTTTGCTTGAACTAGCCTTCTTAAGCCATAGTATCCCAGTTGTGCACGATCGAAGCAAGTTGAGGCCTAAGGGAAACATGTTAAAATTCCACCTTTCCCTCTCTTTCTCTTGGTCTAAATCTTATAGACTGATGTAGTCGACAGCCCTTATCAGTTTGCCCCTTGATCAGTTTCATATTAAAGGAGGAATTTTTTTTTTCGTTTTAAAATTCTTGTTTTTTATTGAACAAGAAAGAATTTATAGATGCTGCTATGGTTTTCTTTATGCAGCTCTGCTTGACATATGCTTGTGACTTTTGTAGGAGCTCCTTTGTAGTGAAGCTTTTAATTCTATAACTTCTTTTTTCCTTTTTTTTAAACTACATCCTTTTATTTACTTTTTACACAGCTTTCTTTTAATCAACTGAGAACCTCATTAATTTACTACACAGGACATTGTCATGTATGTCAACTCTCCAGGAGGATCAGTAACGGCAGGTACAACCAAGTTTTTTCCAGTCAAACTCATTTTGTTTCTGATATTAATTTGCCAAAATTATTACAGCTTTTATTGCATAGTGTTGAACTGCTATAATCAGATTTTACTCTCTACTTTAATGCATGGTTTATCAAACGATATGCACCTATTATTATCTCAGGAATGGCCATATTCGATACCATGCGGCATATTCGACCTGATGTCTCCACTGTCTGTGTTGGACTCGCTGCAAGGTACTGATTTGGTTACTTATGTACCTTTGTGTTCTCTTAGATGATGATTTTACCATACATTGTTGCTGTGATCCATATTTATGTGAAAATCACCTTTACACAACCCATGATAGGACTACATAGTTTTCCAGTGTAGGTTCTTTTGTTTGTTTATTTGATTAAGTAACTTCCCAATTTCTTTCATGTTATTGGCATTTTTGACACCCACTCATTTCAATTAGGTACTTCACACTCCTTGGTACTTCACACTTTTCTGTTTTGGTGCCAAAGTTTGCTAATAATAGCTTCTTTTTTTCTCCAGAATATAGGGGAAAGATTTGAAAATTCTAGGATTGGATCTGCTGTTCCTTCTTCTCGTCCTTCCCCCTTTATTCTTCCATTCCTCCTTTTCATCACCCTTAGCCCCTTTTAAGCCCTCTTCCTATACTGTACCAGTTCACTTGATCCCAAATCCTGGGGATTTCCTTGAATAAATAGTATACAATGTCAAAGAAATTAACCTAATATAAATTTTGTTATGTTAGTTTGTATAAATGTGTTTTTGTTATCATAAAAAAAAACGTTGATGTTGCATTGCTTTTACGATCCACCCACCTTTCACGCGGCTATTTCCTTAACCTTCATATTACTAAGATGGGTTGGTGGTGGAACAATTTACAAGTTTATTTTCAAAAAAGTTTTTGTCAATTGATGGATTCAGTTACTGGTGTAATATATGGAGTCTATTTTACTTTTAGTTCTATAAGGTGATTACCTTAGCTTTTTTATCTTCACGGAATAAATAGATTGCCTTGCTTAGCTAATTCACGTTTTGGCATTGCAGTATGGGGGCTTTTCTTCTCAGTGCTGGCACTAAAGGTAAATTGAATAGCTGATTCAAGGCTAAAGTAACTTTCTTTATGCCATACTTCTAGTTTTTGCTCTTAACTTTTATGTTGTTATCGCCTTGAAGGAAAGAGATATAGCTTGCCAAATTCAAGGATAATGATTCACCAGCCTCTTGGTGGTGCTCAAGGTGGTCAAACTGATATAGATATACAGGTAATCACTCACTCTATTATATACCACACTTCCTTCTCACTCTATTATATACCACACTTCCTTTTCCAAAATCAATATTGTGATATAGTGGTCTATAAAGCACAGCATCTGATTTAAGCGTTCCATTCTAGAACCCCTATCCATCATAAATTGAGATGCTAGAATCCTGATTCCTGGCTCTGAAAAAAATTCACATTTTGCTCAATATGCTGACAGATAAAAGTACATGAACAATGCACTAAAAAATAAGATGGATGGACAATTTCCAATACTGTGTTTATTTAGAGCATGCAATACAAGTGGTGGTTTATATGGTAAAGGATCCAATTCTGAACTTACCAGGCCAGAACCTCTGACCCTTGAAAAGAAAAATTCAGTCCCCACAAACTGCTTATAAAGAAGAGTACCTGCGGACTATGTTGCTCGGACTCTCCAAAAATGTTGCCGCAACCGTGTTGGATTCTCCAAAAATGCACTACTTTTGGAGAATCCTACCCGTCGACACTTCTAAAGAGTCCGAGCAACATAGCCTGCGGAGGACTTGTCCCGAAAGGGAAAAAATGATGCATAAAAAGAGTACTTTTGAATAATGCACTTGTAATGGAAATTTGCAAGGAAAATTCATGTTCTTTGTATATTTAGAGGATGTGTAACAAGTGGGACAATGTTGCTGGTAGTGAAATATAATACGATCATGCTTATCAACCCCAAACTTTTCACTTAGAGAATGCATCTAGTTTTGACAATATTCCCAACTTGCTTGGTATTGAGGCAAAGTAGTAGTTGTTTTATGTAGTTTAGACAATTTGGCAATGACGCAAGTTAATTTTCCAATATTCCAGCTTATGTACACAAGTCAGAGCTTATAGAATCCTGTTTCTCTTGTGCAATAACTTAAATTGTGAAACTTCTATTCGATAAGTTAATAATTGAAATAGCTTTGTGAAATCATTTCTACATTTCATGCTAAGAAGCTGAGGCGGGCATACATGCATGTTTTTTGTTGTATACTTAGAGCTAAATCAATGCCTGACAATGATATCCAGGCTAATGAGATGTTGCATCACAAAGCAAATTTGAATGGGTACCTTGCCTACCACACTGATCAAAGTCTTGAGAAGATTAACCAGGACACTGATCGTGATTTTTTCATGAGTGCAAAGGAAGCTAAAGACTACGGGCTAATTGATGGTGTCATCTTGAATCCAATGAAAGCCCTTCAACCGCTTGCAGCAGCTGCTGAACAGTGATAGTTGAATCAAATGGAAGTCAATTTTCTCCCATCATTTCGCTCTTCCCTCCTGGATTATTGATACACTCATGAATAGAGATGGTAATTGATTACTGGGGTTTTGGGTAGAACTAGTATTCCTGCTGCCAGGAGCAATTGTACGCGAATTTTTACATGTTCATCAGAGTTACAGTTGGGAAGATTGTAATGTACCTGTTCAAATCTCAGTCGTTTTCGCATAGGTCTTGATGTTTGTCTTTTTAAGTGATTCATTACCTCCATTTTTCCTAAGAACAATCAAATTCTTGGCATGCATGTGAAAGAATTCTTGTTCCTTTTTGTTCATGCTTTATTTCTTGAAAGAGAACAAGATGAATGTTGGCACTGATTCAAGTGCTATGCCAGTCCCTATATAGAAGTTTGTTTGCTGATCATTGAAATGATTGAAGACGGTTTCAAGAAAGAGTGAAGGATTACATAGCCTAACACTTGATAATTCTTTGAATTCGTAATTCACCTAGTGAAGGGACAAGATGGGAACATTATCAATTAATTGAAGGTTTATTATGCTTAAACCTATATGACAAGGATTATAATCACATTATGTCAAGAATTCAGGGACTAAAAGTATAATGTATTTTGATGGGGGTCTAAACTCTAAATTGCAGTATTTCATTCATCAACCAAAACGAAACTGACTTTCACAACCCCTGAATGAAGTGTGAGACAAAGCCACTGGGCCCAGTAGGAAATATAAACCTGGGCTTACATTTTTTTTTTGTGCATGTCACACTTTGTCAAATCAAAGAACAAGCAATCAAGTAAGTTCGTGGTTAAATATTAACTGAGCTAACAAATTAAGTTGTATATGTTTGATAAATGTTCACAGAACCTTGGTACTCTCCTAAGGTAGAACTAAAATGAGGAAAGTGAAAACACATCCAGTTGGGCTGATGTGGAGGACATTGTTATAGGAGGAGCATTAGTTGTAGCTGGGCCTTGTAAGAAGGGGTACTGGGAAAAGGACTAGCAACTTCATGTCTGCAATTTGACAGATATGAGGCTGAGGCCTTTCCACCTTTGTATCTTTCCTTGGCCCAAGATTAGCTACTAGGTGCAGTTCAACTATTGAATTAATACAAAATGTACTCCTTTTAGTTGTTCAAGAAGTTGAACTGTGTTTAAGGAGCAATTCTAAAGAGCTGTCTGATATTGGGTAGAAAGTTATCTAGAATTTATGCATATTTCATGTGATAGTACTTGTAAATGGAGTTCGGTGCACAAAGCATTCCGCGTTAGTAGGGTTTGGGGAAGGGCCGCACCCTGAGGGTGTGATGCAGACATTCTATCCTAATGCAAGTATTAGTGGCTACCTTCACAGCTCGAACCCGTGACCTATAGGTCACACGGAGACAACTTTACCGTTGCTCCAAGGCTCCCCTTCCTGTGATAGTACTTGTATATATTAATTTTATTTCATCTTCTTCATTCATCCTCCAAAATTCGAAAGCATAATAGTTGACCTAAAAGTCAAAAAAGGGGAAACATCAATAGATGAATGAAGCACTACTTTGGATTTCTTGATAAGTTTTGGCTTAGATTATTGTGCATTTAACAAGTCCAGGTTTACTATACAGCACAGTACATAAACTTTTCTTCGGAAAATAACACTAGCCAAATATATTTTAGATGTGAATAGAATGTATGAAGCATAAAATCTTCATTGATCCAATGAAATATTAAAAGTTGAAGCACACCAAGAATTACAAAAGAATACTAGTAACTCATAAAGTAGTTGACTATAGTTGTCTTTTAAGAGATTTGATATAAATCTTTTGTATGTACATTGTCAGTGTATAAAAGTTATACTTAAATTTATATCGAAGTTTTAACAAGTTTGAATCCCGTCTCTCTCATGATTTTTGTAGAGTGATCAGCGATCAATAAAAGGCATTTTTGTGAGTTTAGGGAAGCCAAACAAGCAAGCTTTTTCCCTTCTTTTTTTTTTTGGGTTGTGTAATATTGTATCATATGTTTGTTAGAGAGATACAAGTAGTTACACACATATATTTGATAGAGAGATATAAGTGGTTACATATAACTCAAAGGGATGCACTTTTCCATTTTGAGCACAAATTTGGTCACTTTCCATCTGTAAGTCGCCAGCCTTGTGTAATACCAAGTCCAAATAATTGCAACTTTTCCAACTAAAAGTTTGGTCGTTTGTTGAATTTGTGCTCCAGACTAATATGTTAAAAAGTACAAATTTTCAAATGACATACAACTATCCGAATACAATTTTGAGTTTTTTACAAACGTTCTTTTCCACTTCAAATTAAATAGTTTCCAAACGGATAAATGATAATGGTGGATATTTCAAGAACCTCTGCGGTAGTTTTCAGGAACATCTTCTTTTAACTTAAGAATTGACTCATCGTCATTATCCCCTAACTCACACGTAATATATTTACTTGTCCATTTATCAGTAGTAGTTTACACAATAGATTGTAGTACGCAATTATACCATGCACCAGTTAGGGCGTGTTTGGAAATCATCATGTAATTACAAGATTGTGTAATTAGTAGCTAGGTAATTAATAATTAATATATCACGACTTAGTAATTATACAATATAAGAATACTATAAAGATCTACATATTTATCATAATGTTATTTCAATGTACACAATGTAATATTTGGTTTTAAGAATGTAATTGTATTTAATATTATTATTTAAAAAAAAACTTCCCATCTTCTTTCCTTTCTCCTTCACAAGCAGAAAAAATTTACCTACTCCATAAGTATATCAAACCAATAAGTATAAGATATGTGTTTTTCATACGAACATAATCTCACTTAATTAACTATTAACTGCTAATATTAAATTGTTTAATTTAGTGTAAATACTGAAGTATTTGCATTCACAACCCTGCCTTCAGTCCAATATATTAAAGGAAAACATTTTAATGGAGGTCCAACGGAAGCTTAGGAATAATGAAGTTCAATCGAGGTGAAAATTTATTCATATCGGGTGTTTACATCAAATTAATTAATCTATGACATGTGTCTGAATATATACAACTATCACTTAATTATAATTAATTAATATATATATTAACTTTATTGAGTCACTTAACCATGGTAAATTACAGTGATCTGATGTAAATACGGTATTACAGATAAATGCAATTGCATGAAGTGAAATATGAGAATAACAGAGATCCAAAATTTGCGGAATGGAATATGGCCCCCTTTGGACGTATTGTCTCAAGTGTTTAAAACCTAGCCCCCATGCATTGTCTGCCTTTCATGCAATTGCCCTATATATTTATGAACAAAGCCAATTCCATTTTTTCATACTTAAATTTCTATATTCAAACTCTTGGCCCTTGATTTCGGCTGTGTGTAGGTCCTTCATTTCTACTTTTATCCAAACATCAAACATACCTCGTCTGTCTTATATTTTGCTTTTTCTCTCTTGTCCTTAAGTTTTCATGTCATCCACCCATTTTCTTGGCTTGGCTCTGGAGATTGGAGATTATATGCCCCATGAATCAGTTAGTTTTAGGGTGTGTTTGGTAGGTAGGAAAATATTTTCACGAATTTCTTATTTATTTTTTGGTGTTTGATAGTAGTAAAGAGAAAATATTACTCTTAAAATATCTATATATAATTTAGACAAATATTGTGAGAGGTGAAGGTTATCCGGTGTAGATAAAGGTGTAGGTGTTATGGGGCATGCATGGGGTGAGGATAAGGTGTGTTAGAATTATAAAACTTATTTTTTCTACTTCTATAAGAAACGTTATTTTTCTTTTTTTGAGAAGCTTATTTTCTTAATAAATATAGTGCAAAAATTATGACCAACCAAATACACCTAAAATCTTCACTTGCGTATATTAAATTTGATTTATCTAATAGTCACTTTAACTGGGAAAACACAGTGAAGGTATTAATACTAAATGGAGAGAGAGTAAATCCGATTCGTCTGATGTTGAGATAGCACTTAGCCTAAAGCTAAACCAATCCTCTGTCCCAAAATACTTATCGCATTATACTTTTCAAAAGTCAAATTATATGAATTTTAACCAATAATTTAAGCTATTTTATCATATTAATATAAGAAGAATTGCAACTTATAGTATTTTTCGTATAATTTTTTAATATCTAAATTTTAATTTTAAAATATTAAATTAATCTAATCTAATTTAACTTTAAAATTTAATTAAATTGACTTTAAAAAAACATGATAAGTATTTTAGGATGGAGGGTGTTAAGATTCCGTATCGTATATGAAATGGGAACATGGACTTCTTATGGCCTAATTCAACCCCAAAAGCTAGCTTGTAAAGTGTGGATTGTCCAAGTCCATATAAAGAGTCTATGTTCTCATTCCATATCCGATGTGAAATTCTTAATAGACGGAATACAAATTTCAATATACTCTAGTAAAAAAAGTGTAGGGGCCTATTATCATATTGGAAACTAGCTAGCTAGGTAACACTATGAGGACCAATGTTCAGGATCCTAAGGTTTTATTGTTTTAATTCTAGAAATTAATACTCCTATGATGGACAAATAGTTTAATGAAACTAACAGGTGCTGGCTAAAAGCCCAATCATTTGATAACTAAATTAATACATTCTTTAGACTAGAAAATCTTTTGTTGGCAAAGTTATCAAATCATATTTTCGGACGGGCATAGTCCAGTGGCAAAACCTGGGCGCTATAAGGCGCTCTGGCATGGGACAACATGGGTTCGATTCCCCGCAAACACGAAGAAACTCTGCATGTTGGGGAATTTGACCTTGTCTCATTGATCAGTTGTACGCTCCCAGAAAACTGGCCACCGAAGCACATCCCGCGATTTACATGGTAATAGTGTTGAAGGACCGGTGCTATTACCTCCAGGACGTCTGGGTAATATCAGTAAAGTAGTTAGGCGCAAACCTGAAAACCTGGATTATAAAAAATAAAAAAAAAGGGAGGAGAATCATGACTAGCTAAGAATTCTGCCTTTCTTTAAAGTCAAAGATTTGCTTCAACTTTGGAGATCACACTTAAGTAGTGCCACTTGGTCTCAGTTAGCAAATCTAGCTCTTCCATCAGAATTAATTTCACCTGAATTATTTTTTTATTATATAAGAGTAGGGGAATGTGAAGGAATTAGATCAGAAATAGAACTCTCACCAACAAAGAAGTTAACCAATTACCCATTTCACTTGAATATGACATATAGATACTGCATTTTTCATTTCATTTGACCACTAGGGAGTTGATTACTTTGAAATCCATTATATTCAGTTTACTTTTACCTATATATATATCCTATAAAGCAGTGTTCGAGACTTCGAGTTGGCAATGTTTCTTAAGAAAAAATGTTAGAGCGTTTTTGTTTGCTTTTAAATAAAATATTAGACGGAGTAGCATTCAAGATAGTCTAGTGGTTAATGAAGTGAAAGAAGACACTGAGCTCTTAATTTCAGCGGAAGCCAAAAACACTACTTCCTTTGTCGCAAAATACTTAACATGTTTCCTCTTTTAAAATTAATTTGATTAATTTTCAAAGCTAAATTGCATTAGATAAATTCAATATTTTAAAATTAAAATTTAGATATTCAAAAAACATACGAAAAGTACTATAAGTTGCAGTTCTTCTTTTATTAATATGATGAAAAAATGTAGCTTAAGATGTTGGTCAATGTTCATGTGTTCATGTATTTTTACTATTGAAAAGCGAAATGTGACAAGTAGTTTGGGACGAGAGGGTATGATTCTTCCTATATGCTTAAGCCTTGATGGACACAGTTACATGATACTTAAATGTACCGAACATAATAGTTAAAATACGCACGAATTAGCTCGAACACGACTATCATAAAAACAAGTAATAATTATATAGCGTATATATTATTGCTTCATGCTACAACTAGGGATTCGTCGAATGAAAATTGTCCATTTTAAGTCTAGTACATCAATATTAACATCGCATTCCAAAACAAAGGGGGAAGGGAGTTGGAATTCAACCTAAATGTAAATTGTTAAATTTGAGAGGCGATGGAAATTTAGAGAGAAGAAAAATATTGGGAATTATTTTTATTTCATTCATCATAATGACCTCTTTACATGGAGGCAAAAGTTCTCCTTTCCGTAATCTAACAAGGAAATTCTATTCTAATAAACTACTATAATTATAATTTATTAAATATACTTAGACTACAATTTTACCATAAAATTAATAGAGTTAAACTAGGAAACATCTAAATACCCCCTCAAGTTGGAGCATGGGGGTCTCGAATGCCCAATTTGCCAAGCAGATATTCATGTTGTGATTTGCCCAAAGCTTTGGTAAACACGTCGGTCAATTGTTTGTTGGTTGACACATAACTCGGAAGAATTATACCCTATTCGAGTACGTCCCGAACATAATGACAATCAACTTCAATATATTTAGTTTGTTTGTGAAATACCGAATTTCGTGCAATATACAATATTGCTTGACTATCACAGTACATTTTAACCGGAGATTTATGTTTTACGCCCAAGCTATGTTGGATTTCCTTCAATCATTTCAATTCACAAACCGTCATTGCCATTGAACGGTATTCTGTCTCTACTGACGAGCGAGAGACAGTATGTTGCTTCTTGATTTTTCATGATATCGGTGAATTCCCGAGGGATATAAACCATCCGGTGATCGATCTTCAGGTCAACGTACATCCAGCTCAGTCCGCATCACACCACCCATACAACTGGAGATCACAATCCTTACTTAACATAATTCCTTGCCCAGGATTCTTTTTTTCAAGTATCTTACCACCCAGAGAGCGGTTCTTAAGTGTGCTCCCTTCGGTTGGTGCATAAATTGGGATAGAACATGTACATATAGGACAACTCCGGTCGCGTAAAACTGAGGTATATCAATCTGCCGATCAGACGTCGGTATGGTTCTGGATCTTCCAAATTAACCCCTTTGGCTAACGCCTGATTGTGATTCTGTTCCGCGGGAGTTTTAATCGATTTTGCTCCCAGTTGGTCCAGGCGCAACTTCAACCCCCAGAATATACTTCAGGGGACCCAAATCTTTCATGTGAAAATAGGTTCTTAGATAGTCTTTGAACCGTATAATGGTACCATGGTCATTTTCGGAGATAATCAAGTTATTTACATAAATTAAGACGTTAAGTTGTATACTTCCCTAGTGCATTGTGAAGAGAGAATAATCAGAGTATGACTGTTTGAACCCATATTTCATCAGGGCATTTGATAAATTTTGTATACCAACATCATAGAGCTTGTTTCAACTCATACACAGATTTTTAGAGTCGACATACTTACCCCAGACCAGACACACGGAATTCCAATGGTAATTTCATATAAACGTCTTCCGTCAGTTCGCCGTGCAAGAAGGCATTATGAACATCCATTTGATGCAACTCCCAATTTCAAGCGGCCGATACAGCTAAGAAGGTTCGAACGGTCACTACCTTCGCAATCAGAGCAAATATTTGATTGTAGTCAATACCTTCCTCCTGCTTATTACCGAAGATTACCAAATGAGCTTTATATCGTTCAATTGTTCAATTTGAATTATATTTGATATTATACACCCATCTACATCGGAGTGTTTTCTTATCCGGCGGCAATGTATACAATGTCCATGTGACAATGCCTCTAATGCTTGGATTTCTTGTTGCAGGGTTCTTCTCCAACATTTTTTTTCATAGCCTCTAAGAAGAATTTTGATTTAATTCCTGTGGTAATTGCTGCAAGAAAGTTTTGGTGTTGCGAGAAAAAATTATCACAAGATATATAGTGAGCTAAAGAATAAGGTGAACCTGAGGGTTGATGAGGATCGGGTGAACTCGTTGATGGACTTTCTTTTCAGAATGTTCCAGTTATGTAGTCACGTAGTCGAATCGAGTCACGCTTATGACATTTACCTCGACCTAGTTGTTCCTCCGGTGGCTTTTTATTGGCACGGGTACCTTCCGTTTGTACTTCTTTCGTGTTTTCATTATTCAGACTAGCATCTGTCCGGTCTAATTCTGGATGATCTGTAGGTTCGGTATTCGGTGTCTGAATGTCTTCTATTCAAGCTTTGTTTGCACCTACGTTATATGTCCATTCTTCTTCGAAAACGTGGTGATTTCTTTCATCCGGGATTACTTCTATCTTGTCGACCAAGTTACCTATTTCTATGGCAAAAGGTAACTTAGTCTCGTAGAAGTCCACATCTCTTGAGACTAAATATTCATCATTTTCTAAGTCATACAGTCTCCAACCTTTCTATCCGTAAAGGTATCCCAAGAAGATACACCTACGACTCTGACTCTCAAACTTGTCTCTTGTTCTTCTATTTGTGTGTGCATATCATAATGACCCTATCACTCTTAAGTGATCATAATGAGGCGCGTCCCCGTATGAAATTTCATAGGGGGTTTTCCATTCAAAATCGAATATGGTATTCTATTGATCAAGAATCCCGCAGTCAAAACACATTCTCCACAAAATTTAATCGGAAGATGGCCCTGAAATCTCAATGATCGCGCCACATTATGAATGTGGCGATGTTTTCTTTCGACTCTTTCATTCTGCTGAGGTGCCATGTGCAAGATGTTTGAAACAAAATTTCATGTTCGAAGAAGTAAGACTTCATACACGTGAACCCAGTCCCGTTATCATTTCTAACTATCTTCACCCTTTTTCCGAACTGCCTTTCCACAAGAGCGAATAATTTTTTCAAGGTTTGAGACACTTCTTTCTTATCAACTAAGAGAAAGATCCACACGGCTCGTGAACGATCATCCACAATATTAAAAAAATATGAAACACCACAAGAGAATGGGTCTTATAAGGTCCCCACAAATCGCAATGGATCATCTCAATGTATCTGAAGTAATATTCTCACTTAAAGGAAAAACACTTCTCATTTGCTTTGCTCGTTGACATACATTACATTATCTATTCAATCTATCACCATTCTCTTTGAAGCCTAATGTCGTAATAGACTTTGTTACTTGTGCTGAAGGATGACTCAACAGTTTGTGTCAAATATCGAACCAATCAACTGTCTCTGCCTTCATAGCCCGTATCATCTGCACATTCTGAAAATAGTAAAGTCCACATCAATGCTCACCCTTTCCAATTAGCTTCCTCGTGGTGGAGTCCAATATAACACACATAATTCTATTAAATATCACATCACAATCTAAATAATCAACTAGTTGTGACACATAAATTAAATTGAATGTCGAATTCAGAACATAAAGAACATTCTTTAACAATATCTTGTTATTCAACATAGTTGTTCTTTCTTTTGTAGCCACCGAGCTACTTCCATCTAGAAGCCCAACAGGACACTCAGGAATATCCCGTTGATCACTTAATTTCTCCGGATTACCTGCCACATTATTGGTAGCTCCGGAGTCAATAATCCAGGATGCGTTTTCAGTCTTACTATACATATTGACATTCGAATTTATTCCTTGTGAATCACCGTTTTCCGAATCTCCTCACTCAGATTGTGAGGTCATATCCCACATATGTTCATCTGTTCTATCTCCGCTTGTATATCCTTGACAACAACAGTGTTAGCCTGATAGTTGCCTCTTACGCGATCAGTTCTCGGGCCTCTCCTCTGCTGTTGTTGTTTTCCTCGTCTTCTTCCTCCAGATTTTCTGTCTCCTTTTTTATATCATGGTCACCATTCCGGATACCCAATGAGTTTAAAACATATTTCCATAACGTGTCCGGATCTCTTGCAATGTGTGCAGAATGCACCATCGTTCTTCCCTTCACCTTGATCACGGTAAGGATTTCTCTCTTGTACGACAAATGCCACAGTTTCACTATGTTCTTCCATTTTTCGTGTGAGTCTTCTCACACGCTCTTGTTGCACTAGCTTCGAGTAGTCTTTGTTTAATTATGACAACGGTTCCTGAGCCAGTATGTTCAATCTCACTGTTTCATACATTGCCTCATCCAATCTCATGAGGGAAATATGCACTTTTTTTCCTTCTATTTTGGTTTCCAATATCATCCCCAGATTGCACGTGCACATTCCACACTTGCACGTCAGAATCTGTTCGTAGTTTGTCAATTCTTCCCACAACTTAGTTAGTTTTCCATAGTAATCCACTATGGTCCTTCCCTTCTACTTGCACTCCGCAAGTTTTGCCTTTAGTTGTTTCATATGAGGTCCATTGATAATAGCAAACCGCTCCCGGATGCTCATCCATAATTCTTCTGCTTCCTCTTTATGCGAAATCGTTGAGCGAATCGTTGGTTCGATGGTGTTGTGAATCCATGACACCAACAAAGAGTTTATAGTCCAACAATCTTCTAAGTCTGACGACTCTTCATCCAGCTTCTTGATTGTACCATCAACGAAGCCGAATTTCTTCATTGCTCTTAGGGTCGTCCTCATGGATCTAGCCCATTCTTCGTAATTCTCTCCCTTCAATTGGGCTTGTGTCACCACAATTTTGGGATTATCTTTTGACGTGATGTCATAAGGGGAGATTGTCTTTCTTTGAATTTTGTTTTCTTCACCGACGATTATTTTATTTTTATCGTCGGTTTCTCCGTCACCCGTCATTATTTAGGATTTTCGTGTTCTTTTAACGACGCTCTGATACAATATTCAATTTGAGAGGCGACAAAAATTTAGAGAAAAAAAAATATTGGGATAATTTTTATTGGTTTCATTCATCATAATGACCTCTTTATATATTGGCAAAAGTTCTCATTTCCCTAATCTAACAAGAAAATCATATTCTAATAAACTACTATAATTACAATTTGTCAAATATACTTAAATTAGGATTTTAGCATAAAACTAATAGAGTTAAACTAGAAAATATCTCAATATAACTCACATGAGTATTATCAAATGTGTGCTGAAATGAATAAGATCCCTCTATTTTTAACTAAATGTTCAATTTTAAGGATAAAAAGAAAAAAAATCATTATAAGAAGTGTTTCTCTTTAAATAAGTCATACTCGATACAAATCTAAGGAGCCGTTGGCCATGTGAATTATTCATTTTTTTCGGATGACTTTTTATTTTATTTTAAAATCGGTGTTTGATTATAAAATTTCAAAATTTAATTTGGTGTTGGATTTCAAATTTGAAAAAGTGTTTCAAATATGTTTTCAACTCCATCTTTTAAAAAAAAAAAAAACTTCATCTTTATAACTTTCAAATAAAGTGTTCTCTTTTCTCCTTTGTGAAAAGTATAATTAAACACTAACTTTATAAATTTTAAATAAAATAAAAATATTAGTTAGTAAAAATTTATGACCAAACACCTATTAAATTAGGATAATTGGATTCTGAATACCGTAGGGTAAAAAAGAAACTTACACGAGCAAACAATCCCTTAATATGACATAAAAAGGGAAAATAGTGGGGACAACACACGAGCAAACAATCCCACTTATAATAAATTCGTAGGGACACCATATGCATCCTTTGAAAAGAAGTACAATAAGAGAGAGAGAGAGAGAGAGAGAGAGAGAGAGAGAGAAAAGTATAGTAGTAATAATAATAAGTTAACTGAGCAGACGGGGACAATAATTCTTGACAAAACTCATATGAGAACTGAGAAGAGGGAGTAACTGAGGTTTCGATTCTATGAAGACTAGTACTACTTGTGCTCTTCTTTTAGCTTTTTTTCTGGCTATTGAATTTTCTTTTTGTACATGGGAAAATACTAAAAACAAAAATTAAAATGCTTAAATCAGCAAGGAGCAAAAACGGTAGATTACAACAATGGCAGGAAACGAGAAATAAGTAACTGCTAACTATTACAGCAAACTGAAACAACAAACTAAGATTACAAGCATTTTGATTTGCTGGGTCGAGTGATGACACTATGTCTTTAAGACAAGATTGTCATGTATATATCCTTTTACGTTTTGGACAATAGTCTACCAAAATAAAATAGCAACTCAACAAATGAGCAAATGAAACTCAAGTGTTACTTTGAAGAACTTAGTGTGATGAAATGATGCTGGAAAGTAGTAGGGAGATTTTTTGTTTCTGTTTTTCATTTTTGTCTAGTCTCAACAATTGAGCCAAAGGCTTCAATAAATAGTGCATGGAGGGGACTTCTCAACTGCCCAACTAATTACTGTTAATGGCCATGTAATGACAATTAGTGAGGAGTAATTCAGCTAAGTAAATGACTGAATTAATGTGCAACGTATTGGAGCTTTAGTGAGGAGTTATTCAGCCAAGTAAATGACTGAATTGATGTGCAAATTAATGGAGTTTTAACGTTCCAAAATCAACCCAAAAGGCACAAGTTCTCTTTCCAATTTTATCTTACTTGAAACTTCAGGGACCAAACTGTAAATATGAAGTAATTTGGATTCAAAAAAATAATATCAGAATAAGTCCAAAGCCCAAAGCCCAAATTCAAACACATCTAGGTCCTCCCTCCTTCAAACACATGGTTACCCCTTGGAGTTTCAAACCCTTAGCCAATTTTGAGACTTATAAAATGAACAAATCTTCCTTCCTCCACCGATGAGGAAGAATTGTTTCACGCCACAATTTTCATGCTTCAAACACCTCACTTCGTAGACCAATATCTCTTTCATTTCTCAACGAAATTTGACGATCCTTGGCCCTACGATCATCTACTCACTTAGCAGATTATGCACGTGTAAAGAATCAAAGTCTCCAACATGCGAAATCCTAGTGTTTAAGTCATTAAAGATGGATGGACGCAACTACCACCAAAGACAAATTTCCAACAAAAACTTCATATCTTTAATTGTGTCTTCCCAAACTAACAGCTCCTCTTCATGTTTATAATATTCATTTGCTAAAAGATCTGCACAACTATTTGTCTCTCTCCATATGTGTATAATACTTGTGTTGGTTATCTTTAGCAAGTATTTGTAATATTCAACAATAACTCTTAAGTGATACCAAGAAGTAAGTCTGATTCTACTTCTAAATTAATATAACAACGTTCATTGCTAATTGTAGACCTTGTTTGATGATCCAACACTCCGTAGCGAGGCTTGAAGTAGATCTCTAACTTACCTGAATATTTCAATATTCACTTACCTTAATCATCTCTAAAAAATTCTCCAGAAAAAAAAAACATCTCCCATTTGAATCACACTGTCATCAATATTTTATTTAATCATTCCCTCATAAGAAAAAGACCAAGAGATCAGTTTAGCTTGTTTAGATGTGGAGATATTCCCTAATTTCTGGCTATTGAATGACTCAACAGTCAACACAAGTGCGATCAACAATCCATCAAAGAGGTCCGCTTGGGCAGCTCAATTGGTTTCAAAGGAGATATTTGGAGCAAAGACCAAGGATCGAATCCCGTCAGCGGCAGTGTGGGGGTTTCTTCTTGAAATAAAGGAGGGTCCCTTGTGCGCAGCGTGGTAGTGGTCTAACCTTTGAAATCAATTGAGTCACCATGATTTACCTCCTTCACAGACCTGTCGGACCGGGGTGTGGGGGCTCCTGGAATGGGAGATTCCACCTTTTGGAGCAAACAATCCATCAAAGAGTGGAAAAAAGTGAGAGAGTTAATTTTACCGCCCAATGACCTATCGATATATACCGTATTGTCACGTCACCGCAGCAACCTCACCTTCTTTTCTTTTCTTTTTACTTTTTACTTTTTACCAACCACTATTTGACAACTCATACTTCACCTTTATACCGCCAAATACACCAAGTTTTAAAAACAGTAAAAAATATCATAAAGTTTTGTCTTCAGTTTTTCATAAATTGAAAGTAATTTTTGAGCTTTTTTTTTTTCAAATCAAATGTCATTAGAGAAGAATCATTCAGTTTTTTTCAAAACTTGGGCACCAAATATGCGTAGTTAATTTTTCAAATAATCTACACTAGTTATTTTCTTTGCAGTGAATTTTATTTTTCCTATTTAAAATTTACTGAACTTTAGAAATGTTCCTCGGAAAATTAAAATGATCAAAAAGCCCCTCAAAAGTTGCGGGAAATCTGAATAAGAATGTTGTTATATTGACGCAATAGCAAGATGACTACGATACCATCTTAGCCTCAGACAAAGTTTAACTTACAGAATCGTAGTTATGGACTTGTAGTCATTGAACTTACTGTTTATCGGAATAAAATCATAAAACTTGATAAATTACCCCTTACCACATTAAAAAGATATTTGAAAAGTTTAGTGATACAACTAATTCAAACTCGCAAGGCTAAGCTTAATAACGATGATAAACTCAAAAATATTTTCCATTCATAAACAATTCAAGTTATATATCCTAATGGTGTTTAACATGTTTAGCACATGATGTTTTCTCTGTCTTTCAAATTACCAAGTTAGGTTTGTTATGGATAATTATGTTTACTATTACAGATAACTCAATATACTAATGTAAAAATGTTACTCCGGTAAACTTTCAGTGCACATAAATTAAACAATTTAATAAAGAAAAACAAGCAAAGAGTAAGTAGGTTGGTACAGTGGTAGATTAAACACAGTGGAGGTATTGATAGAGTTGAAAGAGTATAGATGCCTCACTAAAAATGGGCATAACGTACAAGGTGTTACTGTTGGATATCGTGGGAGAACGTGCGCTATAAACCAAAAGGCCCCCATATTTTCATTTTCATATTCATATTAGAGGGGAGTAGTACTTCACCCCACGCCCTCAGGCCTCTGCTTTATCTTGCTATGTCCATCCATTCCTTTCTCTTGTCCTTTCCTCAAAACCACCCTCTTCTTCCCCAATCTCTCTTTTTCTTTTTCTTTTTCTTTTTTATGATAATCATTGATGTTATATGAACTAATACCATAAATTCATCAATATTGATATGATTGAATCAGCTATAAAATAACAATAATAAGTAATTTTGCTATAAAGCACAATAACATCATATTCAGTATAATTTCATACGTGAGGTATGATAAATTTTACCTCTATCTTGAGAGATAAAGAGGTTGTTTCCGATAGATCATCATCTCAAGAAAAAATATTTCAAAACAGGTCGAAAAAAGAAATTTTCATAAGTAAAAAAGTCATGACAAAATACTATAAAAAACACGTCAAAACATTCTGGAAAAAAATAGTAATTACAACAAAATACGATAGTTAACATACAAGAAAGAACAAATAGTACTTAACGGAAATGACGGACAAAAAATTATAGGAGTAATACTACGATTACGAATATGGTTGGATAAGCGAGTGGTAGTTTATCTTATCAGTGCAATTTAATCATAGGTAATTTATATGTCATACAATAATAATAACATACCCAGTATAATTTCACAAGTGAAATATGAGGAGGGTGGTGTATACACAGACCTTAACTCTACCTAATAATCCCTCGGCTCAACTAAAGCATATCAAAATAAGTATGAAAGGAAATACAATAGTAAAGAAGTCATGTAGAAATAATAGAGAATAGAACTGTAGCAACAATAAATAATACGATAACCGAAGCAAAGAAAATAACATGTAATAATAAAATCGAAGAATAAGATAGTAGGAGGGTAATAATTATACTAATACTAATAAGGAAAACTAGAATGCTCGAATACCTACTAACCTTCTACCCTAATTTTGGACCTCCATATATCTTCATATATAAGGTCATGTCCTCGTTAAGCTGTACGTGTAACATGTATTGTCTTATTATCTCTCCCAATATTTTTTCGGCCTATCTCTACCCTCCTTAAACTCACTATAGTCAATCTTTCACATCTCTTTATTGGGGCATCTATGGATCTCCCCTTCATGTGTATGAACCATATCAGTCTTGCTTCCCTCATCTTGTTCGTCACTCCCACCATGTATTGAATTTTTCATTTCTAATCATATCTATCCTAGTATGCACAAACATCCATCTCATCATCTTCATCTTCGCCACTTTACTCTTTTGATTGTGCAAGTTCTCGATTGGCCAACACTCCACCCATACTACATAACTGGTCTAATAACCATTTTATAAAACTTACCTTTAAGTCTTGATAGAACATTTATATAACACAAGATACCGGATGCAAAGCCTCCATTTTCATCTACCATACTCCATAACATCATCGTCAATCTCCCTATTTTCTTGGGTTATTGACCCAAAATACTTAAAACTTCCTCTATTGCAGATGATCTGCGTATCAATCATCACTTTCACATCCGTCTCGTGAGTTACGTCACTGAACTTGTACTTCAAGTACCATGTCTTAGTCTTGCTCAACCTGAACCATTCAGACTACAATGTTTGTCTTTAAAACCTCCACCCTATCATGTATTTTTTCAATCAAGATTGTGTCATATGAAAATAGCATACACCATGGCACATTCATTGGATATGCCGCGTTAGTTCATCCATCACTAATGTAAATAAAAACGGGCTAAGAGTTGATCCCTGATGCAACACCGTAACGATTGAAAAGTGTTTCGAGTTTTCTTCCACTGTCCTCATTTGGGTCTTCAATCCATGGTACATATCCTTAATCGCTCACATGTATGTTATATGTACACCTCTAGCCTCTAGACATCTCCATAAAACCCCCTAGATACTTTGTCGTATGTTTTTTCTTGGTCAAGATGATCTTGTATACTAACCGAGTCCGCACTTGCCCGAGAACACGTACGTCCTCCCTGTAATTGTCTTGTCTTTGTTATGGTTTCAGTAATCACCATGTGAAAGTCCCTTTTCATCTACCAATATTGATCCACCAATCTCCTTACAATAATGACTTCTGGAGTTGATCGCTCCGACATGAATTCAAATTGGTTCTTAACACAACTCATCACCCTCATTTCCACCACCCTTTCCTAAACTTTCATATGGCTCACTAGTTTGCTAACTCTACATGTTGCAATTCTGAATAACACATTTTTTCCTGTACACGAGATCGTTGCACTCCAACTCCATTCTTCAGGCAGTTTTGACATTCTAAAATAAGTGACAATAAACAACCCAGTTAGCCACTTCATACTTGTCTTGTGTGTGCTCTTCCAAATTTCACCGGGATCTCGTCTAGTCAATGCCCATTTACCCTCCGCGTCACATTTTACGAAAAATCTCTTTAACCTCTTCAAACTTTATACCCCTACAATACTCAAAATCGCAGGGACTCTTAGAGTGCTCTAAATCACCCAACACACCTTTCACTCCTTATATATTTCATATTATAATCAAACATGTATAAATTTGCATGATGTTACTGTACACACTTTAAAGTCGTAACTTAATTAGATACGTTATAGAATACGTATATTATTACAGTTAGCTTCCGTGGCGTAGTTCAATTAATAATTGAGGAATTTTTGTCAAAATCATTAGTCACCATTTATAAATTAAAATTATCACCAAGCTACTATTACTACAACAATCACCGACTATCACCACCAATAACCGCTATTACCACTGCCATTAGGTATTACTATTCCAACAGCTACGACTGATTACAGTGATTAGTCATTACTACCATCATTTTATTACTATAAATAATATGATTAATTTTTATTATATAAATCAATATATTTATTACTTAATTTTTAAATAAAGAAAAAATTGTATATTCAGATGTTAGATATAAATAATTTTAATTATTTAGTATATAAATTTTAATAAAATATTTTAGTATTCAGTAGTATATTTAAATTCAGATAATTTAATTTTATTACATATATTAATATTTAATAATAAATATAAATGTTACCTAAATATCAGATTATAAAATATATTTTTTTACCTTTAATTTCCCCATAAATATATTGTAAGCGAGATTTGAATACAAAATTTACATATTTTTTTTCTTATATACTCCGTCAGAAACACTCAATGATAGCATATAAATCCAATCCGGCACACCTCTCTGAAGTCTGAACGAACCCTTAAACACCTCGGGGCTTCGCTTCTCTTTCCTTTCCCCCACAACTCAATATTCACTAGTGTTGGGAACAGAATGGTCTGGTCTTGATCACCTTTTCTATTTATCTCTAAAAAATTAAATTAAAGTAGCTAGGGCCTTTTTCCAGGTGTCTATCTCTATCTCTATCTCTATCTCTTCGTTGGACCTTTCCTCTCCCATAGTTTCTCTTAAAAGGGTATATATGAGTTAAGAAAAAAACTCCATATACCACTTGATATGAATCGATTTTAAGTTGTTTACATACTGTATACTGTGTATGTGAAGGGATTTGTTTTGTTTCAAATACTGTTACTATTTGATGATGGATGAATTGAGCAAACTTCATTCTGCTATTGCATGTTCAAGTAACAATCATACTGGACATGAACAACAAGAGGGGCCAATTAATAACAGTAGTAGTGATACTAATAATCTTGTAGTAGCTTCTGTTGATCATCATCATCATCATCAATTAGAAGGTGCTGATCATAATAATAAAGCCAGCCTGGACACCATGTCAGATCTTATCAAAGTCCAGATTGCTAATCATCCTCTTTATCCTAACTTACTTTCTGCTTACCTTCAATGCCGAAAGGTAAATCCATATATCCATATTATGGTCTGTTCATGATCACTGTGTACACAGTAGTTTTAATTATTTATATATATGTCTTTCTTAGCAAGAGTATTCATTTGTGGATTTTTATTGTTTATGCACATGTAGGTTGGAGCACCCCAAGAAATGGCTTCAATTCTTGAAGAAATTAGCAAAGAGAACAACCTAATATCCAGCTGTCACACTACTGAAATTGGAACTGATCCAGAACTTGATGAGTTTATGGTGAAAAGAGAACTAAACCCACACGTCTATATATTATTAGTCTTTTATTTTTAATTTGCTGCCGAGGTCTTTCTAAAACAGCCTCTCTACATATCAAGGTAGAGAGGTAAGGTCTGCACATACTCTAACCTCCCCAGACCCCATGTTGTGTGATTTCAATGTGGTTAGTTTAATTTGCTAAATGAGGGTCTTTGTTATTTGGTGTGTTGAAGGAATCATATTGTGCGGTATTGGTGAAATACAAGGAGGAGCTGTCAAAGCCATTTGATGAAGCCACAACGTTCTTGAATAACATTGAGTCACAGCTCAGTTCCCTCTGCAAAGAAAACTTAATCACTTCAACAAGCTTCAACTCCAACAATTATCTATCTGGTACAGTACTTTCTTTTTATTCTTTAAAACATAATTTAGGTGTTGTGCGTGTGTATGTGAGTTTTCTTGGGGTTTGAAGTAGTTTTTGTGTAGAACTTTGGTCAGACACACTATTTTGTTCAACTTTTGAGGATTATTGATTTGGACCCCCTATACTTTAGCTGGACCTTTCTGTATTGTAATTAGGGTTACGAGATCGATGTTAGTAGTACGCATGTTGGTGTAAGTCTTGGAAATTGAGACTTTTCAGTGGATGCATCCATGGAACTACTGTTACTGTCAGACTTTGTTTCTTTATCTTTCCAATGCTTGAAGAAGATATCTATACTTTACCATAAATTTTGCTTGTTTACTTACCGGACTTCCATCATCTAAATATTCTAGATGCTTGAAATATGACTGAATAAAGAAAATTTTAAGGATGAGCAAATGTGAATTAATTAGAGAAACAACTGGTTAGAGAATAATTAAGTAAATAAAAGGTCTTTTAACAAATTTAAGCTTTTAGATGAGATGGTCACACACTTCAACATAAATGAAACTTTTATTTAACTAAATTGGGTGTAGTTTTTCTTCTTTCTGAAATTGCCTTACACGGTGATGCTAAAAACCTACTCGCTTGTTTGGCTCGTGTTTTTCATTGAAGAAAGTAACTTAGATTTTAATGAAAACCCACATAGTAAATGGTTTACAGGCAATAAAACCACAACTTGAATGTTTTGGTCATACTTGAAAGTTATGGATGTTTCATTAGTGATCTTTGTTGATGATATTGAATATATAGCTGATTCGATCGGGCCTAAAATGTATAGACAGTATGCTGGTGCAATTTGGTAGATGGTGTACCAGTTTAATTTAATTTCAAGACTAAGCATTAACACTTTGTTTTGATTTTATGGTGCTGAAGAACACACCTGCACATGAACATGTGATGATTCACTTAGCTTTGACACATGATGGATATGCACTAGTATGGAATGTGTTTGAAATTAGGTATCTGTCTCTAATATTCATTTGTTTGGTAGACATTTGAAGAACCAGTCTTAGACATGGTTTAGGCTGAAGTTCCCCCCCCCCCCCCCCTCCCTTTCCAGTTTTTGTCAGAGAGAGTTCTTTGTCACTATTCCCGTTTTTTTTTTTTTGTAATATAACATGATTGTGAGATTTATTTCTAGGCCAAAAATGTACCATTGATAAGGAAGAAGAGATTTGATTATGCATTGAAAATGCCAAGATAAATTTCTAAACGTGTTCCTTGTATAATGTGTAGTCATGTCATTTTTCAGACTGCCTGTTTTTGTGTCATGTTATAACTTTTGTCCTTACTCCTTCCAGATGGAGAAGTATTATAAATGACAATGCAATCTGCAATATTTTCTTAGGAGATGATATCTTTTCTCCACTTCTGAGAATGATAATTACTAGGAGTATCAATTAGGAAACAATAGCTGCTAGGCATGGATTATACGAGTTAGTATCTTTTATACCAAGACCTTCAATATTCTTTTAATTTGATTTGTTTACTAATAGGTCACCTCTCCGCTACTGTTGAGGTAGAAATTTTCTCTTTTCTTCTTCAAAAGAGGTATCATATCTAGTTATCTTACTGTTTGTGACTTTTGCTTTCTCCTGTGTCCATAGCTCTCCTCTCTATGCATCCCGGTTGGGCGTTTCCTTGGTGTTTCTGAGTGTCAAGAATGGAATTTCATACACGCTTTCATTTTTTCTTTACTATGTGCTGCTTAACTTTGAATTAATTAAGGATGACACAAAGAAACATTGGAATACTAGAGCTAAGAGGAACCAAGGTTTACTACTAATTAAATAAAGATCATTATACATATGTAGTTTCGAGATATACTCCCAAGGTGGGGGTTAAGTTTTGCATACCAGACCCCACTTTGTGGGATTTTACTGGGTATGTTGTATATTTAAGAAACCTACTTATATTAGTACAAGTTATGATATTACATGCCCTTTTTCATAGTTCAAGAATTCAATTTTTTTAATTAAAATGACCTCCATTGATCATTGATGTGCAAAAAGTTACAGTTTGAGTTAATTTTTTAGTTAATGTAAACTAAGATAGAATATCTTCTTTATCATAGCTCGAGCCACATATCTGAGCCAGTATTTCCACAATTTGTTTACCACCTCAAAATAGTATAGTAATGCTTGATTCACTCTAAGTTCTAAATCTTCTCTTCGGATCAATTTTGCATTAGAAGAGACTCTGCATATGAAAATATAAGAAAGTATTTTTTTACTCTTTCCACGTCTTCTTCAGCCGTTTTTTTTCCTTAAAAAATTCCATGTGGCACAATAACTTGGTGTTTGTCTATATCCTTCATACATCTTCTGTAAAGAACGGTTGTGTGATTGTGTCCAAATAGAAATTTAGATTGCATCATCATTTTTGCGTTGCTTGATTTGTTCTTTTCACCAACTATCTATGTAATGCAACAATACTACCTGAGTTCTCATGAAGTGCATAACCAGATTTGTTCTCTCAACTATTATGCAAGATGCCGATATTTGGTGTCATTGTCTTCCTCCAAAGAGGACTGGTTCAGTTAATTACACATGGACCTTGAACCATAATTAGCCTTCTATGCAGCGATGCACCAGTGCTTTGATTTATTTTACAGCTTAATAGTCTTTGCCCACCGATAACCCTTTCCAGCACTGGAAGTTTAGCCTTACAGGCTTGATATATGAAGGGTAGAGTATTCACAATATTAATAGGAATCATACAAAGAAGATGGCCAAAGTAGTTTCCCATTGTCTAACACCAAATTAATGGAATTGCCAAATTTCCCTTGCTAAATGCGAAGAACCAATTAAAGATTTGTCTTTGTTTTCCCCCTATATGCTATTTTCTTTGTCTAAATTATTCAGTGGTGGGATAAGGTAAAACTATAAAGCCAAGAATTTAGTTATTAAAGTTTGTGCTATTTGAAAACGAAATCCATTTGAAATTGGATATATTTTTGACTGAATCCCTTCTGAATTGTGATGATGCAAAGCTAAAGCAAACATCTTTAAACTGTGCAAGAATTAGATTTTGTTGCTCCTTTATGATTTCTGCTGCCTGTTGGGTAACATCTCCATGTTACCATGCACCGGAAACTTGTTTTCTTGTTTTTTTTTTTTTTTTGCATTAGCTGGATCCTTGTCTGTATCTTAATTAGTGTTATGCAGCAGTGAAAGGCTTCATATTTACTCAAAGATATGCTGCTAAAACCACTCAATGTGGATCTGTTCAACAGGAAGATCAATCATTCAGTGAACCATCTAAATCAAATTTTAATGTATTAATTCTCATTCAATTAATTGGTCAGACATTTTGTGTGGTGTACTGTTGCTCGGGGCTTTTAAAGTATTCCATGTAATAGTCTTGCTTGGTCTGAGATTTTTTTTTTTGTAAACTTTGATTATGAATGCAAAAGATGTGTCGTTCCAGGTGATATAAGCATACGCATACGAGTCCTTTTGATTTATGTTAGATGTCCATAACAGATGAAGCAGGTGGTACTTCAGATGAGGATCTAGGATGTGAGGAGATGGAAGTAGCAGATAGTCAAGAATCTTCTGCTAACCGTGAAGGCGATAATGAGCTAAAGGAAATGCTGATGCGCAAATATAGCGGCTACCTTAGTAGCTTGAGAAAAGAATTTTTGAAGAAGAGGAAGAAAGGGAAGTTGCCTAAGGATGCAAGAATTGCATTGCTGGACTGGTGGAACACCCACTATCGATGGCCTTATCCCACGGTAATTTCCAGAACTTCTTCTCAACACCACTCGTTTAAGGATGTCTCAAAACTATGCTCAACTATAATTGCTAGTCCAGAAATTGCAGAACACTATAAGGAGATCTGACTTCCTATTTTAACTGGTCTTCAAAGTTCAAACACTATATACAGCATTTGTGACGACCGGTTGCAGCTCGTTCCTTTAATTACGCCTCAGTTTAATGGTCATTTCCATGACTTAAACTTCTGTTCAAATTCCAAAGGTTAATATGGTTATAGATTTTTCTTACATACATTGACATTGTAGAGAATTTTAAATTATCAGTGTATCCTAACCTATTGTACATAGCAAATAATTTGCATTATTTTTAGGTCACCAATCCCATTTTTTTTATGAACGATGTCCACACAGGACTCCCGGATCACTACCTATAGTTATCTTTTAGGTGACCTTGTTCTTCTACGCTATCAATGTAACGAAGTTAAAACACAATTTATTATTGGACCACATCATTTTATTTGTAAGTAATTCTAATTGATCGATAGATTCAAGTGATATGAACGTGCAGAATCCAGGGTCACGAGTCCCGCTAACGAGTTTATATAGTGGTGATCAAGTTTTTTCTGTTCATGTAACAATATAATGACATTGAGTGCAGGAAGAGGAAAAAAATAGGCTATCAGAGATGACAGGGCTAGACCAGAAGCAGATAAACAACTGGTTCATAAACCAAAGGAAGCGACATTGGCGGCCATCGGAAGACATGAAATTTGCTCTAATGGAAGGTGTAGGCGCTGGATCCATGTATTTCGATGTAGCTGGAGGCACTTGAAAATGAGGAAAAAAAACTCCTGCTAGCCTAACACGTAGTGCATACTGCATAGTATGACAGAAAAGTATGTATTTTGAAGTTTATATATTGACTACGTTCAGAACAATTGTTAAATCATATTATTCTCTTCCCGTTGGAACTAAACCAGCAAGTTGAACTTTTGCTTATCTCAAAAGATTGGGAGAGTTAAATGAAATTTACATTTTTATACAATAGTAATATTGAAGTCACCTGTGCCCTCGCCGTCAAAATGGTTTAATATTGTCATTAATTCACTAACAACTCAAAGTTTGGGCGTCTTATTTCTCTAACCAGTCTCTTTAGTCAAACTAAAATATATGTTCTCCAATTAAATTTTCACCAGTGGAAGAAAATACAGTAAAAAAAAATCCAAAGCTCATTGTTCTCGATTTCAGTTAATTTGGTTCTTTTGACACGTGTCATGAGTTTATTTTGATGAAGATGAGTTTTGTAGATGTATCCATTGCTGCTTTTACAAGAAAGTTTATTTGAGAAAGCCATTAGAGTGAAGATTGGGAGTAAGATATATTTCTTTTTGATTTTAAAGGGTTTAGGAGTGGTTAACACTCAAAAGTAATTTAAGTGTTTAGCTGAATTAAGTGACAGCCGAACTGTTTCAGAGCCGAATTTACTCATAGCCTTCGACTACAAGAACTTCATCAGCTATTAAGGCATCTTTAGCCAAGTTGTTAGTTAGAGGTACGACCGGGACTCACTCAGATGCAGATGCCTCAACTACCAAGTCAAAAGGGTTTTCGGACCCCTAAAAGTGGTAACGGCCAACAACAGCTAAAAAAAAGGGCCATTATCCGAGCAAGAGGAGTAGAGGGCGAGAAAATCGGCACCACCTCCCCCCATAGTCGGCCATTGAACTTAGTGGGTTACTTGATGGCTGACATGGGGATCACGTTGTACAATTTTTTTCTTTTTTTGTACTATAAATAAGATCATACTTTGTATATAGAGACACAACCAATCAATCAAACAACTCAATTTTTATCTATCTCTATCCTTTACTTTATTTATTCTTTACTTTACTGTACTAAGATGCATGCATGTTTCTTACCTCTTAGTTTACTCATACCATCGTCCTAACGCTTTCTGGAGTAGTTGGGGAACCCATTGCTGAAAATCAGAGTTCTGTTTTGAGCTAAAATCGCTTAAGTTATGAAATCAATTTGTCTTTCGATACGATCAACCGATAAAATGGCAGAGAACAAAATTCGGGGCGATAACATGAGTGTTAGATGATATTAATCTCCCTTGGAGAGTCTTTCATTAATATCAAGGTATATATAGAGTACAATATTCATCCCTTATACAATAGGAATTCTAAGCCTATAAAAAAGAGGAATCCTAGTCTTACCATAATTATATTTACACAATATATGGAAATATTCTAATTATGGATAGGGAATATATTGTTTCCTATATTTACACGTTTACACACCCCCTCAGTCGGAGTGGGAGGAGGCCGGACGCTGAGACTGGATCTGAAGTCAAGAAATAACTGTCTGGGAAGTCCTTTGGTAAATATGTCTGCATACTGATAGGATGATGGAACATGTAACACTCTGACATGGCCTAACACAACTTTCTCACGAACGAAGTGTAGGTATATATGTTTGGTTTGCTGATGTTGAACCGGATTATGAGAAAGATGTATGGCAAAGATGTTATCACAATACACAATAGATGCCTGACACAAAGGACACTGAAGTTCTAACAGTAAATTTCTGAGCCAACAAATCTCAGCTACTACATTTGCAACGCCTCTGTACTCAAATTTCAGATCGAGCGAGATAGGGTAGCCTGTCGCTTGGCAGACCAAGAAATCAGATTATCCCCTAAGAAAACACTAAAGCCGGAGGTGGAGCGTCGCGTGTCCGGACACCCTGCCCAATCTGCATCCGTATATGAAAGCAACCTGTCTGGTGCAGAGGGTATAGGTGCAAACCATAATCAAGAGTGCCCTTAATATATCGAATGATACGCTTAAGAGCAGTGAAATGAGACTTCATGGTGGCATGCATGAATAAGCACACCTGCTGAACAGCATAAGCTATGTCTGGCCTGGTGAATGTGAGATACTGAAGTGCACCTGCAAGGCTCCTATACAGAGTAGGATCAGAGACTGGAGCACCATCCATAACACTGAGCTTAGATTTGGAATCAACTGGAGTAGGCACCTCTTTGCAGTTCACCATCTTAGCCACAGACACAATCTCTTACTGCATACTTACGCTGACACAAGAACATATGATTGGCAGACCTGGTCACTGATATCCCCAAAAAGTAACTCAGCTTCCCCAAATCAGTCATTGCAAATTCGGACTTGAGCAAGACAATAATCTCATTTTTCAATCCGTCGGAGGAGGCATTAAGAACACTATCATCCACGTAAAGTAATAAGTAAGCAGTGCTACTACCTCGATGAAAAATGAAAAGTGATGTATCACTCTTGCTGCATACAAACCCAATCTGCAAGATATATCAAACGATCATACCACGCACGGGGGGCCTGCTTCAGGCCATATAGTGACTTACGGAGACGGCACACATAGTGAGGAACTGTTGGATGGGTGAACCCTGGTGGCTGATGCATGTAGACTGTCTCTCTCAGATCCCATGTAAGAATGCATTCTTCACATCAAGCTGATGGATCGGCCAATGTTTGCCCATGGCAATGCTCAAAACTGTGCGGATGGTAGCCGGTTTGACAACCGGGCTGAAGGTCTCACCACAATCAATGCCCTCCTGCTGATTTATGCCATTAGCCACAAGACGGGCCTTATACCTCTCAAGATCCCCATTGTCTCTGAACTTGTGACGAAATAGCCACATACAACGAATGACATTCACCCCCTCAGGTCTAGGTACTAGATCCCACGTGTGCTGTTTAGTTAAAGCATTGAATTCCTCATACATAGCCGCATTCCAATTAGGGTCTTGTTTGGCCAATTTTGGGTTCTTTGGAAGTGGAGAGATGGTTTGGGCAGACAAGTTGAAATGGACTTTGGGTTTGAAGATTCCATGCTTTGAACGAGTTTCCATTGGATGGGTAGGGACAGTGGATGGCGGAGTGGTGTCTGAGACGGGGGGTAAAGTCGGATAAGGAGAAGGTGGGGGCGAAGCCGTCGGAGGCGCCGCGGCTCCTGGATCGAGAGTCGCGGCGCTAGAAGGTTGACAGGCTTCTCTGAAGTTTGGGCGCCGCGGCTCTGACGACGGAACAGAGGATGTGAGTTGTTCGATTATGAGGGGAGAGATGGCAGACTCGTCAAGAAATGAGTAGTCCTGTTTTTGGAATTTTGGAAGATTCGAAAACGGGAATGTGGTCTCGTCGAATGTGACGTGACGAGATATGTGGATCTGACGAGTCGACAAGTCATAGCATAGATAGCCCCTATGGTTCGGCGGGAATCCTAGAAAGACACATAGAGTGGACCTAGGAGCGAGCTTGTGAGGGGCGGTGGAGCTAAGGTTGGGATAGCACAGACAACCAAAAATCCGTAGATGATCATAAGAGGGGATTCTATGGTAGATGATTTCGGTAGGGGTCATATTGTGAAGAGTGCTAGTAGGGAGAATATTTAGAGTGTATTCTGATATTTTAGCAGCATAGATCCAGAAGGGTGGAGGGAGGGAGGCATGAATCAATAGGGTGTGAATCATATTGTTAATGTTGCGGATAATTCTTTCAGCTTTACCGTTTTGTGGTGAGGTGTGAGGGCAGGAGAAGCGAAAGACTATGCCATTAGTGGTACAAAAGCGGTGAAACATAGAGTTGTTGAATTCACGACCATTATCGCACTGAAATGATTTTATGCCCTTTTCAAATTGTGTTTGAATGAACTTGCGAAACTCAAGAAATTTGACAAACACTTCCGATTTAAATTTAAGAGGGTATAACCAAACGTAGTGTGAAAATTCATCAAGCAACACAAGATAGTATTTATGACCGAGAGAACTAGAGATAGGAGATGTCCATAAATCGGCATGTATGATATCAAAAGGAGCAAATGTAACACTAGTAGATGATTTAAACGGAAGACGAATATGTTTGCCTAAAGAGCAAGAAACACAATTCTGGGCAAGTTTCCATTACAAGCAATGAAATTGTTGCCTCTAAGAAAATTAAAATCTGGGACTCCTGGATGACCAATCCTATTATGCCAAGTTGAAGAAGAAACAGCCGCTAGAGTGACGGGAGAGCAAGATCTGGCAGCGGAGGTGGAAGTGAATGGATAGAGATCCCCCGTGCTATTGCATCTCGTAAGAGGTGTCCCCGTATGAAGATCCTTCACAGTAAAACCAAAAGGGTCAAAATCCACAGAGACAGAATTATTACGAGTAAATTGGCGGACATATATGAGGTTCTTAATCATGTGTGGGGCATATAGGGTGTTTTTGAGGGAGAAGGGTGGATGGGGAGGTTGTGTGTATGAGGTACCATAACCCTTAACTGGAATGCGTTGTCCACTACCAACTGTAACATATTGAAGATTCTTTAAACTAAACAGTTTAGGAATAGTACCTGCAGACTGGGTGACGTGAGATGTGGCGCCTGAGTCCATATACCAAGTATTGTCAGGCTGTTGCATAGAGAGAGTGTTGAACGCATGACCCAACTCAGTAGGTGTCATGCTGGAGGAGGGCTGCGGGACCTGACCTTACATGAAGTGGGCCTGCTGTGGGGCTGGAGCGGGGCCTAACAAACCTGGGTAAGAATACGGATTGTATGGCTGCTGGTACTGGAATGGACTTGGCACCGCATCTCTGAACTTGGGCGCCGCGGCTCTGTACTGGGGCGCCGCGGCGCTGTAAACGAACTGTTGAGGAGCCGCGGCCCAGTTGTTTTGCGATCTCTGTTGCTGTTGCTGCTGTTGGTTCTGTTGACCGCGACCCTTGCCACGACCACGACCTCCTCTACCACCACGACCTTTTCCACCCTTGCCGCCGCGGCCCTGCCGCTGTTGGGAGTTGTCTGGTGGCGTTTGATCTTGGGGTTGTGTGTCGACAGCTAACACCTGCTGGGCGTGCTCATCCTGCTTAGCACGACGGGTTTCTTCGAGCAACAATTGTGAGCGAGCTTTGTTAAAACTCGGTAGCGGATCTGCCTGTTGAATTATGGTGGCCAAAGTATCATATTCGCCCTTAGTAAGGCCAGAAATCATTTGTAGCACCATTTTATCGTCAGTGACAGGCGTGCCGATGTTGGAGAGTTGATCCGCTAGAAGTTTAAGCTGCTTGCAGTACTCAGAGACATTGGAGAAGTTTTCAAGACGTGTTTTGTTGAACTGTTCTTCCAAATACACGGCACAAGTGTGCTTGTTGTCCTGAAAAATTTCCTCCAAACGATTCCACAAGTCAAGGGTCGTGGAGTCGATTTCATGATAGTAAGGAGCAAATCCCGAGAGATACTACCATATATCCATTGTTTGACGCCGTCGAGGCGATGCCGATAGAATCATCAACCTCCGTAGGCGGCGGAATAGTGTCATCAATATGGTCAAGCACGTTATAGAGACATGCATGATTGCGAAAAAGTTCAACCCATGGAGAATCTTGGTTGTTTTCTTGATCAAGAATAATGGGAATATGGCTCTTGATGTTGGAAGCGATGAGGCGGGGTGAAACGGGGTGATGACTTTGTGGTGGGATTTGTGGAGGTAGAGGCGTCAGAAAGTGTGGAAGAATTAGGGATAGCCATTTAGAGAAGAGAAGAAAGGAAGAACAAAACCCGAAAAACAAGAAGAAAATTCGGGAGGGCCGCGGCGTAGGAGAGGCAGCCCGCGGCTATGGAAGAGAAAGATTTTAGGGTTTTGTTTATTTAGCTCTTGATACCATGTTAGATGATATTAATCTCCATTGGAGAGTCTTTCATTAATATTAAGGTATATATAGAGTACAATATTCATCTCTTATACAATAGGAATCCTAAGCCTATACAAAAGAGGAATCCTAATCTTATCATAATTATATTTACAAAATATATGAAAATATTCTAATTATGGGTAGAAAATATATTATTTCCTATAGTTACACGTTTATGATGAGTATAAGTTTTGGTTGTTCTTTATTGAGTTTCATTTGTAAGAATTACACTTGGCACTTGCAGATTCTGCATTGCATGAAAGATGACCTATAAGCAAGAAATGTTAACCCACGTTATAATACTTCAAACCTCAAGTTTAATTGTTCCATTTAATGGGACACGTGTCTTTTAATTGGACCACTTAGAGACACAAGTATTTCTGAACTTGATCCACTAGTGAATAATGACAATATTAAGTCATTTTGATAACGATGGTAAATTTAGCCCTTTGCTCTTTTTAAAACTAATTTATTCGACATGTAAATTGCGTGTTAAATTGATCCACATGTAAATTGCGTTGTTAAAATATAAAGTTGTAATAGTAATCATAGATAAAAGAAATGTTTCATACTTTGCTTCAATTACAAATAAATAACATTAATTTAATTATAAATTTATCTTCTGATTTAATTATGAATGAAAATTGTTAGTTGTCTTAATATTAATTTATATACAACTACCATCTTTTTTCTCCTGTTGAACTTAAAATGTACTAATCATAAATATATCTTTTGATTTATTCAGAATTAATAAGTAATAAATATTCAAGTGCTAGTACTGGTTAAAGAACGATAAAGACCCTTCTAATATTTTTGTACGCATGAGCTTGACTATGATGTTCGTTTCGCGTCATTCACTTGTTCAACGTAGTTTGACACGAAAAAATTAAACGTTTTTCATTTTATTCTCTTTTTGCGTTAAATTTTTAAATATTAGGTACAATCAGTAGACACCAAAAAATATTTTTTCATAAATAAATACTAATTTAATTTTTTCATAGAACAACCATAAAATGTCACACTTAATAGTTATGTATAATTATATTATTTATTAATAATAATAAAAAAATAAAAGTGTCTTTTCTCTCACAATATTTTTTGTCATTTCAATAAAATAATTAATCCTGTTAAAAGTTCTTTCTTAGCGGTCACATAATTTCTTTAGAGATTAGTAACTAATGAAATAACATAACCATTTAGAAAATATGCAATATAATAAAATATTTCAATTATTTATTTAATTATTATAAATAAATATACATTATTCTGCAAAGAACTCTTGTGTTTTTCTTTCAGGTTTATTACGTGTTAAAATAAGTATTTCTTGAAAGATGTGAGTAAAGTTTTGATAAAAAATTGTAATGGGCCACAAAATTAATATTATTAAACTTAATCAATTTAAAACATAATAAATCTATTTGAGAAACAACAAAGTATAGTTTCCGCGATTTTAATTAGGTTGTTCGATATTTTCCTCCTTGTTTTGTCATTTTGTATTGATGATCATTGTTTTTAATTTTTATTTATCTAACAATATTTTTAATAAGGTACATGATTTTAGAATTATTGATTTTGGCTAGTTGTCATAAATCACTAGTGCATGAAAGCACATTGTATAATTCTTTTTTGCTTGTAAATTCATGAATTGAAACATAATATTTCTATTATTAAGCAAACCAACAATTATCATACAGATTTTTAAGCTAATATTTGGGAAAGTTCAATTTCTAAAATTTCTATCATTATCTTCAAGAAAACAAAAAGAAGAAAAGGTTCATCAATACATATCTTGGAAGAAGGTGTGTCATATCACAAGAAAATGTAAACCAGAATGATGGAATTTATTTTTAGTTCCAATGACCTTTTTAAGATTTAGGCTTTCTGTTTATTTTCTTATTTTGTGATTTTAATTAATATATCTATCCAAAACGTATGTATTTAAATTTTAAAATTGTGAAGATTCGCCACTTTTACTAATTCAAAGTATCACATCCCTTTAAAAAAAACTTTTTTTAATTTTTAATTTTTTATATAAATAACGTATTTAAGTTTATTAGAAGGGCTAAAATATCCTCTTACTAACTTAACTTTTAAATCAATACGAGGAGTATTTTAATAATTTAATTTTTAACTTAAGGGCTTTTCACTTTTAATATAATATAGATCACATGAAGAGATCTATTAGTTTTGAAGGGTATAAGAAGGTTACTTGAGTAATGATCTTTTTTGGAATCAAAATCAAACGAAATGTATAACGGAAAATGGCCAATTTACCCTCAATAAATGTCTTCTTGTTAACGGACTGCCACGAATGTTGATTGGGCAATTTAAGTGGAAAAAAATGCTGACATGACTGTCTATTTAAGCAATTCAGGTGGCTAAAACCTCTCCCTCCTTTAAATCAATACTTTCTTCTTTGAATTAGAACCCTAATTTCAGAAAACAATATTTTCTTCCCTATTGAATTTCCAAGTAGGTGTAATAATATGACAAAAAAAAAATTGAAAATGAGGATATTCATAATACTCACACAAACGATCCAATAATGTTGGATACTTCATTTTATATAACATATTTCTTCACTTAAAAAAAAACAATTTTTTTGTTAAAAGAAAAATGAAATGAATTAAATAAAGAAACTGAAAAAGATATTTAAAAAAAATTAAAAATATTAATATAATACACATGACATGTTGATGATACGAGCACCAGTCATATACTTGCCTAAAATTTTCGTCCACCCTTTTAAAAACCCAAATTTATAGAAACTTATAAAAATCCTTAAATCACATAATAATACCCTCCTTTAAGGTGGAGTGGAGGGGTAATTGGTCCTTTTCCTTATTTAATAAAATGTTAAATTGGAATTTTGTTTTTTCTTTTGGAGGTTAAGTTGGTAATTGGGATTTAGCCGGGTTTAAATAAATAGGGCAGAGGTGTAAATTACTCGAACATCACTTGGATTCGGGAGTGTCCCCGACCGCCATTGTCGAGCGAGCCTATTACGTGTCGATTTCATCACCTCATTCGACTCGAAGGTGAATTTTTTTCGCTTTAGCTTTTATGCACGCCTTCAATTTGCTGAAGCATAGTGTTTATTTTCAAGAGTCGTGTGAGAGATTGTGTGTATGAGTGGATTTTCTGTTGTCGAATTGGTGATATTTTCATTTGTCTCGTAGTCGTTCTTATGGAAAAAGGAGTAGGGTTTTATATTCAAGAGAGGGAGAACTAAGGCTTACAATTGTTTTGACCATCTTCGCAATCTACCATGGCCTTAATTTTCGTGATTTGGAAGCTCATTTCAACCTTAATTTACCCTTAAACTATTACCCATCTCAAAAATGTATTTAACTTAAGATTTTCATACCATTTTCAATTCAAAATCTATTTTTGGAGAGCTTGAGGCATACTTTTTGCTGAGTTGGACACATTAAGTGGAGAAGCAGAGTGGAATATTTTGTAGTTTGTTATATGAGCAGAGTTCCGCCTTTCATATCTTTGTGAGTTCTGTTCTTATATAAAACAGTGTTATTAAACGCAAAAAGTGCAAAAAAGCTCTGAGGTCGTTTGGGGCTTTAAGTGCAAATAAAGTGTGGACTTTAATACGAAAAATTACAAATATGTATGCGTAGTGCAAGATTAAGATTTATAATCATAAGCATGAATAACAAATATATGGACAAAGAAATTAAAATGTTTTATGATGATAAAGTAAAATATCACTAGTTTAGTGTCTCATCTTCAGGATTTCGCTCATTGACAAGGAAAGGTATGCCTTAGAGCCTTGATGATGATAGTGAAGTGCCCATAAAGCGAGGCGTAGCGCTCAACATGTTTGGCGCCTCGCTTCAAGGCTTAAGTGCGCCTTTGACAACACTGATATAAATTTGAAATATGTTTTCCTTCACCATCCTTTAACAACCTTTGCCCTGAAAGAAGACAAGTGAAAACTAATGTTCATGCTATATGGGCTGAAATTGATCACGACTCTAGAGAAGATATTGGAACCAATATTTTTATCCTTGATACGTTGTTTAATATTTTACTTTTGAGAGCCTCTGATATCCTCTATAACTTAGCACAAGTTTCAAATTCACTTTATTTCTGCCAAGTACTCCTTGATCAGTTATGTAGATATGCATTGGTTGTAATGTCATTGTTCTAGAGATTTTTGTGTTGCAGTGCCAGAAGAAAGACATTATACACGCACACACATATAATCTCATCTAATTTATTCTCTTATTTTTCCTTGTAATAGGGAGAGTTTGGAGGCTTGAAATCAAGCAGCTAAAGCGTTCACTGCTTCGTTTACATATCATTTTCTTCAGGGGGGATTCTTTCTCTTATAAAAATGTCGGTAACAGCTGGTGTAAGTGATACAATTATTGCAATTAGGGAAAAGCTCAGGGGTAAAATTGGCCAAACAAAAGTGAAAAGATATTGGCCTGGTAAAGCTCCTGAATGGGCAGATGAACCGGAAAAAGATGAGGATATTAGGATGAATAGGGAAGCAGCACTTGAGAAAGCCTTTCCCAGCCAGGGCGGTTCAGACATTGCAAGAAAGGATGATGCAAGGCTGCGTCGACTGGCAGAGAGTAGAGTTGATAATCGTGAGGAAATCAGAGCAGATCATCGACGCATCCGGCAAGCGGAGATTGTTTCAACCATAGAAGAAGAAAATAGAAGACTGGAAAGAATGGAATTTGAGGAGGACGACGAAGATGCCTTGGATGAAAGGAGGAGGAGAATCAGGGAAAAGAATCTTCAGAGGCAACAGGAAGAAGCTTTGCCGGAGGAAGAAGAAGAGGAGGTAGAGGAAGAGGAAGAAGAAGAATCAGAATATGAGACTGAATCAGAGGAAGAGACAACAGGGATAGCAATGGTGAAACCGGTTTTTGTTCCAAAATCTGACAGAGACACCATAGATGAGCGTGAGAAGCGTGAGGCAGAGGAACGAGCTCTCGAGGAGTTAGTGAAGAAGAGGTTGGAGGAGAGAAAACTTGAAACAAAACAAATAGTAGTTGAGAAGATACGAGAGGAAGAAATAATTCAGAAAAATTTGGAGCTGGAAGCTAATATTGCTGATGTAGATACTGATGATGAGGTGAACGAGGCTGAAGAGTATGAAGCATGGAAGTCCAGAGAAATTGCCAGGATCAAGAGGGAAAGGGAGGACAGGGAGGCTAGTAAGAAGGAGAGGGAAGAAATAGAGAGGGTAAGAAACATGACGGAAGAAGAGAGAAAGGAGTGGGAAAGGAGAAACCCGAAACCTGCCCCACCACCGAAGCAGAAGTGGAGGTTTATGCAGAAATACTACCACAAGGGTGCTTTCTTCCAGTCAGATGCTGATGACATAGCTGGAATTTCTGGTGCTGATAATATATACCACCGCGATTTCTCTGCACCAACAGGGGAGGATAAGTTGGATAAATCCATACTACCAAAAGTCATGCAGGTTAAACACTTTGGTCGCAGTGGAAGGACAAAATGGACACATCTTGTCAATGAGGACACAACTGATTGGAACAACCCGTAAGTACCTTAAACCTTCTATGTTACATGCTCATCTTTGCTCAATCAATTTGTCATGTAGATGTGCTGGATCAGCATTTCTAAATAAAGCATGCTTCAGTTGTGTCCTGTTTATTTCATGCTAGCATCTGGTTTGATGGTTTTAACGCAAGGGTGAATATTAACTTTCACCGGCTGAGATTATCTTAGCTGCTTCCCTTTGGTTGAAGGGATGTCACAGTTTGTACTCTAGCATATTTGATTTTCTTGAAGCTGGTAGTATCTCTCAATTTTGACCTTCCAAATTGAATTTAGTGTACATAAAAGCAAAGGATGAAATTGAAGTTACATAATCATTGTATATTTAATCAGACTTCAGATTTTTCACAGTTGTGTCAGAAGTCAGAACTATTAGGAGAATAACGGCTCTAAGTTTGCTAACTTTATTCTGGAGTCTAGTTGGCCTTTTATGAAGTGAACGATTTTATCCCAAACAATACAGCAGATCATGTTGATAGCTGCTCTTTGTTTGTGTTTCTTTTTCTTCCTTTTATTGGGTGGGGATAAGGGAGGGAGCGTGAGATGAGCCCACGGGTCTTGTCTTATATGCTGATGGATTCCTGCAAGCTCGATTAATCACCTTCTCTTTCTATTAGTCTTTTGCTTGGAATTTTTAAGTAATAATATTACCCTTGTAAGTAAAGTTATTAAATTTTAATTAGCCGAAGGTCTTAAGATAATTTATGTACATCTCAGGGTGTAGAGAGGTTTATCTTATGTGTATCAGTACATGGGTCGGGATTTCATGTGATATAAATCATGGTGGTTGAGAGTATTCCAAAGGAGAAAATTTTCTTTTTGCTAGGTGGATTTCTAGGAATGAATGTATGAAGAATTCAATTGTCTATTGAGATGTTTCCTTTCGGAGTGTTGGGAATTGGGGCCTTGAAAATTTGACTGCATATTTATAGTGGTGGTGCTAACATAGGCATCCTTTTTTATATGTTCTGTTTTGATGGTTGGGAAGTTTTTGTCACGGCTAATGTACCTGGCCCACTGGATAGGAAAAGAAATAATATATCATTGGAATGTTGTGACTGAGTTCAGAATTTGGGGCCTTGAAACGACTTTAGAGGTGTGGGAGTGAGTGTGTGCATAAACTTTAGGTGCTTTCTCAGTTTTACCTTGAAATTTCTACACAATTACCTGCTTGACTAGTCGTGTATTAAAGTGAAATACTTTAAAAAGATTCATACGTAGTAGAAAACGGATGTGCTTATTAAGATCATTCTGGAGAAACATAGTAGAATATATTACACTAGTGAGACAATGGGACGCAATGTTTTGCTTCCAGTTCAGTAAGTTCGAGTTTGGAAAGGGAATCTCCCAAGATATAAGCACTTTTTCACTCAATAAAATTATCTACCTTATTAAAAATAAATAAAAATACTCTTCAGCCGAGTAATGCGTTCACAGCCTATAACATACCTGAGTAGCTTAGAGCACCTGGGATTACAGCTAAGACCAGTTTAAGAAAGAAAATGCCTAGCATCCTGGTCCGTCCATTTGATCGACTGGTTTGTGGGGCTTGACCGATTGGGTAGATCAAGTAAACTGTGGCAGCTGCAACAGAAGCTGAATATGCAAACAACAATCCAAGGCCGCATACCCAGACAGACTTAGCTTGTACTGAGAGGAAGTATAGTAATATCTGGCCAAGTTCCTGGTTTTCAGTGAAGACTTCACATGCCTGCTAGTCTTTGTCTAATACTAAGACTGCTTCTGTGATGAGATCACACCGTACTCTTTTGCCTTAGCCATTTGACTGCTATTACTTGCTGACTAACAGAAGGAGAGCCATTTGAATGCTATTACTTGCTGACTAACAGAAGGAGTACTCTATTTGACTTCTAGCATCTCAGTTAGGTGATGCATGTGTTTGTTTCTTCGTTGAGTCTCCTTGTGGGGATAAATTGGGAAGGGAAGATATGCGGACTGTTCTGAAATTTTCAATATATACTTCTGTATTCTAGTTTAGGGCGTATAGTTTATGCTTTCTGGTTCAGTGTCCCCTTTTATATATGTATTATTCTAGTAACAGTCTCTGCACTTGCTGATTGACAATTGCCGTTGGAGCAGGTGGACATACAATGACTCTCTTCGGGCCAAGTACAATGCGAAAATGGCTGCTGTTAATGCTCCTATTGCAAAGCCTAAGGGTAAGAAATTGAAGGATTGGGAGACTCGGTGAAGCCGTATTGTAGTTTGGGTCTTGCTTGTGCTCATGATTTTGCTCTCAGATCGTTCGAAGCATGGTCACAGTCCTTTCTATTTTGCTTGTTGCATTCAAATGTTATCTGTACCTCGTGTGCGAAGTTATATGAACTGCAGAGCTAGCTATGAAGCACATTCTGGTAGTAATTTCAGAATTATCTAATTGTCTCCTTATTGAAAAATTCATGCATTAGGGCATAGATTGTATTCCGCTTTTTAATTATTGAGATCTGCTATGAAACTTGTTCTCAGTATCATTCACTATGCTCAACAAAAATCATGAGTATGACTAGGCTACATAATTAAGCTCTTTTTAAAATAGTTTCAATCTTTCATAGGGTAGCTTTATCCCTTGAAGTTGAACTTCTGACGTATCTTTCTTCTCTAAGAATAAATCCATGGGAATGGAAATCGAAAAGGTTTTTGGGTGGGGGTGGGCGGTTGGGAGTTCGGCAATCAAACTGAACCTTGAAAAAGCTTATCATATAGTCTAATGTGATCATCTCAGAGATGCCCTGCAGGCCTTTAAGTCCACAAATCAATCAATTTGTGATGCATTGTGTTAATTTCTTGCTATCTTGTGCAATGGGGTTCTTACTAAGGAGGGCCCCCCGTCTTCTTATGTTCTGTTCTACACCTTCTGTTACATGCATAGAGAGGTTATCCAACATGATCCATATAGATTGTTTGGAGTGTTGCAAAGCTGTGTTTTTTTGTTCGTCGGCGAGGAAGTGTCTCATTGGTTGTCGGCTAGGGGTGGCGATCTGCGTTGCTCGGACTCTCCAAAAATGTTGGCGCACCCATGTTGGATTCTCCAAATATGCACTAGTTTTAGATGATCACACACCGTCGACATTTTTGAAGAATCCGAGCAACATGGTGGGATGGGGGGATTCATGTGTCATTGTTTTCTGCTCATAATATCTTCCTTTTTGCTAAAACATATCTAGAAAGTTGTAAGAGTGGCTAGCGTGCTTACTAAGTTCTATTATACTTTTGGCCATTGGATAAGTTTGGAATGTTCTAAGTTTTAGCGGCCCTGAAGTGGAAGACTTATCAATGGAGAATCCAAGAGGAAACTAAAATTGGTGCTACTGATGATTTGGGAAGGACTGGGGGTGCTTATCATTCATAAAGAGTCAATAGGCATAGCTAACAGGTATCTTTGTAGATATAGTCGAGAATAGACTTTTAGGGTGGAGACAGATTCCTCAGTATTGCTGCTGGGGTTATGCTCATAAAATTTGTCATTACACTGCATAACTATGTGAGTTGAACTGTTTCATTTACTAGAAATTCTGATGAACTTGATGAGATTAACAGGATCTATCTCTAAGGTGAGTTGATGGGCATAGAAAGCTTCAAAATATTGTGTGGCATTATATGGGACCAATGAGCAAAAGGAAGTTGGAAATCAGATTCACTATGTAAATGACTTTCTAAAGCTGTCTGGTCGATTGGTAAAAATTTGTGGGTGAGAGCTATGGTCCAGAGCAGCTTGCACAGGGATAATCTTTGATAGACATGGACAAATCTTCTGCCGATATAGAAGTGTCAATTGCTTTGCATGACATGTTTCCTTCTGGTATGATATGATTGAAGGGGAGGCGAAAGACGTGGGGTCTCTTAAGATTTTGTGCTTTTATCGATGAGGCTAGGAATTGGATTTATCTGATACTATCTTCCAACTTCCTCCTCACATTTTGATCCAAACTATCAGCAATTTGGCACTCATATTCTGTAAGAATCCGGGGGATTTGAGTGAATTGGACATTGTTCTAGTGATGGAAAATTTTCTCCGGTATCTTGTGTATGATCACCATCCAGCTCCTAAATTATAACATTGTTCATCAAAATTTGGTTAACTGGGATTGGATTCAGCAAATGAAATACCTTGATATAATTTCTGCTGCTACTTAATGATGATAGGATTATCAAACAGCAGACTCAGATTTTTGCAGAAATATGACTGATAAAGGTAGGCAAGGAGATGCGTGGCTCTATGAACAAGAACATTCTTTCTTTTCACAGCTTCTTCATGTTTTGTGAAGTCAGCTGTCCTTACTCTTTTCACCCTGGTGGATGTAATGCATATATCGTTGATGGATGGGATTACCATATATCGTTGATGGATGGGATTGAGTGGGATAAGATGGATAACTTATCTCACCCTCTATGTAGGATAACTTATCACACCTTTTATCTCATGTAGATGAGACTGAGTGGGATGCCAAAGAAGTTATCCCACCAACGAAACATGGGATTCGAAACATGGGATTAATTTCAATCCCATGGGACTAATAATCTAATCCCATCCTACCAAACGACCCCGGAGTGTTTTGAAATATTTGCTCTAGCATGAGTAAAAAACATACCCAGTATAATCTCACAAGTGGGGTCTGGGGAGGGTACGTAGACCTTACCCCTACTGTGTAAGGTAGAGAGGTCGTTTTCGAAAGACCTTCGGCTCGAGAAAGCATAACAAAAATGTCAAGACAATAGTTGATAGAAGTAAAACAGTCATGGCAAAATACTATAGATAATCATCATGAAAAAAAGAAACATTAATTGCGGCAAACTAATACGATAGTTGAAGGACAAAAAACAACAGATAGTACAAAACTCAGAGAACAAGAAACTACAAAAATAATACTATGTTTACTAATTTGGAAGGATACGCGAGACAACTGCTCTAGCATGTGCCACAAAAGGACATTCATTAGAAGGCATGAACAAATCGTCCTCAAGCAACGACATATCAGTGTAATCCCAAAAATGGGGTCTGAGGAGGATATGTGTACGCAAATCTTACCCCTATCTTAACCCCTCAAGCACTGTTCTTATTTAATAAAATGAAATCATACAGCTGAAACAACTTACTCTTACATTAATTCGAGTTGGAGGAAAAATATTATCATTCCTTGTGTAGATGTTCAAGGCCGGCATTTCGATAAGATACTCGTCCAAAAGTGCATTAAGATTTAACCATAAAGCTCAAAAATGAAAGTGTACGCTTTGTTGTTAAATAAGGAAATTTTTAGTTTTTTTTAAATCGAATCCGCTAGGCGGGTGTCTAGGGTTAGATTTTTATTAAATAAAAATGAACCTCAATAAAATGAGTACAAGCAAGAAGGTCTAGACCTTACCTTACTAATTCTAATGAGCTAATGTTGTAACACGCGATAAGTTGAATGTGTGCACAAGTTATACCAAGGTTACTCTTGGATTGATACATTTTGACTTACTAGTTAAAACTTAAAATTTGTGGCTTCTAGACTCTGAATTTCAATCTCGAGAGTCGAGGGCATGTACAATATAATGGTTGGGAACAAGAGATTCTATTCATATATCAGCAGTGAGAAGCTCGTATGATCTGATGATACAGAGAAAAAGGGATTTGATCCACTGTATTTTAAATTCAATTGAAATATAATGTCGAATCACGGCACATTTAGAGCCCTTACTTGGATCCATTTCAATTGACATTTCTGGGCACGAAAAAAATATTTCAATACTGAATTTCAGTATTAGCAAATAAGTACTAGTTTGTTCATGAATATTACAAATATTGAACTTCAATTGAAATGTTGAAATATAAATTTAATTGTGTACTCCATTGAGATCTTGTCATTGAATTAAGCATAGGATATGTAAGTTCTGACAATGTTTCCAGGATACACAATAATTTTTTTAAATGCAATTTCCAACCAACCAGGTATGATCCTGTGTTATTGTGGGGGGGGGGGTGGCTTTGACCCCTACCTTGTTTATTGTGGAAGAATTGGATAGATGTACCAAAGTGCCATGAGGTATGCTACATGGTAACCTATCTCTAGATAGTTGTTGAGTTAGTTAAGATGATTCTTGAGTTAGTTAAGTTTGTTGGATTAGTTAGAATTAGTTATAAGGTGGTTGAGAATTGGTTGAAGTAGTAATTAATTAGATGAGTTGAGTTGTATAGTTGAACATTGTATTACTTTCTTTTCGAGACAATTAATCAAACACTTCCAGTCCCTCAATCTCTATGCTTTCTCTGATTTCATTTTCGGCTTCTCGGTCATGCTTCAATGGCTGCCACATCCAACTAAGTTCTTCATTTCTTCTTCGTGTTGCGTCACAGAGAATTAACATGGTATCAGAGCGAAAGATCGAGGCATATCAAGGAGTTTTACATTGCATGCAGTGAAGATTTTGAGGAGCTTTATACCTGAAAACTGAGGAAATTAAAATCAGCTTGTTTCGAAATATAATCGAAACTTAAATTGTTGATTGTGACTACATTTGAAGTCCAAACATTGTGAATCAAGTATAATGGGAACCAATGCAGAAAATACGATGAGTGAGGTTGTGGAAGTCGTGATGAACATCAATCACAACCATCATCTGTATCTTTTTCCTTTCAGATGCACCGGGATCATTATCAGTTGGGATTACCCTAACTGGAATGGACAATTATACATTATGGAGTAGAGCAATGAAATTAGCTCTATTAGGAAAAAATAAGATAGGTTTCATAGATAGAACAGTGAGAAGAGAAAGTTTTCGTGGTGATTTGGCTAAGTTGTGGGATAGATGTAATGCGATTGTAGTGTAATGATTAATGGGAAATGTGAGTAAAGATCTACTCACCGGAATGTTGTTCAATTCAGATTCTCATGTGATATGAGAAGAATTGAGGGATAAATTTGACAAAATTAACAGCTCAAGGGCCTTCCAACTACACAAGGAGATTTTCACACTAAGGCAAGGAACACTGCCAGTGTCTATGTACTATTCGAAGCTCAAGGAACTATGGGATGAGTATGATTCTATCATACCACCACCACCAACCTATTGTCCTAGGTCTAAGGAGTTTGTAGATCATCTTCAATACCAAAGGATGTTGCAGTTTTTATGAGGCTTAATGACAGTTATAGTCAAGTGAGGAGTCAAGTAATAATGATGCAACAAATACCAAATTTGAATCAGGTATATGCAATGATCAATCAGGAGGAGAGTCAAATAATAGTAGCAGGAACAATCATAGTTATACATGATACAATGGAGTCATTTGCTATGTTTATAGCAGCCATAAATGGAAGTGGAGGTTCAAGGCAAAGGAAGCCATATAATTCAAATGCAATCTGTGATTTTTGTCATGTTAGGGGACATATGAAAGTAGATTGTTTCAAACTGATGAAATGTACCTTTTGTCACAAGACTGGACATATTCAGGATGATTGTTACAAACTCAATGGTTATCCAAAAAAATCTAAAGGAAAAACAAGAAAGGCAAATGTGGTGACAGGAGGAGGCTTGTCATTTGAGGACACTTGACAAAAATGTGAGGTGCAATATCAGCAACATAACACAGGGATCACTTGGAACAAACAGTTTGGACAAAATACTTCATATCAGCATGGAGCTGTTTCAAGTCCACAGTTTAATCCACAGGGATCATAGGCCATGCCAAACTACAAGCCACATCAGTATCATCAGGAGGTGTAGATGACAACTAATCAGTTCACACCTAGCCAACACCAACAACTTCTTAGCCTGCTCAAGAACAGTTCTGAAATTGGAGAAGCTAATGCTGTATGGCAGGTACTTTTAACATTGACACAAAGACATTGTTAAGATTGTAGATACATGTGCATCACATGATTAGCAATCAGAGACATTTACACAATAAAAATTTAATAGAAAATGCAGGAAATGTGCAATTGCCTACTGGAGATTCATCCAAAATCTCACATGTTGGTGACTATCACCTGGGAAGAGGTGATATTCTTAAAAATGTTTTGTGTGTGCCAACATTCAAATTCAATCTCATGTCTGTTTCAAAGGTGACAAAATAACTGAATTGTAGTGTTACTTTCTTTCCTAAATGCTGTGTATTTTAGGATCTCTCATCTGGAAAGGTGAGGGAGATTGGTAATGAGGAAGAAGGGTTGTACATATTGAGTTTAGACACACAAAATAAATGAGAAAAGATGTCTCAATTTCAATGTCTGGCAGCAGCTCATCATGTAGATGCAACTGTATGGCATAAAATGTTATGTCATGTACTTATGAATGTTCTGAGGAAGATACCTTGTTTCAAGAATACCAATTCTTTCATATTGCATAATTGTGAAGTATGTCCTTTAGCTAGACATACTAGGATCCCTTTCCCTGTCAGTACTAGTAGGAAGAAATGACCATTTCAATTGTTGTATATGGATGTATGGGGCCCTATAAGGTTGAAACACACAATGGAATGAGCTATTTTCTGACTATTGTGGATGACTACTCTAGGTGGACTTAGATTTTTCTAATGAGATTAAAATCAGATGTAACTACCATACTTAAGAATTTCTTCATTGAAGTGAATACTCAATTTGATGTTAAAATTAAAATGGTGATGTCAGATAATGGAACTGAGTTTTTCAATCATAATTATAAGGAGTTGTTCCAACAACATGGTGTAATACATGAAAGTTCTTATCCATACACACCACAACAAAATGGTGTGGTGGAAAGAAAACATAGACATACACTAAAAACAACAAGGGCCATAAAAATTCAGGGAAGTATACTAGACAAATTCTGGGGTTTCTGTGTAGAAGGAGCAGTCTATATTATGAATAGAATACCTTCTACCGTTTTGAACAACAAATCACCCTATGAAATGCTATACAACACATTGCAATCACTTTCTTACTTCAGAGTGATATGTTGTTTGTGTTTTGCAACCACTTTAATCAAACATGACAAATTTAGTCCTAGAGTTATGAGAGTTGTTTTTTTAGGATATGGTTCTGCACAGAAAGGGTACAAACTGTATGACATGGAGAATAATATTCTTTTTATGAGCAGGGATGTGATGTTCATGGAGTCCATTTTTCCTTTTAAAAATGATGCTGATGACATATTAGGTTCTATCAAGACACATGAACTTTTTTATTTTGATGATCTGGTACATCCTAGGAGTCTTAGGATTGATCATCATAGTCAAGAAGGCCAAGATGCTGACATTTCTACAACTGATAATGCTGATGTTACCCGTACTCAAAATATAGATACGAGGGAGGTAGCACTGGCACCTGAACCTGATGTTAGAAGGTCTGCCAGGGCTAGTATACCACCTATTTGGCATAATGATTATATCACAAAATAAGGATATACTAGTTGTTTGTATTCTATATCTGCAGGATTCAACTATACAAGATTGTCATCCAAATATCAACACTTTGTGGCATAAGTTTCTGCTGTTACTGAACCATACAGTTATTCAGAAGCTGCTAAAGACAAAAAAATGGGTTGAAGCAATGAAGGCTGAAATCCAAGCATTGGAAGAAAACAAGACATGGGAGTTGGTGGAACTTTCATGAGGCAAGAGGGAAATTGGTTTCATATGGGTGTATAAGATCAAGTATAAGGCTGATGGAGAGATTGAAAGATACAAGGTCAGGCTGGTAGCAAAAGGATATAATCAGAAAGGACTTGACTATCAAGAGACCTTTTCACCTGTTGTTAAAATGACAACTGTGAGAACATTCATTTCTGTTGCAACTGCTAAACATTGAGTTATTCATCAGATGGATGTTTATAATGCATTTATGCAGGGAGATATATATGAGGAAGTGTTTATGACACTGCCAGAAGGCTTCAATACTACAGGAGGTCAGACAAAGGTTTGCAGATTGTTGAAGTCATTGTATGGCCTAAAACATGCATCAAGACAATGGAACATTAAATTGACTTCAGCCTTGGTTTCCTCTGGTTTCCAACAGAATCTCAGAGATTACTCTTTATTTACTAAGTAGAAGGATAACAAGATTGTGGTAGTGTAGGTATATGTTGATCCTGAGCTTATCAAGTCTACTAAAGATGCATTGCAGACTGCTTTCAAGATAAATGATTTCGGAGAGCTAAGATATTTCCTTAGTATTGAATTTGCAAGAAGCTCCCAAGGAATCCTTATGTATCAAAGAAAATATGCATTGGAACTTATTTCTGACATGGGCATGGCAGGTGCCAAGCCTGTTCTCTCACCCATGGAACTGCATCAAAAGTTTACCACTGTAGAATTTGATCAGTACATTGCTTCCCTTACCACATCATGTGACACAACTTCTACCTCCTTTTCAATACAGGATTTGCCTTTACCAGATCCTAGTATCTATAGTAGACTAATTGGTAGGCTGTTATATCTCACTAATACTAGGCCTGATTTGTTCAATGCTTAAGTCAGTTTATGCAGGCTCCTAAGACCTCACACTGGGAAGCTGACCTAAGGCTTGTTAGATACATAAAAATGCTCCAGAATCAAGAATTCTTCTGAGTAGTTCCAACATCTCTCAATTGCAGGTGTTTTGTGATGCAGACTGGGATCTTGCATTAATAGAAGGTGATCTGTCACAGGTTATTTGGTGATATTTGGTTCTCCAGTTTCTTAGAAGTCTAAGAAACATATTATTTCCAGAAGTTCTGCTGAGGCTGAATATAGAGCTTTAGCTACTTCAGTTGCTGAGGTTGTATGGCTCACTGGTTTGTATAAGGAGCTTGGTGTTGTTGTGGAGTTGTCTATCTCAGTGTTCACAGATAGTAAATCTGCCCTTCAAATTGCTGCTAATCCAGTTTTCCATGAGCGTACCAAACACATTGACATAGATTGTAATTTCATCAAGGAAAATATACATGCAGGTCTCATTTATGCTGCTTACTTACCTTCTGCAGACCAACCTGCAGATTTACTCACCAAAGCTCTTAGCAGGATTCAACATTCTCATTTGATGTCTAAGCTAGGAATGTAGAATATCTTCATATCTCCTAGCTTGAGGGTGTGTTTTTCTGCTTCTCGGTCATGCTTCAATGGCTGCCACATTCAACTAAGTTCTTCATTTCTTCTTCGTGTGGCGTCACAGAGAATTAAAATACCACCCAGAGTATTTACAATTTTTGAATCTAAAAGAAGCTAAGTGGAGTAAATCTATTCTCATAGGTCCTCTAACATTCTCTGGTGTATCTTCCTCTCTAAAGAGCATGTTGTCTTCATTTAAGATCATGGCTCCTCTTTTTTCCAATGTGACATTACAGCATTAGCTTCCCTGAAGTAGTGTTTAATCTCGATCTTCTTCTGTTGAATAATCCTTTGGTCTGCTTCAATTGCTTTCCTAAGTTTCCATGGTGGAGTGGTATGTCCTTTAAGCATATTTACTATCACCAAAGAGTCCATCTCTAGGATTAGTTGGGGCAGTTATTGTTGCTCATCATACCACTTGATTCCATGCATTACCGCTTGGAGCTCACAAGAGTTGTTAGTGGAGAATTAGATATGTTTAGCGAAAGCCATAACCATTTGCCTATTTCCCTTCCTAACAATTCCCCCAATGCCTGATGATCTGCTTGCTTCCATTGTGCTTCCATCAGTGTTAAGTTTCTATGCTGCTTCTTCTGGTATCGGTGATTCTTTCTTTGTAGCTTTCTGCTTTCTGACAGGTTGTTTCCCAGTTCCAATTAGGATCCATCTTGCTCATCCTTTTGGATATATAAGCCTGCACATTAAACAAAATTAGATTAGTCATTCTATTTGTTGTGGTTGATTTTTTACTATACCTCTTGTCACATCTTGCTCTCCATAGTTGCCAAAATGTGTTACATGGAGTGGTGAGCAAGATGTGTCTATGCACTTGATTATTTGGTTTTACTCTCTACCAGCAGTCTAAAATTCCTTGTACAGAATTGCCATGATGATTAATTCCCAGATAGCATATTCTAACTGCATACGGACTAGTAGCAAATATATGATCCACCTTCTCAGGAATCTGGTCCCTGTAACAAGTACTTAGAGTCAGTTTGAATACCTAAACTAAGAATTCTATCATCTAGTGGTAGCTTCTTCCTTAGCAATCTCCATATGAAAAAATATATTTTAAAAGGAATTCCTTTAGCCCAAATCATTTTGGCTAAATGGTCAACTTCATGTTTATGCTATTTGCTAGGTTGATGCACATGTGAAGTTGCCATTGATGCTTGGAGTCCAAATGTCCATGTCAGGCTGTTCATTGTTCCCTATCTCTGTATCCATAACTTCTTGGATCATGTCATTTGGCAGGACTCTGTTTAATGCTCCCATGTTCCAATTGTTATTGTTGATGAAGTTTTGAATAGTGATGCTTCCAGGTTTTCTTTTCAACCAAACTCTTGGTACTAAATGGCCTTGTGGTGGCCAGTTATCCCACCAAAATAATACTTTGCCCATGTTGATTTCCCATTGAATGTTGTGTTCAGCTTGAGGTTTGATCTTCAAGAGGCTTCTTCGGATGTTTGAGTTGTTGGGGGCAGATCACCTTGGAGACCATGTTGGATCTAGGACAATATTTAGCCTTGATGAATTGGGATCAAAGGTTGTCAATGGTTCTCAACCTCCACCATATCTTGATGGTAAAATTTTGCATATATCTTTTAATATTTTGAAACCTAATCCTCCCTCCTCAGTTGGGTAGCAAAGCTTCTTCAAATTTGACCAGTGATACTTATTCTTACCTTCCTTCTGACTCTAAAAGAAATTACAAAATTACATTTCAATTTGTTTGAGGGTGGTGATGGAAGGCTCTAAAAGCAGCAAATAGGTGTAAAGTTTGAGACTGAAGGACATGTTTGATAATCAGGGCTTTGCCCCTGCACTCAATAGATTAGTTTTCCATCCTACAGTCTTGTTGATGACCTTGGTAGTTAAATCAGTGGAACTGTCAATCTTTTTCCTTCCGGTGTAGATGGGACATCCCAAGTAATTGAAAGGAAAAATGGAATGTTCGTATCCAATCCACTTCCCGAGTCTTCTGTTGATTTTGGGATCCAAAGGAGAGTGAGTAATGTAGCAGCTTTTGTCAATATTGATCTCATGACCTGATGCTTCCTGATACTTTCTTAAGATCTTCATAATCAACTTAATGTAATGCTTATGTACTTGAGGATAAAATAATGAGGTCATCTGCATAACATAGATGATTCACTTGTGGACCATTCCTTTTCATGTGAAAGCCTCTGAAATCTTCTCTAGTGTTTAGGTTGTTAAGAGCTTTAGAAAGAGCCTCTGCAGCAAGAATGAAGAGAGCAGGTGATAGTAGATCACCCTGTTTAAGTCCTCTAGAAGAGTTGAAGAAACCATGCCTAATTCCATTTACAATGACAGAGTACCAATTGTTTGAGATTAATCTATAAATGATTTCAATAAAGTGTTTCCTAGGCGATCAAGGATATGTATGATGGAGCAAAGACTCGGGTGAGGACAGTGAGAGGTAACACAAAACACTTTTCAATTATGATGGGGTTGCACCAGAGATCAACGCTTAGCCCATTTTTATTTGTCGTGGCATTGGATGTCTTGAGTAGTCACATTCAAGGGGAGGTGCCATGATGCATGTTGTTTGCAGATGATATTGTATCGATCGATGAGACGTGGCGCGGGGTGAACGTCAGGTTGGAGGTTTGGAAACAATCCCCGGAGTAGAAAGGTTTCAGGTTGAGTAGGACCAAAATGGAGTACGTGGGGTGCAAGTTTAGTGCGGTGAGGAGTGACACTGAAGTGGAAGTAAGGCTCGACTCACAAGTCATCCTGAAGAGAGAGAGTTTCAAGTATTTGGGTGCTATAATCCAAGGTAATGGGGAGATTGACGGGGATGTCACACATCATATTGGAGCAGGGTGGTTGAGATGGAGGCTCGCATCTGGTGTCCTGTGTGATAAGAAGGTGTCACCAAGACTTAAAGGTAAGTTCTACAGAGTTGTAGTGAGACCGACGATGTTGCATGGGGCGGAGTGTTAGCCAGCCAAGAACTCTCATGTTTAAAAGATGAAAGTTGCAGAAATGAAGATGTTGAGATGGGTGTGTGGATGGCTAGGAGAGATATGGTCAGAAATGAGGAGATTTGGGACAATGTAGGGGTGACCTCTGTGGCGGACAAGATGCGGGAGGCGAGACTGAGATGGTTCGGACATGTCCAGAGGAGAGGCACAGAGGCCCCGGTGAGGAGGTGTGAGAGGCTGGCGATGGAGGGCGGGAAGAGAGGTCGAGGAAGACCGAAGAAGTATTGTGGAGAGGTGATCAGGCCGAGTATGACTAGTCTTCAGCTTATTGAGGACATGACCCTAGATAGTAAGGTGTGGAGGTCGAAGATTAGGGTAGAAGGCAACTAGTAGGATTAGTAGTACCTTCCTTTCTGGCTTACCCAATATTATTTTTGTTATTTTTTGTATTTTATCTTAGCATTCGCATATCTCTTATTCTTAATTTTCTATTGATACTAATTGGCCTTTCTGCTTTAATTTTCTTGCTATTCTGATGTTGCTTTTGTGTTACCTGAGCCGATGGTCTATTGGAAATAACCGATCTACCTGCCAAGGTAGGGGTAAGGTCTGCGCACACTCTATCCTCCCCAAACCCCACTTTGTGGGATTACACTGGATGTGTTGTTGTTCCTAGAATCCCATCTTCCTGAGAGCACAAGTAAGAAATGTCCAAGATACTTTGTCATAAGCCTTGGGCATGTCCAATTTGAATATACCTCCATTAAAATGCAGGTAATATAATTCTACCATAGCTCGATGGTGCATATGATATAATTCTGATTTCTGAAATTGGAAAGGGTGGGGTTGGGTGGGGGAGTTATTATTATTTGAATTGCTGGTCCTACAAGATCTCAATATTGATTGTTTAACTAGAGGAGAAGAAAATTGGTTAAAGGTTGAAATGATATATGCATATAGATCCTCAGACATAATTGAGCATGCTCTGAGAATATCTATGCATTTAAAGGCATGATAGATTGAAATGATATATGCATATAGCTAAATGACATGCAAATTTATGGATATGTTGATGTCTGATTGATATATGATAAGACATTATTTAGCTGGAAATTAAATTGGACTATTAACTTTTTCATGTTGTGAGGGCATACATATATATTGACAAAAGTACATCAAAGTTTCATCACCTCAAGACAAACAGAAAATCAAACATGGTAGCAAGAGGCACTGTTTGAATTGACTGAAGTTTGTGGAGTTGAAAGATATGTTGTTGTCTTGTTATTATTGACTATCCTTTTTTATTTAGTTTGGTATTATTCTCAAATGGCCCCTTCAGCTTCCTCTTCCACTCAACTTATGTGATCAGATTCTTTTGTCCACTCAGCATCTGAAAATAACAGAAAGTATGCAAAAATTGAAGAAAATAAGAAAAAGATAAAAGACATGATATCACTAAGGAAGTAGCAGTTAGAAACTTTTTCTAATCTTGTGTGCATGACCGTAAGTAGAAAATTCAATTGTCCGTTTTCTCTCAATTTCTTCATTGACATCATTTTCAAAATCAAAATCGTGCAAGGTTTCACTTACTTTCCTTTTTCTTTTATTAGACGTTACAAGTTACAACTGAACTTTTGTAAGTTGTAACGCCAATTGAGAAGTGTAATGAGATATATGAAGAGCAGATTAAGATATTACAATTCAAAGTTTCATTTGCTCTAGTTTTGATGGACAAAATTATATATTCATTGGTTAAAGGTGACATGTACCAAAAGAATAGTCGACGTGCGCACAAAATGATAAGGAAACCATTGTTATTTAAAAAAAACCTCTGTATTTTAGTAAAGAAGTGAAGGAAAAAAAGTGTGCTCGAAATCTATAGTTTTAATTTACAAGTGATTACTGGGGTTATCCCTTGGCTTTTACATGCTTACCTTTTGTTATTCCTTTTTTCCATGGTTGGTGGGATGGAGGATTTTGAATAAAAAACATGAATTACTTGAAGCAAATAGCTGGAGAAAATTATATCATCAAGGCTTATATTCTAATGGTACTGATATGAGCGATCTTCTACAGAATAAGTGTTAAGTCCAGTTCTCATTATCCATCTCCTCTCTTTCCCTTATACCTGATCCTCCAATGTATTAGAAACAAATAAAAAAATAAAAAATAATAATATCGAGCAAAACAAGATTGAGAAAGGAATCAACAAGATTTGCAAAGGGCTTTTGCACAAAACATCTTATGGTTGTATTTCATTTCATATTGATAAATTTAAGATTGATACATCCTTTACCAAGTGAAATTAACATGTCTTTTTCTTGAAGTTGAAACAAAGGGACACACAAATGGGACACACAAATCTGCTAGCGGATCAAACAGTTAGGGATACAAGAAAGTACCACTAATAATTAAAACTAGAAATGATAATACTCCAGATCTATGAGGGACATACATAATATAATCAACTCATAAATCAGACCATTAATTAAAAACATACATGCTAGCAGCAGACACAATTATATTCTTCAAGACATAAATTTCACTCCTCCATTGCAAACTCCTCAATCAAATTCATCTTGTTGAGTGGATTGAAAGCATGAATTTCAGCACAAGCACATAGGAACCCAACCCATCAAGTGGTTGAACAATAGGCAATGGCAACTTGCGCGCTATAATAACAGAATTAATCACCTCATCCGTTGGATGGTACACGGAAAGCACCTCAAATCCTCCGAGATCACGAGGATCGAGGACAGGGTACAGAAAAGCGCGCGCACCATGTGCACTCCTGAGCATCAGGGTCGCCCCTGGTGCCATATACTTAGCCAAATGATCAACAACCTTAACTTTGTCCTCCTTATCCATACCAACCAACGCGGCCAAGAAGACTACGTCGTAGTCCTTCAGGGCGCACGTTACGTCCAAGATGTCCGTTGTGTGGAAAGTCATCCGCTCAGACAAGTCAGGATCGGCCGCCACGAGGGAAGCCGCCTGTGTATTAGCCCCAACATCAATGTCATAGTTGTGGAAGTAGGAGGTAGTAAGATGTTTAGTAGCCAAAACAAGAGAGGTAAGTGGAAGAGGGCCTGATCCAATAAAGGCAACTTTGTTTGGGGTTTTTGTAGTGTTTTTTGTGAGTATGTTGTACTCAAGCAAGCTTAGTTTGATGTAATTGTCAAAATAAGGGAAAATGTCAAGATGGTCAAGTGGGTTTTCATAAGAGCCAAGAATTGTTGAAAAGTGAGACTCTAAAAGTCCCTCAGCTTCACCACATAGCTTGATGAGATGAGACCTGATTTCTTGAATTTTTGGGCAGAGTTTTGAAACATCAATGGGATTAGGGGGCATGCACGTGTGCACAAGATCTGTGAACAGCATGTTGACATCTTTGGAAGGGCTAAGGTTCTCCAATCTCGAGATTTGGTCATATAATGCACACACTTTTTGTACTACTGGATTGCTGTTTGGGCACACCATGTCGACACTATGAGGAAATTGGCAAAGAATTGGGAAGATCAGAGTCTTTGGAACAAAGTTAAAATAGCTAAAAATTCCCCTTGGAATTATAAAAAACAAGGAGAATTGTTGTAATTTTTTTTTTCCTGAAGTTGGGAGGAAACACTCAATAATCTGATGCTCATGAAGCCTCCACAGGTCGCTATTTATCGAGGGATTTTTGGAGGACCCACATACACAAGGGGTGGCGTGGGTGGGGGTGTTTGTTGCATCATTCATTGTTAGAGATTTTTAGATTATTTGGAAAGAATATAATGAAATGTTGTGCTTTGTTATCTCCTCTTACTGGTTAATCACTTCCCACATTTCACCTTGATCACCAGTAGAATCAATTCTCAGGTGATTTCTTTAACAAACTCAACTTGTATATATAATCAGGATATTAATTTTATGAGTTTTAGATTTAAAAATGCAGCTTACTGGATTTTTGATAATTTTTTTATATATATTAAATGAATTTTTAAATACAAACACAAAATTTGAGCTAAAGCAACTGAATTATACTGAATCCGTAGGCACAACTCTAGCTCTGCCCATGTATATATTGATTGTATAAACAATCTTTAGACTATCAATTAAATGTGTTATGATAGGTGATTTGTTTTATTTTTACGAGCCTAATTTACATTATTATTTTGTCTTGTATCTATGATATCATTTTTTCCCAACGTATATGTAAGATTATTAGATTAACAACAACTAGACGCATACTAGTTCTATAATTAGGAATGTCAAACATTTAAGTACTGCAATTAGCTGGTAAATTATTTACAAAGTAGGTTGATTAATCAGCAAAACATTAAGTTAAATCATAAATTTAAAGCATGAACTTCATTTAAAATTACTAACTTGTGTCGTACATCTTTGGACTTTTGTTGTGTTTCTAGTTTTGCATTTGTACGAAAACCCTAATGTTTACGGTTAGAAAGTTAGGAATTGTTGGACCACAAAGTGAGTAGTTTTCTTGGGGCTTGGGACAAAAGCTCAAACTTACAATCCCAATGCCTAGCATATACTCTCTGTCTCCATAATAAGTGTTATCTTAATAAAAAAAATTTGTTCCAAAATAAGTGTCATATTAGAAATTCAAGACATAAATTGATTACTTTTTTTCTACTGTATAAAAACTGACAAGCTCTCTATTAAGAAATATTTATTGACAAATTCTCTATTCAAGACATAAATTATTACTATTCATGCATCCTTTAATCAAACGAAAAAAATAATCTATTTTTATTAAATAGGGGTAGTTTAGTAAACTTTCTATTACATTATTGATTTCTTAACATGTGTATTTTTTATTAAAATGACACTTATTATGGAACTGAGGAAGCAATACATATTTATTGCACCTTGCTATTCTTAAGCTAATTGAAAATGACTGCTAATACCTTCTTTATTTAACAATCTTGTCCTCTATAATGGAAGTAGTCAAGGAAAATTTATCCAACAAATCATAGCTCTAGCGGATGAAAACTTATTTACATTGACTGCTTACACCAAATCAATGAATATATGCTATTGATTTTGGGAAGTCATGGTCACTCTAAGTCTAACCTACTCATTTGCTTTCCTTTGTACGTATTTACTTTTCTTTTAGATATAGAAGGGAGACGCCTCATACGACATATATAATTGCATTTTAAATGAATATATGACATGTGCTGGAGTATACGTAACTGCTATAATTAATTAATATATATTTTTATTTTATTAAATCACTTAACTATGATAAATTGTATTGATTTGGATAAAATCGAGGGTAAATAAGCTCTTCAACGAATTTTCTAAAACGCATTCGTGTAAAAGCCATTTTTGCACCAAATACGATGTGAATTGCTGCAAGGAATATTTTTTTCCTGCTGCATGAACAGTAAATGAAATAAACAAATATGATATTTCTCTTGTTTTCTCATTTCCGTACTAAAATCAAAACGGCATGAATGACAAGGGGGAACAATGAATTATTTTAGAAGAAGGAAGAAACCTAGGAATTATTGGGAAAGTGGCATGGATAATGCAGTAAGAATCTATTAATACACACCTAAATTAGTCGAATATTTAGGGAAACTTTGATTGTGTAACATCAGAATCTCATACTTCTTCTGCTTTCCCACTTATATTGTCCACACCACGATCCCACTGCATGACCAAATTCAGTGCTTTAATTCTAAGCTATTTTTAATACCTTTTCTTTAATCCTCTTTATCCCAAATTGGTATGCCTATATTAAATATTTTTGAAAAATCATACAGAATGGACTTTGACCAAGGTTCTTAGCATATTCTTCTGTTGTGTCGTAACAAGAAAAAATGCAAATTATTTTAATTCCGATACGATATATTAGAGTACTACCTCCTGTTCATGCTATCTGCTTCTATATCACTACACATCATTTAAAATAAATATTCAATGGCCTTAATTAATTATAAGAGTATTTTCTTAGATTGATTTTTTTTTCAAGCTCGATAGATAATTTGATAAGCTGGTGATTCTTATTTGTATTTCAAAATAAGGTTAACAACATGTTAATGATAGAATCGAAAGCACCCCTTCTTTCAAGAAGAACGACGGATTATTCACATTTCTTTTAATGGCCAGAGGCGAATTGAAAGTTAAGCAGTGAAAATTTTAAAAATTTTCTTAATAAGTAAACCCAATAGCTTTAAAACTTATTTTTTGCTAAATCAATTATGAAATATATTTCTAAAATTGCCAAGAGCATCCAAAAGAGGTGAATTAATCTGAGAAGAGAAATAAGAGGAAACTTGTGTTATAACCTTAAAGGTGGAAGATCTTTTATTTCTTCTTAAGCAATCACTTGATTAATAAACCGCTAATTTAAAAGGTAAAAGTAAGAATACATTAAAAAGGTAACAAATGATTTTTTTTTCTAAAACGTCATATTTTAAAATAAATAATTATTCTAAACGACTATTATTTGGGACCATCAGAAGTATGAATGTTTTCAAATGTTCTTAAAAAAGATTGACTTGTGTATAGTCTAAATTAGAGGTGAATAAAAACTGCCTTTCAAAACCACTGTCCAGGGAGGCAGTATTGTTATGTTCAATATTGAATGGACTGCTTCTATGGTATATTTTGGTTTCACACTAAGTCTGGCAAATTAAATATGAAGATAATGTAAGACCTACCTATAGAAACTGTCAATTTTTCTTGTAACCTTGCGTGCAAGCATTTGGGCCCACGCCTATCTCAGCGATTTTCCACATATGTATATGGTGCCACAATCGACAAGATTTAACGTTTTAGCGACACATCTTTTTTCTTTTCCCTTGTTGAATTTTTTTAAGTATTTATTTTTATTTCTCGCTCGATATTGAATATCTACATTAAAGTTCGACTAAATTTGAATCGCGCACTATAGGGCTCATTTTTTGGGGCGGCGCTCCCAACGAAATATTTTATGTTCCCAATATTCTCAGCCCCTTTGAGAATTGGAGAGTGTAAATTACACCCTCTCAATTATTTGATCAGATAAATATGTCAAACTGTGTAATTACATCCAATTACACGGGCTTTCCAAACCAAAGAGTCCCATTCTTGTTTTTTTCCCCCACTTTTATAGTAGTGGTCTTTTTACTACTTTGTTTATTCACATTGCGTGATACTATTACCGTTTGAAAATTCAAATAGATTTTTTCTTTGATTATGATATTTCTAGGACTCTTTTTAAATATTTTGATTTATTAGGTATGTTAACTTATAACAATATTTTTTATGTAATTCTCAAATATGTAAAATTTACATAAAAAATTTAAAGAATTTATACATTCACCTTCCGTTCTAACATTAAATGGATTTTTTTTTTTGTAAAAAGGAGAGTTTTCTGCATGTATACACAATAGCAAATTATAGTTGAAAAATAAATGGAAGTTGGACATAGTGTAGGCTCCGACATTGATATATAAGTTAAAAGTTGTTCAATATTTTAATGCATCTCCATGTGACGAACAGCATTAGCCCTTCATAGTGCCATATGAAATTACCAGCACTATGGCATTTCTGGAGTCATTGTGACAACACCTCGTAACATATACTTCACTTTCGGTAAAAAAATATTTTCATCGGGTACGTACCAAACCACTATGTGTATGACACATAGTTGATAACCTCATTAATGGAGGATTACATCAAGCTTCATCATGCATGGAAGCTTGATGAAGAAGAAGGAAGCTAACTGAATCGTAGAGAAAGGAAGAGAAGAGGAGAGAGGGAGAAAGCGGTTATAGAGAGAAATTTACATTTGTACAAAATGAATTGTATCGATATTTTGAGTCAACATCATACATATATACATGCTCATTTCCTCTTTCATCATTAGAGTTAGTTAACACTAACTACTTCTAACAAACTAGCTTTTAACTAATCCTAATCATGATTAGCTTGCTAACCAAGACTACATGTCAACACTCCCCTCAAGCTCATGGTGGAAACAAATCTAACATGCCCAACTGATTTACCAAGTAATGATGTTGAGCCTTTCTCAGTCCTTTGGTAAGCAGGTCAACTAGTTGGTCTCTTGTATGCACAAATTGAGTTTGTATCACGACTTGACATATTCTTTCCCTCACAAAATGACAATCAATGTCAATGTGCTTTGTTCTCTCATGGAAAATAGGATTAGCTGCTATCTGTATAGCAGCTTTGCTGTCACAAATTTTCTTCACTGGTGTCTTTACTGCAACTCCCAGTTCACTAAAAAACCCAATGAGCCAGGTAACCTATGCTGCACAAGTTGTCATGCTTCTAAACTCAGCCTCAACTAAGCTTCTGGATACTGTCTCCCATTTCTTTGACTTCCAGGACACCAAAGCTCATCCAAATTTGACAAGATAGCCTGTAACTGATATTCTACTCCCCAAACATGCTCCCCAGTCAGAGTCACAAAAAGAAATTAATTGAGAAGTGTCATCTGCAGGTACAAACAGTCCCGGACCTGGTGATTCCTTTATGTGTCTCACCACTCTAAGTACTGCATTCATGTGAGATTCTTTTGGGCAATGCATATACTGACTCAACACTTGAACTGAGAAGGATAGGTCTGACCTAGTCATTGTAAGATACAGAAGTCTGCCTACTAATCTCTGATAAGTGCTAGGATCTTGAAGCACTAGATCGTCATGTATAGTACTGTCATGTATGCATTCATCATATTGTATAGATGTTAGCTTGTGATTGACTTCTAAGGGAATGTCAGCAAGCTTGGCTCCTTCTAGCCCAGACTTAGAGATCAACTCAAGTGCATATTTTCTTTGAGAAAAGACAATGCCCTTGTGATACCTTGCACACTCAATTCCAAGAAAGAACTTGAGTTCACCAAGATCTTTCATCTTGAACTTTTGTTGCAGCTATTTTCTTGTGTCACATAGGAGTTTATCATTGTTACCAGTTAACAATAGATTATCCACATGTAGTAGGTCCACCATAATATCTGTCTCAGTCTTCTTGGTAAACAAAGAGTAGTCATAATGACTTTGTTGGAATCCAAAATCCACCAAAGACTGTTAATTTCAGATTTCACTACTTAGGGGCTTGTTTGAGGCCATATAGTGACTTGTGGAGTTCGCAGACCTTCTTGGACTCCCTCTGTCGGAAAAACCCATGTAGAACTTGCATATACACCTCCTCTAGTAGATCACCATTGAGAAATGCATTGTGCAGATCTATTTGATATATGTACCACTATTTTGCAGGTGCAAGTGCCACGACTGATCTCACAATGACCATTTTGGCTACTGAACTAAAGGTCTCACCATAATCAAGTCACTCATTTTGGCTACACCTCTTTGCCACAAGCCTTGCCTTATACCTCTCCACCTCACCAGTGGATTTGTACTTCACCTTATAAATTCATCCGCAATCAATTAACTTCTTACCAGGGGGAAGATCTACCATACTCCAAATTTTGTTGTTTTCTAGTGCCTCAATTTCTAATTACATTGCTTTTACCCATAGAGGATTAGTGGAATCTTTCTTGAAAGATGAAACCTCAACAATGGCAGAATATGCAGGAAGAGTTTGATTATAGAAAATAGATAAATGATTATAAGATATGTGAGCAGACATAGGATAAAGACATGTGTTTTCTTATGGTTTAGATGGAACAATGTAATCTTGTATCCAAAGAGGTGTTTTAATAATCCTAGAAGACTTTCTGGTATCTGTGTGTGTAATAGAGCAAGTATGTGAGATAGGTGGATGACAAGACTCACTAGCAACTGGAATAGACTCACATATGACACTGACATCAGGATCAATCAAAGACTCAGTTGAATGAGAAGGTGAGAGTTATGGAGATTATGGAGGTTGTGAAGGAGTGGTGGTAGTAACATTTTGTTCACTATATGTATAATGAGAGACTAGATCTAACACAGGAAAGTTAGGATTAGAAGCTACGTGCATGTGTTTGAAAGGAAAGATATCTTCCTTGAAGATAACATGCCTATTGACAAAGAAGGAATGAAAATGAAGGTCAAACATGACATATCAATTTTTTGTGGAAGAATACCGCATGAGAACAACTAGTATAGATCTAGAAGAAAACTTGTCATTTGGCTTGGGACAAGCAACATAGCTTAAACACTCAAAGACCCTAAGGTGAGACAAGAAATGAGGGTGCAGGTATAGAAGTTCAAATGGATACTTGTACTTGAGTAGTTTAGATGGAAGTCTGTTTATTATGTACACTGTAGTGGTGACACACTCTCCCCAGAACTTAAGAGGAATATATGCTTGGAACCTTAGTGCTCTGGTCATTTCTAGGATAATTCTATGCTTCCTTTCAGCAATACCATTCTGTTGAGGGGTGTATACATATGTGGATTGATGAACAATCCCCATATCACTCAACATATTTTGGAAGTCTGAGCTAAAATATTCACTTCCATTATCAGTTCTCATAGTTTTGACAGAAGTAGAGTGTAGATTTTTAGTGAGAAACTGTTTTAGGACCACAAAAGTATCAGACTTAGTCACAATTAGGAAGATCCAAATATATCTAGAGAAATCATCAATAATAGTCACAAAATACTTCTTTTTATTATGAGTAGAAACTCTGTAAGGACCCCAGATATCACAATGAATCAGCTCAAACATAACACTAGAAGTGTGACTAGTCAAATAAAAAGGCAGTTTAGTGTGCTTAGCTAGTGGAAAAATGTACAATGTGGTTGATGAGATGTTTTTAAATGTAAATGCTTAAGAAACTCATTCTTTTGAATGATGTCTATGGGAGCATGTCCTAATCTCCTATGTCATATAGAGACTTCAGAAATACCAACTAAGTTGGCATTTCCTTTATTATTGACTGAGATGAATCAAATGATGGTGCAAACAGTTGATTACTTCCTTCTTTTAGTAGATAGAGTCCACATTCCTCTTTACCAATCTCATTGACTTGTCCAATGTAAAGATCCTGGAACAAACAGAAATCAGGAAAAAATAACTCTGCACACATAAGAGCTTTGGTGATTTGAACACATACAATAAATTATACTTGAACTCTGGAACAAATAGGACACTAGTGATGACTTGATCTTTAAGAACATTTGACTCTCCAATATGGGATACTGGTACCACATTACCAGTTGATAAATGCACAGTGTTTTTATCTGTTTTTTGAACTAGTTTAATCTTATTTAACATGTCAAGTTTTGATATCATATGGTTAGTAGCCCCTGTATCAATTATTCACTCCTTGGGTACATACTTTGATATCAAAGCACATAGAGTACATGCTGCAGCAGCCTTAGCAGAGTTTTCAGTTTCACTTTCACCTCATTTTGCTAATAGTTGCATTATCTGCTTGTCATTGATCTTGAGTGAAAAATCCATTTGGAGTTTGTTGAGTTTGCATCTGCACTATGCCTTGACTAGTGGTCTCAACTTGATTTGCATATATTCCTCCTTTCCTCTTTGATTTGCACCCTGATGGATGTCACACCCGTTTTTAACCGCCCCATCCACGAGGAAGGAGGGATCCGACGTGGTCGCGACGTAATGGTGATTTTCTAAATTAATTAAGGGTTAAGGAGTCGCCACCTAATTATTTTACGGTGAATTAGGGCATCTAAATGTTAACAAAAATGCTGCAAAATGAACTCCGATTAATGGTCTGTGAAACTATGAGATTCTGGGTAAGAGTTCTTTATTATCCTAAAGGGAAGGGGTTAGGCATCCTTTAAGATCCGCTAACTTGCGGTTATCCGGCCAAACTCAGGTTAATTATTATGCTAAGGAAAAATGCATGTTTAAAAGTATAAAGTTAAAAGGATGTTTGCAAATGGTTAATTAAAGAAATGCATTTTGACAACGTAAAATGTTTATTGCAAAGGTGATTATGATTCCAAGAAATAAATTTCAGGTGTAAAATTCGAAAAGAGTGTGCATGATATTGTTCATGTAAAATTGATTTCTTGGATAAAAACATGCATTTGTATGACATTGTTTATAAAATACACGCAAAGTTAATTTTTGGATAAAAGTATGCATTTGTATGAAAGTTGATAAAATACATGCAAAGTTGATTTTTTTTGGATAAAAGTATACGTTTGTATGGCATTGTTTATAAAATACATGTAAATTTGGTTTTTTTTTTTAATAAAAGCATGCATTTGTATGACATTATTTATAAAATACCTATTTTTGGCAAATGATAGTAAGGAGAAAAGCAAATTGTAGTGTGTGTCGTGTAGTTACGTGTAGGCAGCCAAGTTAATCCTAAAATGACTAGCCTAAACTAGTGTAGTGTGTGTCGTGTAGTTAGGAGTTAGGGATTACTACTAAGACTACACGTAAGGGGGGTTAATAATTATTTGGGAGGGGGACATCGTAACTCTCAGTTAGAATAGATAACAAATGTTAGCAAAATATGGTTAGTAGGAGACATACGAAGAGCCGCCAAAGGCTCAAACATTTTTACATTTCCAAAAAAACATACCAAATGCCATTTTTCATTCCAGTGAAATCGTTTACATTTAAAAAAGGCATACCATGTCCATTTCAAAGAAAGGTTGTTGAACTTCAAAAAAATTGTTTGTGATTAATAATCATAGTAACAATTATCCAATCTCCACCTCACCAACATGATTAACTTTTAAGAAGAATTGAGGTATGTTAAGGTAAATTATTTATTTCTTTTGGCATGTTCCATGTAACGAAATGTAACTGTGATATTATTCCATAAATTGTTCTACTCTTAGAAGTTAAGAATATTCATGTTATTGATTTCTATGTTAAAATCATGTCTAAATATGTTCCTAAGTCCTTATTGAGACATACAGAAAAGATGTTGATATTTACAGTGTTAGCCGAAGGTATAAGGATATTGTGTCACCCAGGATGTGCTATTGTTATTTATGCATTTTCATTTGTATTGCATTCATGTTTTACCCAAGATCGTATATTGGGGACAGGAAATGGGAAACGCAGACCACCTGATCAGCTGTGATATGATAGTGATAAAGCATGTGTGGCTAGCTGTGTGGCTTAATGAAGGAAGATGCCTGATTAAAGGCCAAAATATATATATGTATGATTGGGAGGAAGATGCCCTTGTGTGGCCAGTATATATGTATTTACCGCATTATGCATGACATTTAGACATATTATGCCTACAGAGGCCGATATGAGATTATTATGCCCACAGAGGCTGTTATGGTAAGGAAGATGCCCGAAGAGGCTGATGTATATGTATACTGCATTGTGCATAACATTTATGCATGTGTATTAGGGCCCATAGAGGCATTTACTGATGGTCAGTTGTTTCAAACTCAGTTGTTATTATATCCTTGTTGTACTATTGTTCATGCCTGACATACTCAGTACATCAGTCGTACTAACGTCCCTTTTGTCGGGGGATGCTGCGTTTCATGACCGCAGGTTCAGTTAAAGAGGGTTACGGTTCACGCTAGTAGGTTGCTGGTTCAGCTGATGTTGGAGCACTCTATTTGTTTTAGAGTTGCAGTTGATCGTGGTATAGTATTTTTGCATCTGCATATGGGTATGGTGGGGTCATGTCCCGTCCTTATGATGTCATGTATTCTTTAGAGGCTTGTAGACATGTGTCCTGTTGTTAGTTGTCATGTATGGCCTTGTCGTTCTTGGTATGAGTATGTATGTATGAAAATTGAATTTCTGGTTAAGATTTTCTATAATCTTTTTCGGCTTAGTCCGTATTCAATTGTGATTAGAAGTTGGTTGTACGATTAGCGGTACCCGGCGGGTGGGGTCCGGGTGCCCATCGCTCACTCCGGTTTGGGTCATGACAAGAACTATCTCCTGGTCTACCATGATGACCACCACCAGATCTACCATGATGACCCCCATTAGATCCATTATGATAACCATCTCCTTGATTATTTCCACCTCTTTTGTGATTGTACAAGGCAGTGCCTTCAATTATACCACACTAGCATGAACTGAGCTTGCTAGATTCTTTTGACTCTTCTGATCTATTAATAGTGAATATGTCTTGTTTAGACTAGGTACTGGTGATATCATGAGAATTTTCCCTCTAGATTGTGAGTAAGACTCATTCAATTCTGTTAGGAACTAAAGTAGTCTTTGATACTCAAAATGCTCAAGAAACTTCTTTGACTCAGGACAAGGACACCATGGGCATGACATAATAGCATCAAACTCATTCCAAAAATCTCTCAGCTTTGAGAAATAATATGGTATTGACATAGTTCCCTGAACATAAGTGTGAATCTCCTTATATAGATGCAACACATGCGATCCTTTATCTTATCGAACCTTCCCTTCATGTCACACCACACTTTGTGAGCATCACAAACATACACTACACTACTTAGTAATCAGGTCTAACTACATTCATTATCCAAAAAAGTACTATAGCATTGCATTTTTCTCACAAATCATGTAAATCATTCGAAAAACTACATTTAGGATATCGTCCATCAATGAAATCTAGTTTACTTTTACCTAACAATCCAATTCTCATAGATCTACTTCATATTGCATAATTTTCAAAGCAGTGAGATTAAATGAGATTAACTGACTACATGGGGTGTCCGTGGATTGGAGATACAGAGGATGATTCTGATCAATCACCGTTATTGTGCGATTCATTGTTTCAATGCTCGTATTTCCATTCACCTACAAATTTCCAGTTCCTAGGCCACCTGAAACATCTGTGACTACATCTACCATTGCAATAACTTTGAGTTGAGCTTAATTGAGCTTCGTGTGTCCAACCCCAGCTCGATACTTACTCGCGATGCAATTGCGATTCAATTCAACCACATATCGAACCTAAGTACTTGTTTCTCTGGAATTTCTTGTGTTATCTACCTATCTAACGATCGCCTTTGATCATAGACTCTGATACCATGATAACCTTATTAATGGAGGATTACATCAAGCTTCACCATGCATGCAGAGCCGTCCCTAGGGCGGTCGAGGCGGCGCCGTCGCACAGGGGCCCCGGCCGGCGGTGCCTCTGCTCCAGAATTTTTATTTTTCTTTTATTGGTTTCAAATATTAAGATATGTATTAAAAATGCCTCCAATCTTATCAGTGAGAGCTATAGCCTAGTGGTTGAGGGCTCCCTTCAAAAGTTCTTCCCTAGTGAGAGGTCGCGTGTTCGAATCCAATGAGCAGCGAAAGGCTTTTTTTTAAAACACAAAATCAAATTTGGCCCCAAGTCCCAAATAGTCGCCCCCCCTGTTTAAATAAAAAACAAATTTTTTTCTTTTTTTAATTTAAACTACAAATGAAAGAGGGCACAAGACCAAATAAACTGTTAGCTAAGTAAAAATCATTTGTCAGTTCAAAAAACAATTCTTAGCAAGGTTACATTCTTAGCAAGACAATTTTTTTTTACATGTGGATCCAGATCCGATCCGTGGACTCGGTGGATCCGGATTTGGATATGATTTTTATGGACCCGACGGATCTGAATCCGGATCTGGATTCAGGTATGAAAAATGGATCTGGATCTGGATCTAGTAGGATCCGGTCCAGATGTCCAGATCCGATCCGTTGCCATCCCTAATTGCATATAAGATATTGTTGACTATTTCGGTGACAGTTGCATCTGCAGAGAGAAGTTTTTCTAGATTGAAGTTGTTGAAATCTTGTTTGAGATCAACCACGACGCAGACAAGATTGACTGCATTATCTTTGATTTCATTTGAGAGTGAATTTCTAGACATTCTTGATTATGAAAGATTGCTTGATGACTTTGTAGATAAAAATGCAAGGAGATCAATTTTTTATGCCTAATGTAATGATAATTATTCTTTTAAATCTTTCATGTAATTACATTAGGGTATCTCTTTCGTAGCATTATTGTACTGAAATTGAAAACATTGAATCGAATATAGTGTTTACTATACATTTATTTGATGTTTTGATCAATAATTTTTTTAATATTGATTAATTAGTTAATTTTAATTTTTCATGTGAATAAAAATAGACATATTTTTGTTTCTCGCACCGGGCCCTTAAAAGTATAGGAACGGCTCTCCATGCATGGAAGCTTGATGAAGAAGAAGGAGGCTAACTGAATCGCAGAGAAAGGAAGAGAAGAGAAGAGGAGAGAGAGAAAGCGGTTATAGAGAGATTTATATTTGTGCAAAATGAATTGTATCTATATTTTGAGTCCACATCATACATATATACATGCTCATTTCCTCTTTCATTATTAGAGTTAGTTAACACTAATTACTTCTAACAAATTAGCTTTTAACTAATCCTAACCATAATTAGCTTGCTAACCAAGACTACATGTCAACAATAGTCGTATCTTATATATAATTTTCTCCATTAATCGTGAATAATTAACACGTAGATATTTTCACGCTTGCTTAATTCTGGGGCAGTATCACGGTTCTCGATGAATGGATCTAGCATCTACACAAAAAGGGGAAAAACAGAAAGAAAAGAAATGTATAGGATGAGAAACAAATGATATTTTAGTGTTGTTAAAAAATCTGCACTGAAAGATCACATATATATTTGGTCAAATGATGCCATGTACGTATTAAGCTTTCGTTATCCTTTTATTTTTTATATTTTGGTACATTGGGCGCCAACCTACGACTTTCTTTGTTACTAATTACATTGAGTTATGATACCATTCTTTACTGCAACTATTGAATATGAATTACTTGGATATCTTAGCGATCTAATAATTGATCGATTCAAGGAACATGTTCTGGTGACTGTACAAGGAACTTTTGTTATTAATTTATATAAACTTGGCATACAGTTCCTATTAAACTAAAATAAAATCTTATTTGGCTAGCGTAAACTTTACAACCATTGTGATATTTTTGATGGATTTAGCCTTTATAGGCCAAAAGCGTAAATTTGTTTAACACCATCAAGTCTAATAAAATTTATATTCTCTGTCCTATTCTATATGAATATAATTGATTGAGCATAAAATTTAAAAAGGATTTCTTAAGAATTTATAGTCTAAAAAATGTCATAGATATTTCTCTGACTATATATTAATATCATTAAGAGTTAGTTAAATAAGAGTTTAATATTAAATTATTTTAAATAGAGAAATGTATCTTCTTTTGGGGATAAACTAAATAGAAAAGTGTGTGTCACATACAATTTGACAGATGGAGTAACTAAATAAATCATCCATAATAAAAAGATTTAGTAATATGAAATAAAGCCAGCAACGTAAGATTAGTAGGTATAAGTTAAATCTTTTTCAAATAAGTATATCGATTGGTGTAATATCGAGATTTTTGGGGCGGGGGGTGGTGGTAGAAGGTGATAATTTGGTAAAGTTCAGACCAAAAAAGAAGAAGATAATTTGGTAAAGTTACGGATAATCTTAGCTAACGCAACCTAGTGGTAGATTAACTTTAAGTTGACAATTAAGTTTATGTAAGAATAATAAATCACTTGTGCAAAATTCGACAAAAACAAGAAAATTATGGAATAAGAAAACCGTAAGGAAGAAACAGAAAATGATAGTACCAATTACTATTATGTATCTTGTGAATTATGAGCTAAATTGTTACATCAAAGTTCAAACACTAATGCATATTATTCTATCCTTGATTGTTCGAGTCATTTCATTGCACATGAAATTGTAACATTACGACAAATACCAAAGAAAATAAAAACAAAAGGATAGATTGTTCCCCATTTGGACTTAGACAACCCGTAAAAGATGTTGCAAAAAACTATTAAAGGATGTGCTAGGACGGTTACGATCCGTTTTAAAATTTATGAGTTTTAAATTTTAAGATAACATCATGAAATGTTAATAATTGATTCTAAATTTAATTTTTGTATATATTTAGTTATTTTTTTAATTCAAATTGTTTTTCAAATTCAAATATAGAATTTGAATTAAAAAAATACTAGATTCGGCTGAAATCCGTACTTAACCTTCTAGCTCTGCCCGAACATTCGTTTTTAATTAGATATTTTTTTACCTCCATTTTGGAGGATTTAATTAGATGTTTTAGGTTTTAGCCATGAGGATAAAAAATTCTTTAGTAAGGTCACTTTATCCTCATTTGATGGACCTACCCAACGTGAAATTCGAATTAATTGAAATAGATTTAGGATATAAGATGTCTAAAGAAAAAAACAAGGAGAGAATGACCCAATAGATGTTTTAGCAATGGGGTTTCATTGTTAAATATATTATTTTATAATTTGTTAAAGTTAATGCTATGAGGAAAAAAGTAGTGCCCTTTATGTAGTTTGAATGGCCACCCTTTGGAGAACTACTACGACAGGCTACTACTACTACTACAAAACAATAATGTTGACATTTCATGTCATTAGAATTTAGAACTATGTATTACTTTTTTTTTTTTTTTTTTTTTGATAATCCAGGTTTCCAAGCTTGCGCCTGACTACTTCACTGATATTACCCAGACGTCCTGGAGGTAATAGCACCGGTCCTTCAACACTATTACCAGGTAAATCGCGGGATGTGCTCCGGTGGTCAGTTTTCTGGGATCGTACAACTGATCAATGAGACAAGGTCAAATTCCCCAACATACAGAGTTTCTTCGTGCTTGCGGGGAATCGAACCCACGTTGTCCCATGCCAGAGCGTCTTATAGCACCCAGGCTTTGCCACTGGACTATGCCCCGGAGGACTATGTATTACTTATTAATACAACTTCCTTACGATGTGATGTTGCTCTTCTTTTTTGTGTCTGCCTTTTACTATTCCATTGGCTTTTCCCCCTCAAACTTCAATGGTCAGAAAAGATATGGCCATATCCAAAGTGTTTGGCCCAGTGGCCAATACATTAGGGTATTGCTGTCTGAGGTTCCGTGTTCGAGTCCTCTGATCAGCGAGAGTGGAACTGTGTTCCCCCAAAAAAAATCCCTCCATACGCGTAGGGCCAAGCGGTGTATACTAATCCGTAGGGCCAGGCCGGAGGTGGGATTTTCTGGGGTATGGGGCCGTAATGCGGTGGGACCAGTCACTTTAAAAAGTTTACCCTACCTTAGTTTTAATCCAAAGTGTTTGGCCCAGTGGCCAATACATTAGGGTATTCTGCGAGGTTCCGTGTTCGAATCCTACGATCAATGAGAGTGAATGTTCCCAAAAAAATCCTCCATACGCGTAGGGCCAGCGGTGTATACTAATCCGTAGGCCAGGCGGAGGTGGGATTTTCGGGGGTATGGCGCCGTAATGCGATGGGACCAGCCACTTTAAAAAGTTTACCCTACCACAGTTTTAGTCCGCTTGGGCAGCTCAATTGGTTTCAAGGGGATATTTGGAATAAGAGACCAAGGAGCGAATCCCGTCAGGCGGTGTGGGTTTCTTCTTGAAATAAAGGAGGGCCCCTTGTGCGCAGCTGGTGATCGGTCTAACCTTTGAAATCAATTGAGTCACCATGATTTACCTCCTTCACAGACCTGTCGGACCGGGGTGTGGGGGCTCCTGGGGTGGGAGATTCCACCTTTTGGAATAAGAAAAGATATGGCCATACACCTTTAGTCTTTCTGCTAGTGCTCACCCCATTTGATTCAGTTGGGACTTCCCTTTTCATTTATTTATTATAATATATTAGAGAGACGATTGAAGTAGAAAAAAACAAGTTGATTTCACTTTTTTTTTTTAACTCTATGCTAATATTGCAAAAGGAAAAGAAATTACTTGAGTATTGAATGTTCATGCGAGTAATTCTCAATTAAAAAAAGGCTTTGAAATGCAATCATGTTGACGAAGAATATATTACTGGAAGAATAAGAAAGACAAGTGGGATATTTATGTTAGAGTAATTACCTCCAATAATATTAATTATGATGATTAAAATTAGCATCTTATATTTTAGGTAATATAAATTAATCTTCCTTTTGACAATCAAATTATGATTGTATATATATTGTACTATTGGAATGGAATTAATCAAGAGATACAATTCTTACATGGTATCAAGAGTCAAAGATCATTTGCCTACCGAATTCTCTCCTCTTTCTTCTAATTTTTTCGGCCACCCTCACAAAAACCCTAAACCACTCCTTTAACCAACCAAACCCTAGCCACATCTTCCCCCCTTCCGCTTACACTTTCCGAAACCCTAAGGGTTTTTCACATCCCAAACTTCAAACACTACTTTTTCTTCACTAGTTTGATTTCTTGTGGAACCTATAGCCGAAAAACAATCTTTTCATCCCGCTCTTGCCGTTAATAACGTCAAGAACTTTATCTCCATAACCCTTGAAATGGAGAAATGGCAATATACCTCTTGGGCGGAATTGTTCAAAATTCATTGCCGCGCATATGAGGTGGTCGACCATAGCATACCTTCCGAATCGTCCTTGGACGCCAATTTGGCAAACAAAAAGTTATGGTCCCATTTGGATGCTATTGTCCTTCAATGGATATATGACACTATATCCAACAATCTTTAACATAACATATTGGAGCCAAATTTTACGGCTCAACAGGCATGGGAACGTTTATAAAATATATTTCAGGATAACAAACTTTCTCGAGCCGTTTATCTTAAACACGAATTTACTAACGTTAAATTGGATGATTTTTCCAACATCTCCGCTTATTGTCAGGAATTGAAGATGTTTGCGGACCAACTATCAAATGTTGGTTCGCCCGTTACAAATCAACGGTTGGTCCTTCAGTTGATTGCGGGGTTGAATGAACAGTATGATAGAGTGGCTACGTTCATTCAGCAAAGTAATCAATTGCCTCCCTTCTATGAGGCCCGTTCGAGGTTGATTCACGAGGAAACGCAGAAGGCGAAACAAGCATCTTCTGGAGCAGCCACCGCCGGAACTGCTCTCGTATTCGCCAACTCTTTTTCCACTGATTTGGAGCCCCAAAATTCTGGTTCGGGGGGCAATAATATTCGTCAAAATATTGGCCAAAACGGGGTTCTAACCGTAACAATAAAGGAAAAAATAATGGTGGAAAGGGACGAGGCTGGGAAGGTGGCCAAACTGCCAGCGGCAGTGGCCAATCCAGGCAGTGGCGGTAATTAGTGGGGCAGTGGCGGAAATTAGTGGGGGCAGTACCCACCGTGGGCCTGGGCCCCACAGTGGGCTGCCCCGCCATGTCCATATCCGACTTCATGGTGGGCCAGGCCTCCTCCTTCTTCAAATCGCCAACCCAGTAGTCTAGGGTCTCGTCCACAGCATGTGTTTACGGCCCAGACACCGTCTTCGGTTGGCTATGCACCCACGGATATTGAACAAGTCATGAACAACATGAATATAAGTGTTCTGGATGAGTCATGGTACATGGACACATGGGCTACGTCACACATGACGACATCTCAATGTAATCTCTCATATTATTTTAATATGAGCAATAATAAAAATATTATTGTCGGCAGTGGGCAGAAAATTCCAATTTGTGGTATTGGTCAGGTTACTCTTCGCACCCACCATTATCCTTGAAAAACGTCTTACATGCACCAAAACTAATTAAAAACTTGATATATGTTAGATGTTTTACCATTGACAACAATGTTTCTGTGAATTTTGATTTGTTTCGCTTTTTTTTGAAGAATTTTCAGATGGGGATGCTACGTATGAGATGTAATAGCACGGGGGACTTATATCCTGTCACCTCTGTTTCAAAACATTGCATGACCAAACTATCAACCTTTGTTGTCATTTCTCCTACCCTATGTCACAATCGGTTGGGACACCCAGGAGCACAAGTTATTAATAATCTTAGAAAGAATAATTTGGTTTATTGTAACAAACTTTTTGACTCTTTTGTTTGCCAATCTTGTGTGTTTGGTAAACATGTTAAACTGCGGGGGACTGTTATAGTAATTATGGGACAAATCCCATAATTACCTCCAATGCATTATTATAATATATTATAATTAGGATGATTAGAATTAGCATCTTATATTTTAGGTAATATAGATTAGTCTTCCTTTTGACAAGCAAATTATGATTGTATATATATTTCACTATTAGGGATTCAATTCTTACCATTTAGTGGTGTATTTTGAACAAACAGATAATATTTTGGTATGTTAGAATGGTCAAGTTGGACTAGTTATAAATGTTTTGCATTTTATAGGGTATCATTGGCCTATACCCTCCTGTTTCACTCCTAAAAAAGTAGGACTAATGCGACTACTCGACATTGAATTCGATTTCACTTTTCATCTTTGTGCTGTTTCTCTTTACATTGGAGAACTTTGTCTCATTTCCCTAATTTTTTTTATGTATTACACATGGTTAGGGAAAGAGGAAACGAGGGAGGGATTACAAAGTTGTGAATTGAATTCTCACCAATAAGGTGAAAGTTCAAATAGCCAATCAATTGAGTTATTAAGATCCTCAAAATTTTCTTATTCTTCTTTATTATTATTTTTTATAACATAGTGCCTGTAAATATTGGGGAAAGAAATACGTTCACTCTACCCAAAAACAAAAAAGAGGGGGAGGTTTTTCTTATTTAAACCCTATACATGTATAATGTGAAGTGCATGACTTTAACATTGCAGTATAATGATTTTTTTTTAATCATTGGTGTAATTTTATCTGTTGTAGCAGGTTATTTATCATTTATTCGAGATTGTCAATCATTAATATTAAATATAATTATTTGCAGTTATTTTTTTAAAAACCCGATTATATAAATAAATTTTACACCATGTACATATTGGACATATAAGACCTAAACACATAAAATAATGTCCTAAAATCCCCTGTCTCTTATTTCTTTTCTTTTTTTCCTTTTTCTTGAACTCCTTCAATGAGATCTAAGTTTAAGTAACATATATCTTTTAGTGTAAATAATCCACCATCAGGTCATTTTTACATGTTATAACAGGTAACATAACATATTTTATTTTCAAGATTTTTAAATTTCACATTTTAAAGAGACTTACCCTTATATATCATTTATATGACCTGATGATGTAAAAAAATATTTATATTGACGATGTGTCACGCACAAGTATCTTGGGCCAATAATACAAGGGGACGGTGAGATTGACGATGATGTCACGCACCGTATTGGAGCAGGGTGGATGAAATGGAGGCTTGCCTCCAGGGTGCTTTGCGATAAGAACTAGGCTGAAAGGTAAGTTCTACAGAGTGGTGGTTAGACCAAGATTGTTGTATGGGGCTAAATGTTGGCGAGTTAAGAACACACATGTTCAGAAAATGAAGGTAGCGGAGATAAGAATGCTTAAATGGATGTGTGGTCATACTAGGAGAGATATGATTAGAAATAAATTTATATGGGATAAGGTTGGAGTTGCCTCTGTGGCGGACAAGATGAGAGAAACGCGACTGAGATGGTTCAGTCATGTGAAGAGAAGGGGTGCGGATGTGCCAGTTAGGAGGTGTGAGAGATTGGTGATAGCAGAGGCTAGGAGAGGTAGGGGTAGGGTGAAGAAGAACTGGGGGAAGGTGATTAGACATGACATGACACAACTCTAGCTGACCGAGGACATGACCGTAGATAGAAAGTTATGTAGATCGAGGATTATGATAGAAGGTTAGTAGGTAGTTGAGTTTTGTATGTGAGAGAGGTGGGGGACTAGCCTTTCTATCTCCTCATTTTCTTATTAGTAGTATTTAGGTATCACGTTCCTATGTGGTTATTACTTCATTTGTTCTATATCTTGATATTTTCTATTGTCTTATTTTCTTGCATTGTTGCTTTGACTATGTTTCTTTAGCTGAGGGTCTATCGAAAACAACATCTCTGTCCCACAAAGATAGAGGTAAGGTTTGCGTACATCCTACCCTCCCCAGACCTACACTGGGTATGTTGTTGTTGTTTGATGTGCAAAATTAAAACTCGCTAATTCACTTCGTTGGCTGGTTGCACAAAATCTCAGCTAGCTAGGAAGACAAGAAATAGATAGATAAATAGATAAATACATAAAAGCTCGTTAATCTGTTCTCCTCTTTATATTGGCATCATCTTTTTTAGCTCTGTTTGGCCATATATTTTGGGAGCACATTTTGAAGATTTGGTTTCAAATCCATAAAACTTTGACAGATTTTGAAATAAAGCTTCAAATCTCAAACTCTGGCTAAAACCTGTTTTTGGGCTAAGATCTATGTTTTGGCCTTTCCAAAACTTTTTAAACTACCCCAAATTTTTGTATTTTATAAAAAAAAACCCATTTATTTATGACCCAACTAATTCTATTTACCATGTTCTTCCATTAAAGTTGTATCTATCATGTTTCTATAATTAAAGCAGTCTATTTTATAAAGTGAACGAGCTAAGTTGTGCCCAAAAGTAGAAGAAGAAACCCTAGGAAAAATTACTCTGTCAACTGTAGAAATCTGTTGCGAAGATAAAAATGGATCTTTGTATTGTAATTTGAATTGTAATAGCTAGTAAGTGTTCTGCATAATTTGGGATGGTTGGGTATTAACAGTTGTTATTAAAATATCATGTTCTGCATAATTTTGAATTAGCAAGTATGTATGTTTTATGATTGAGTATTTTGGATAGTTTTTTAGAACTTATGGATATAATTAATGTTTCATGTTTTCCAAAACAAAAAGTGAAATATATTTTGAAAAACTATGGCCAAACACATTTTCAAAACTTGAAAAACTTCATCCAAATTAATTTTTTCAAAATATTTTTGTCAATCTATGGCCAAACGCTAGCTTAATATTTCTATTTCAATTGATTCTAGGAGAGTTTATAGAGTTGTAGCAATCTCTATATTCTACACAAGTTTGGCATAAGAATCAAATAAATGAGAAAGAAAGAATCTGGATATCTAAAATGCATAATTGAAAAGTGTCATGACCCAAATCACGGGTCATGGTGACACCCACACTATTTCTCCGGTGGGTGAACCATTTTCCTTACTAACCTTTCAACCATTAGATTTCCATAAAACATGCGGAGGTTTAAATTCATAAAACAGTAATAAGTCTTAAGCCATAATTAATAAAATACAGAACTATTATCTATTACAAATCTTTCCAGAAAATGAAGTCACCGTACAAGAATATATAACTATTACAAGTCTGAAAATTACTACTAATTCTGAAATATAAAAATACTATCTAGGATAGAATGATAGACAATAGAAAGGAAGGGATCCCGGGCTGCAGGTCGGATAGTAGCTCAACCTATAAATCATCCGTGCTTGAACTCTGCACTTAGAAAAAGTGCAGCAAGAGTAGTATTAGTACAAAAACCACAGTACTCAGTAAGCATCATAGATCGATCATAATTAGTTAACATATACATGAGGTAGAATTAAACAAGTTGAGCAGATAAGAGTGATAGGACAATCAACAAGGCATACATCATAGATTAGGGTATACATAAGAGTATAGAAACTCCCAAGTTCAGTTTAAATCACTAAGTCAATACGGACAATAATATAAGGTATGAATGTAATGCAATGCAATGTCAGAATCCAGAATCTCTCTTTCAAATTTGTACACACATGCTGTGGCGGAGATTTTCACTATCACTAGTCATGACCCGGGGAATTAGCTAGATCCATGTACATGCCAAGACTGAGCCCGAAATATCATTCGGTCGATATGTGGCTCCAAATATCATAACCTGCCAAGACTGAGCCCGAAATATCATTCGGTCGACACGTGGCTCCAAATATCATAACATGCCAAAACGGAGCCCGGCATATCATCTGATCGACACGTGACTCCCAAATATCATAATAACCATCAACTAGCTAGTTTGAAATAAATGTATGAATGCATGCGCAAGTCAAGAAATAACAATACCAAAAACGATATGTGGGAATTTCATAACCTCCTATCCTTTTCATTATGCAACCATAGTATCATGAAAAATCATCTCATATACCAATAACCAAGTTCACATTTACAGGATCATCAATAATACGGGAAATACGGAGGTAAATACTCAGAAGTCATACTAACCTAACTGAACTTATCCTCCAATCATCATACCCGAAGGCCTATCATGCTTTCCCCCGTCAATTCTACACATACATATGATTCGTTAATCGTACTGTAGCAAAAGCAAATTTATAACCTACCTCATTGTCGAAAACGTGTCCGAACTCTTCAAACTTGGGCCTTCCCTTTTCGAGCGACTTCCGAACGTTCAAAGTCTATTCAAATACGAAAATACGTCAAAATATGATTCCGTAGACACCCTTTTTGTTATAACCAATTCGGTCTCAAAATTTATCCGAAAAGTTAATTTCCGAGCCTAAGAGGCAAAATAGTAATTTGCCAATAATTTCAGAACATTAAGTAAAATAAAGCATCTTTATACTCTAAGGAATAACACCCCCAACAGTAGCTAAATGAGCAGGTCCGAAACTCTAAATATTTTCCCATGCAAATGTTATTCTACCTGAGCTCTCATTATCAGATTCCAATCCTATATCCAACTTGTCCATAATCATGATAAAGACATTACTTCACTCTAATCCAATTTAATAGACCACTGTAAGAGTTGAGGATATATATTAAATTATTCACACAATGGATAGCTATAACAAAAATCAAAGATTCATTGTTTTATCATTAGTTAATCTTTAGATCTTCTAATTAAAATTGTAAAATTCAAGATGCAGCAGTACCGATTTTCATAGCAGAATGCAAGGTCAATAATTTATGTCTAATTTTACTAACCCTCCAATCATTATATTTACAAATTCCAATCATGGCTAATCATTGGTTCATTATGGAGCTCTCAGTAATTTTTACTTCTTTGACAAAGCATTACAGCAGCTTTGCTAAATAGATATTTAGAAAACATCACAGCCACATTATGTGCTAAAGAGTAAATTTATTAATACCTGCTTTGAAATCCTTTATGCCTTCCTAATGTCGTCTGTAAACTCTCCAGCACTCTTCTGCGTTTTGCCTCTTTTTCTTCCAACATAAGAGAATAACTAACCTAATTTTCTACTCCTTCAATCACTAAATCGTGCCCAGCAATCAGAATAAGTGAATGGGCTTGACCCACTCCTTTTAATTTTGTTTTTCTTGAAGACTCAAAAACTTATTTACCCTAATATATCTCATAACCTTATATGATTGCAAATAATATTTCTATGAATATAATATTCATACAATTTAAATAAATATAATTCAAAAATTATCCATCAATTAAATTACTGTGGTTAAAGGGATAGCTCAAAATTTCCATTTCCTTAACTTAAAGAACTTTTATTTTCACTAATTCTTCCTCGATACTCACCTGATTATCTCGAAAAATGCGATATCTATAACCGCAAGTCATAAATGTCAAAACGGAGCTATGGAAAAGGTAGGTTAGCGAAAAAGAGTCCAAAAGTGCTAAACAACGAAACGGATCCTTACAAAAAGTGAAGCATTATAAACCAGAAGAAGAAATCAAGACGAATATTATGGAGGTCAATTAATTATAGCATGTTGTTAGGCTGCAATCAAAGTCAAAATGATAGGGTCCGTGGCTACCACAAGACATCGCGTGTCAGATTCTCATATGTCTATTTCTGATTTGACATTTAAATGTTCTCTACGTCCCCACATAATTTTTGTTCAATTATTTCTTTCGATTCTAAAATTCTGGAAAAAATGGGATCAAATCTAGTGGAGTATATTTTTAGAAAATTAAGCTATTTCTGATAATACATTTCAGGATTAGGCGGAACATATCAATTTATATTAACTTCTATGCACAAACATTGTAGCACAACATCTTTACACCATCAGATTGAGTTGATCTACAAGTGAATATCTATATTAATCTTAATTTGTTAAGATAAGAAAACGACTATATAACCTGTTAGAACAGATTAGAATGTATTGATGCGTAAAATGTAACGACCCAACCTCATGGCAAGTATTGTTCGTTTTGGCCGAACAGATCTCATAGATTTGTCTCTTGGGCTACGCCATCATCGAGCTTAAAAGCGTGTGTATACCATCTGAGCTTGTTCTAATAAAATTCTTCACTTTCCTCTCCTATTTCAATATTATATTCGCTTAAGGTGTCATGTTTACCCCTTCTTTAGAAGCTTGCCAATCAAAAAGCATGTCTGTCCTTCTCATTGACCCGGCCTCGTCGCTTTGCTCTCCTTTATGGGTGTCACATAAAATTATTTAAACCATTAGTGTATTTAAATTAAATTCTTACGAAACACAATTTTCTTAAACCATGGAGGTTTTCACATGAAGATTACATTAAGAAATTCCTATAAGAAAATATAATGCATCTCAACTTAGTAATGTGCTTGCTTTACCTTTTCGTGTGTCTTATATTGTGATAGGTATGGTTAGCTGCTCATTTTGCAATAGGATTATGGTTCTATGTTTCTTTGTTCTTTTTAACAAGTAGCAATATGGATTCTTTCGTCTTATTGTGTGTATTCTTTTTGGTTTATCTTTTGAGATTCCGGCACTTGCGTATTCTTCTGGTGTAACTGTCAAGTTATGTACCTTTCAAATGAGAGATGAAAGTCATGCGATGAAGCAAGAATTTCAAAGATTGATGGAAGCAAGTTGCTGAGAATCTTTTTCTTTCTGTTTTGGGAAGGCCTGACGTATGTATGGAAAGAGTCCAAGAGAATAGGAAGAGATGCAAGGTAGAAACATATGTTCAATTTGCTGTTGTTGCATTCTGAGGGATATTTGTCTTAATTTTTGTATTACACAACAGCTCAACAAGCCCATAACAAAATTTACTATGATAGTTATTTTTCGTTATTGGGATTACGAAAGCGAAAGGATGTATGAAGGAGGAGTGGAGGACAACGTGAATTGAAAAAAACGAGATTTCACCGGTACAATTAGATTAGGGGCGAATGTACAGTATATAGTTTATGGTTCAGCCGAACATATTAACTTTGGAGTAAAAGGTCTACTAAATATGTATACTATCAAACTTTGGGCAAATGTGTAAATATACCTATCAACTTTACGATTTAGAGCAGGTATATTTCCGTTATAAAAGTGATGGATATATACTCATGCCTCTACAAAATTGTATAAATATACTCTTTTTGCTAACGGAATTTTCTCATTTGTCTTATTTTTTAATTAAAAAAAATGTCACGGGGCTTTAAAAAAAGTCTACCCATTTTTTTAGTAGACATATTTCTCTAAAGTCATATGGTAATTTTTTTTCCTGGTGGGTCGGGTCTTGTTCGTTTAAAAAAATGGGTAAGCTTATTTTTTAAAAGTTGGGGAGATATTTTTTTAAAAAATAAATCAGACTCGATCGATCAGAAAAAAAATTACCATGTGGTTTTAAAAACTTATGTCTACTAAAAAATGGGTAGAGTTTCTTTAAAGCGAGGAGATACTTTTTTTTAATTAAAACAGTAAGCTAAACGATTTTAAAAAAAAATTCGTCAGCAAAAAGGGTATATTTGCACCATTTTATAATGGCAGAGGTATATATCCACAACTTTTTATAACGGGGGATATATCTGCTCTAAATCGAAAAGTTGAGAGAGATATTTGCCTTTGCTCAACTTTGAATGGAGTTACTCATATAATTTATGGGTTCAGTGACATTCTGAAATTATGAAGTTCAAATCTTAAATTCACTTGTGCACTAGACTATAAGAATAATCTCTTGATTATTTTTATTAATGTAATTGATTTATATATATAATATACAACAGTAAACCTAACCTATAATTACGAAAATCAAATATATATTTTTCTAATACAAAAGATTACTACCATAATTACCAATGTACAAGATCTCTAATAATATCAAAGGAATATACAGTGTATATTCTATCACATCCCCGCAGTCATAGCGGACGGTTGTCGTACGCTGAGACTTTTCCTAAAATCTTCAAACAGAACTAAGGGAAGGCCCTTAGTAAATATGTAAGCAATTTGATAACGTGAGGGGACATGCAAGACACATACTTGTCCACGAGCTACCTTTTTGCAAACAAAGTGAATATCCATCTCGATATGTTTAGTGCGTTGATGCTGGACAGGATTCCCCGAGAGATATATCGCACTAACATTATCGCAGTAAACCAAGGTAGCTTTTCGAATAGGAAAATGAAGTTCTAATAGGAGGTTACACAACTAACAGGACTCAGACACCACATTGGCTACCCCCGATATTCGGCCTCCGCGCGGGATCACGACAAAGTAGCCTGGCGTTTAGCCGATCAAGAGACCAAGTTATCACCAAGAAACATACAATAACCAGATGTCGAACACCTGATATCTGGACATCCACCCCAATCAACATCTGTATAAGACATGAGAGTAGATACTGATGATGGATATAAGTGTAAATCGTAATCAAGACTGTCCTGAATATAACACACAATAAGTTTGAAAGAATGCATGTGTTCTTCCCTCAGATCATGCATGAATAAACACACCTGCTGTATTGCATAAGTAATATCGGGCCTCATAAACGTGAGATATTAAAGAGCCCCCACAAGACTACGATAGTGGAAGAGATCTTCGTATGATGTGCTAGAAGTAGCACTCAGCTTCGGTTTAGTGTCAACCGAAGTAGGAGATGACTTACAGGATGACATGTCAGCCCGTTCAATAATCTATGATGCATACTTCCTCTGAGATAGAAATAGACTACCTGCATGACGAGTGACAACAATACCCAAAAAATAACTCAACAGCCCCAAGTCCTTCATAGCAAATTCAGAGCTGAGAAGTGATATGATAGACTTGCGCAGTTTGTCAGAGGAAGCAGTCAATATAAAAGCATCCATATATAATAGAATGTATTCCATAGAAGTACCGTGATGGTAGATGAACAAAGAATGATCAGACCTGCTGTGAGAAAATCCAAAAGTAGACACATAATCTGCAAACCTTTTGTACCAGGCCCGAAGGGCCTGTTTTAGCCTATACATGGACTTCTTCAGCAAGCATACATGGTTAGGATGATCGGGATCCCTGAAACTCAATGGTTGGTGCATGTATACAGTTTCTTTGAGTTCACCGTGTAAGAACGCATTTTCACGTCCAACTGATGAATGGGCCATGCTTTTGAGAGAGCCAGACTGAGAACAGTGTGAATAGTTGTCGGTTTGACCACCAGACTAAATGTCTCTCCACAATCCACACCAACCTGTTGAGTTTTACCATCACCTACAAGACGGGCCTTATGTCTCTCAAAACAACCATCAGATTATTTTTTATAAGTAAAAATCCACACATAACGAATCACATTGACACTAGGCGGACGGGGCACCAACTCCCGCGTCTTATTTTCAATAAGAGCATTATATTCATCATCCATGACCATTTTCCAATTCAGATCACGAAGGGTAGACACGAGGTTACGTGGTAGGGTGATTTAGTGCCATTAGAGTTGAGATTAAATTGTCATTTTGATCTAAAAATACCCCGTTGGCAACTAGTAATGAGCCCTTAACTCGGAATAGAAGTGAGCTGGACCTGGGTCGATGTAGTTATATCGGTAATGGCTTGGTTTAGGAGGAACTGGGTCGGCTGAAGGCCAGAATTCGTTGTGTCAGCAGGTAGTGGGCATGCTAGCAGACCGATTGGACCGAGAGGGGAGGGATAGGTTGGGCCAGTAGGTAGTGGGCCTGCTGGCAAATGGACTGGACCGAGATGATAGGGACTGTTTAGGCCAGTAGGCAGTGGGCCTACTGGCAGATGCGGTGGACCGTGACCAATTGGGCCAGCAGGCAGAATATTCGGATAAGGGGGTGTTGGTAGGGGTGGGCAAAAAACCAAATCGAACCGAACCGAATTTCGGTTCGGTTTTTTCTAGGTTTTTTTTTTTTAAAAAAAACTGATTTTTTGTAAAACCGAACTGAATCAGGATTTAGTGATTCGGTTTGATTTTTTAATTTTGAATACGAACCGAACCGAAAAAACTGAATTAAATATATAATTATTCTTATTTTTTATTTTATGCTACTACTATCTCTTGAATCATAGTCATTGAAGTCAATCTATGAAGCTTTTACGAAAGTCGAATGCGGCATGAACTTGATTAACATATCACGGAAGAATTGACATAAAATGTAGGGAGAGAAAGTAGTTGTAAATTGGTGAAACTTTAAATGGTCATAACTCTGCGCTCGGATGTCCGTTTTACCCGATTTGTTTTTTACTTTGGGTATTTTTTCGAGACAAGGCCGGCCCAAACTGCCACCAAGCGGTTTGGCACAACCAATTTTTTAAAAAACGTCTGTTTTCCCAATCAATTTGTGTTTTCCCCCAAATCGATTTCTAATTTTCCTTTTTCTTTAGTAAAGATCTCACGATACACAATAGATTTCAACGTCAAAATTTTGTGGTAGTGTAGGTGTGAATGTCAATTTCAGTTTTGAAAATTTAATTTTTTTAAAAAAATAAAATATTCCCCGACCCGACCTGGCCCTGGCCCACTAGAAAAAACCGATATAATCCGATATGTTCGGCGATATAAACCGAACATATCGGTTTTTAAAAAAAAAAAGTTGTATTCTGTTTTTTTTAAAAAAACTATTTATATTCGGTTCATATTTTTCGGATACAAAACCGAACAGAACCGATATACGTCCACCCCTAGGTGTTGGGCTAGCAGGAATTTGGCTAGACCGTGCCTGTTGGTCCATATTTCGAGGAGCGAGCTGGACCAAATGGTAGACCACATACGGTGATAGCCCATCCAAAAATTTATAAGACTTGGACGCGGAAATACGCAACTTAGCAAACGAAAATTGGGTTTCATAAAAAATGACATGGCGACTAATGATGATTTTATTAGAGGATAAATCAAAACATTTGTAACCACGATGATTAGATGGGTACCCAAGAAACACACAAGCGGTAGAGCGGGCTTGAAGTTTGTTAATGTTGGTGGAGGGGAATAGAGGATAACATAAACACCCAAACACCCTAAGATGAGAGTACGAAAGGTCTTTTTGATAAAGAATTTTGAGTGAGGATTGGTATGCTAATCTTTTGCTAGGGAGTATGTTAAGAAGGTAAGTTGTCATTTGTAATGGATGATGCCACAATGAAGGTGGTAATGATGCATGAGCTAGTAATGTACGAACAATATTATTAATGGTGTGGATTTTTCTTTTGGTTTTTCCATTTTGTGATGACGTATGTGGACATGAAAATCAAAAAGATATACCATTTATCTCATAAAATTCTCTAAATGGGCCATTATCAAATTCACTTCTATTATCACATTGAATATTCATAATTTTTCGTTCAAATTGTGTACAGATGAATGCTCTAAATGATAGAAATGTGGAATAAACCTGAGACTTTTGAGATAACGGAAATGTCCACAAAAAATTAGAATAATCATAGAAAAAACACATAATAACGGTGACATGTAGAGCTCAAAACGGGAGATGTCCAAAGATCACTATGAATAATATCAAATGACAACAAAGTATTAGAATTCGAGGTAACAACCGACAGTTTAACATGTTTCCCAAACGGACAAGAAAGACAAACATTAGTACTACGAGCACTATTACACTCAATAAATTTATTATTTTTAAGAGAGGAAAAAATAGCTCCCGGATGACCCAAACGTGCATGCCATAAGGAAGGTACTAAAGTGGCAAATGTTGACGGTGTGGCTTGATTAGTGATGATGGTGGTGGTGATGGGATAGTGCTCGCCCCGACTATTACATCTCATTAGATGTATCCCCATCCAGAAATCATTCACAGAAAATCCAAAAGGGTCAAATTCAACAGAAACCGAGGTATCAGTTGTAAATTTCTGAAGAGACGCCAAATTTTTAATTAAGTGAGGAGCATGAAGGACGTTTTTCAAGGCTAAAGGTGGGTTCGGGGGAGACAAATTTGTGTGACCATAACCAAGAATTGGAATTGAATTACCATTACCAATAATTATACCACGATTTTTGCTCAAATTGAAATAAGACGAGATTTTACATGGCACGGATGTCATATGAGAAGTAGCACCGGTGTTCATGTGACAATTTGCATCCGGAGGATTTAACCCAAGTGTATGCATTGCCGCATCGATATCCGTGTGGGTTGAAGACATGAGTGGGCTCGCAGCAGCGAAAGCCTGCTGAGGTTGAGGCCCAAGAAGGCCAGGCCGATCTATTCCGAGGCCCAGTCTGGCCTTGCTGTTGTGGCTGATGTCCACTAGGCATGGCCCAGTTTGGTGATGGGTACGGGCAGGGTGGCATGGGCCACTACCCCGAGGCCTGTTGTGGCCCGGCTCCCTGCTGATTGCCACTGCCGCCATCTTATCCGCCACTGCCACCGCCGTTGCCGCCACTGCCACCACCATTGCCACCGCCACGTCCGCCACCGCAATTTTTCATGATTTTGACCCTTTTTGTCACTCCCGTTGTTACGGTTTTGACCATAATTTTTGGAGAATGATTAAAAGTCATCGATTTCGCGGGATGTGACCATCATTATGGCGGAATTGGCTCTAGTTGCCGCCTTTTTAACCAACCATGTTTCTTCTAAGGTGAGCATAGAATGTGCTTTGTATAACGGCGAAAGAGGGTTGCTTTGACAAAGAAGAGTTTCAACCCCATTATACGCCTCTGAGAGGCCTGCAACCATCTGAAGAACGAGACGGTCATTTGTGACGGATGCATCGACGTTCTTGAGTTGATCCAAAAACTCCTTGAGCCTTTGACAATAGGCTGAGGCACTTATAAAATCCTCCATATTTATGTGAGATAATTCTTGCTCAAACGTTACGGCACATGATTTTTTGTTATCTTGGAATATATCACGCAACATATTCCAAGCTTCAAGTGTCGTGGCGTCGGGTTCGATAATTGTTTGTAAGAGGTCCGTAGAGATAGTGGAATAAATCCATTGAAGAACCATAGCATCAAGAGTTGCCCACAACTCTATTTCATCATCGGTGGAAGGCACATTCTCCTTGCCTTTTTTCTGGTTTGATGATGTGATGGAGGACTCTATGAGACCTGGAGTGAATTTTTAAAAGTTCTGCCCACGTTTCGTATTGGACGTTCTCCATTTCAAGGACAATAGGGATGTTGTTCTTGATGTTAGAGACTGCAAGGGCAGGATGAAATGAATTCTCTTTGTTAGACATGATTAAGGAACACGAGGAGAATTAGGGTTTCAAAAAAAAGATGAGGGATGAAGGGACGGCCGAGAGCGATCAATGGCGGCGGAATTGTGGTGGAGAAGGAAAGAATTTTGCCCTAGACTGTTGATACCATGAAAGAGAATAATCCCTTGATTATTTTCATTAATGTAATTGGTTTATATACATAATATACAATAGTAAACTTAGCCTATAATTACGAAAAGTAAATATATATTTTTCTAATACAAATGATTACTACCATAATTATTGATGTATAAAACCACTAATAATATCAAAGAAATATATTGTGTATATTTTATCAGTTAGAGTATATAAGTAGTACTAGTTAATTTATCTAGTAAGATAAATTTTTTTAGTTTTTCTATGTAATAATGAACTTTATTATGTAATAGGAATTCTTTTTTTTTAATTATACACCGAGGAAGAAGATTATGAGGTGGGGAATTGAACTCATCGATAAAATGTTCTTATCATCAAAGTATGATCTTTAAAAACAAAAAATCCCCTTACTCGGGTCTGAACTTATTTTGTTGTACCAATGATGGGTCAGTTCCACTTGTCGATGCTCAATTTGTTCATGTTGATCGTTGGTAAATGCCTTTTGCTCTTTTTTTTACTGTTCCGCTATACAATTAAGATTACAACAAGCAACCTTTTATTTCTTGAATTTTTTCAATATTTTCTTTTTTTACTGTTCTTCTGTACGTATCTTTAGGGTAATTGTTCTCCTTAAACCTACCTTCATTATTTCCCGCCAAATAAATTCTTCCATGCTTGGCAAATTAGTTAGTGGTTCATTAAATTGAGTGAACTCGACTATCAGATACAGTAATTCTATTACAAAGCAGCAATAACTTTTTTTCACTTCAACTTTGAGATGATTTAACCACAGAAGATCACTCAATGAGCACCTTTAGGCGGTGCGTTCTTGGTCAACATGGATGAAAGAGAGGCAGTAATTTTCAATAGTGTGTTGATGAGCATTTGCACAAAAAGATGTATAATGCTCGGAAATATTCACATATTCTTCCTCATCTTGGTACCTCGGGATTCTATTTGATAATGAATCATATTTTACCAAAAGTTTATTCTTTCGTCCGCGATTATGAATCACTATCGGGAATTTTTAAATTTGTTATTCTAATATTTGAAATTTGCTTTTTTTTTCTTTTATAGATTTAGACAATATACATCATGATTCATGCCATATATTGACATGAATTTCTATTTAGCAACACGTGCAAAGCATATTTCTTCAGGTCATGATCATTTAGGGAATAGACAGTCATAAATAATACTGACACACTTTCATTTTTAGTCAGTCAAAAAAAGAATGATATTTTTTTTATTTGACAATAATTTAATTTTAAACTTTAGCTTTTTATGTTTAACGAGATGATCTATAACCACACAAATATCTTTAGCTTATTTTAAACCACAAAATTAAAAAAAATCTTTATTTCTTAAACTACGTGTCGAATCAAACTACTACATATAAATTGAGACGGGGTGAGTATCGTTTTGGGGGTCTACACGATATATAGTACTAAAGTTTTTCCCGGTTGGTACTCGAGGTGTAACAGATTTTGGGCTGGGCAACATTAAAGTGAAGGGAGAAGATAAGTTCAACTCCACAATAGATGTGTCCAAATGGCTTCATTTGCTTTCATAATTGACACAAACCCAATTGCTTGAGATGTTGATCAATCATACTTCCATTTATCAGAGGCTTGAACATGTTAGTAAAATGATGGGAAAGAGTCTAACCAACTGATATGAGTTCCTTCTGAACCATCTTCGTCAAGATTCAAGATCTTGGAATTTAGAGAGAGAGATCTTAGTTTTAAAATGTAACAATAACCACTATCAAGGGAACAGGACTAATTCCTGCATAGTCATCAGAAATACATCCAAAACTACACCAAATTCATTATGTGCGCGCTAAGCAATTCTACTATGGTGTGACATTTTACAAGTCAATGAGATAAAAGCTTCCTATGACAGAATAAAATACAACCTCTCCTGTACAAATAGTGATAAAGCAAATTATAAATGATGTCTAATAATATCAAAAGAACCATGTATAAGACCAGCTTGAAATTCATGTGATCTTCTAAAATTCTCGCGGACTGAGCTTGTATATGTAGTCGATTCACTATAATAGGAGTCCTTCGGGACCTCAGAACTTTCTGCTATTGTTTCCTTGTATAATTCATCAGACACAGTTCCATCGACTTCTATTTCCTTTAGTTGGAGAAATGCAAGTAAATGATCCACTCCATTAACTAAATCATACACCATCAGTCCAACCTTTCCTCTTACCCAACTGCCCAACTCGCTTCCAACCAAGTAACCAAACCTACCCATGGTCTGCTCCCCAAGATAGCCAACCCAATAGGCGCCAAACAAGGTACCTGAACCCCTCAATACCCCCTCCGTTGTTGTACTCCCAAGATAAAGTGCTTCAATAAAAGTCCCATCCTGCAGAAATAATCGGACCAACAATGCGCTTGGTTTGTCGCACAGCCAGTTTTGCAGTTTTTGCTCCTTTCTGAGCCAAGTTTAGCTGCCTCTTTTGCTGCCATGCCTTGTGCTATGGCATCAGTCAGAGCAGTCTCAATTTCTGAGTTCCTTGCTCTCTCCACATGAGAAGATCTGATGTTATAAAAGTACAGCTTCACACCTTCCTTGACTAAACATGACACGCTTCCCGTACTCCCATCGAACACCAAGTGAAATCTCCACTCTTCGATGCAGCCTCTTGACCAACCAACTCCCTACATTTTTCAGCTGAAAAGCAACAACATTATATACATAATATAAGGTGGAACAGAAACGCAAAGCACCAAATAATGGTGAGTAGGACGGGTAACACTGAAGAAAAGCCTTATCCTTAAAAGTTGTGTAAGTTGTGACGATGTCAAGAATACAATTCTAGGCCAAAAAATACTCAAAGAAAAGTGCTTCAAAGTAGCCCCTTGATGAAACTAAAGCTGGTAGGGAAATACATCCTGATTGAGCATAGAAGTATCCTGTAGCATGAGTGCACAATATAATAGCAAAATGGAACGTCCCAAAGGTTAAAATATTTCCCAAGATACAACACAGAGTTTGACAAACCAAGAACATAGTAACCTCCATTTGCCCCTTCTTGAATGCATAGCCCTACAACCAGAATCGCAGATGAATGGTCAGTGCAGCAAATTTATCAAGAAATAAATGGTGGAGAGGACATATGTAAGATGCAACTATCCAGTAGCAAAGTTGATATTTCTAATTGGAGGACATGGAAAAACTGCTATAATACAACAACAACATACCTAGTGAAATCTCACAACATGGGATTTGGGGAGGTTAGAGTGTACGCAGACATTACCCCTACCTACCCCTACCAAGGTAGTAAAGTTGTTTCCAAAAGGCCCTCGGCTCAAGAGAAAGCATATGATAGGAACTGAGTCCACCAAACAATATAGATAATCAGGTTCTCTATCTGTTCCCTCAAGTAAAACAGAAAGTAAACAAGACAAGATATTTACGTGGAAAACTTCTTGCTCAAGGGATTAAAAACCACGACCCACCGTAGTAGTATTTCAACTTCACTAACTGAGCAAATTTCAGATTACAACATTTGCAACCTAGGAATTAAAACTATTAATCACTCACCCTTACAATAACTATATTGTAAGCTACCATTGTTGACTACCTCTAGCCAAGCAGCCCAACTAACCTTGACTAATTCTAACCAAGCACCCAAACACACCTTGACTAACTCTAGTAAGTGTACAACTCAAAATCTTGAGAAAATAAACTACCTACAAACAACTTTTTATAAGAGTAGGTTTACAAGTTAAAGAGCAAAATGACATAGACTTAACAAACCTAGAAATTAAGACATCTTCAGTTGTTGGGATCTGGTCCTTGAATTTGTTTAAGCTTTGTTCTTGAGAGCACCTAGAGAGCAGTGGCGGCTACACTTGGAAGAATATAATTTTTCAGATTTGAAGTGTTAGGTTAACCCTTGTAAAATGTTGTATATATATTGAGAGGCATGTGAGAGTCATGTGACCATGGATAGGGACATTTTATCTTTTGGTTTGGCCTCACAGCAAGCGCAAGCTGCGGTTGTGTTCTTTCTTGATTACGCGGTCGAACAATACCCTTGACTTTATAGCTGTAGCGTTGATTGTACAACGCTCATGGGACCTGATCGAGTACCTGGTCCCTATCTGGTTCCTCGAATGTTTGTCAAATCATCAAAACACGAAATAGCATAACTTATCAATCCCCTTCTTGATGATGACAAACCCATAATTGATATTCCCCAAGAACTAGATTCTCCACTTGTTCACCTGCGGATCAGGCCTAAACAACGTGTTAGCATCAACATCATTCATATCTACCCCCTTGAACTTTCAGCATATCAATTTACCCTTACCCCTTTGAACTTTCCCCTTTTGACATCATTGAAAATAGTAATGAAGGCGGCAAAAACACAAAGAAGTTTAGTGACATTAACTCAGGGCGACTTCGGCAACACAACATGAGCAAAAACAGAAACAACATTACATATAAACAGAGTAAGCATTGCATAAACCAAAGTAATTGCCGAAAAAGCAGGTTAACATTTAACATATTCAAAAACATAGTAGTCTAAACAGAACAAAACATGATAATTAAAGTGCCACAAGTACCAATGTCATAAAAAAATAGGAATAAAAAGAACAAGGCTTTAAAGGGAAGGAATAGGCTAAAAGGACATAGGAAGTGAGGACAAGACTGGAAGGAACTAAGGCTTTAAGGCCTAGAAGAGCCTATCAATTTTTTCACTGGTAACCCGCTGATCCTGGACACCATTTGGTCCTGAAGGTCATCAATATTTTGCCTCAACCGGTCATTTTCAACCCTCAAATCAACATTAGCAGTTGCTAGTTCACCACTGGGAACATGTTCCCCTGCTTTTTCAACCAACTGAGCCCTCAGTAAAGCATTTTCAACTTGTAATCTTTCAATCTCCGCATTAGCCCTTTTCTGACCTTTCTTTAGCACACACTCATGTTCTTCTAATGTGCTCATGGTCATCATCTGCTGCCGATTGCCCACAGTAGCCTTTCCAGTCTGAACATGAAGATGCTCGATGCTCGAAAACCCTGGTAAAAAAAAACCCATATGGAAGACCATGCTTACCCTCCCTAGCATTAACAACTTTGACCATGTGCTCAATCATTAGAGCAGGCAAACTGATGGAGTGAAATCTGGCTAAAGCCTCAAGAAGGGCCAAGTCCGTGATAGAGGAAATACATCTCCTTTCAGCCCTTGGAAGCAGGACTTTGACAAATTCGAACAAGAGCTGATATTCAGCCTTCAGCTACTTCTTAAAGAGTCAGTCGCGGTGCCCTCCTTTTTCACAATCAGATCTTTGAATGCCTGTGAGGCCTTTCCTTCTACAGACTTCATCCCATTAGTGGGAACACCCAGAATCAAACCAAACTTTGCTTCATTCATCTCAAACTCCACCCCAATTACTGAACAGATCAAAGTGGAGTCATCAGTACATTAAGTTGGTATAGAACACTACCACTTCATTTTCAACGACACTGGGCAGGAGAGATAAACAAATGATCCCGCTTTTGAAAATTAACAATCTCCTGTAGTTCCTTCATCCCAAGTTTGTTAGCTATGTCAGAGTCAAACACTCTACCCGGTAGCACCTTTTGATCCCTCAAATTTGTCTGCCTTTCCAATTCTGAAGCCTTACCCTTTTGTCTTTTCTTGGAGGAACCATGTTCCTCACTCACACTGCTTTTTCTTTTCTTAGAAAGGCGAGACACACTCTTCTCCTTTGTAACCTGCTCAATGTCATCAACCACAACATCCTCCTCAACAACTGTTTTTCCCTTCTCTTCCTTTTTCTTCTTGGAATTTTTCCTTACTAGTAGAGATTGTTCCACCTCTTCTTCCTTATCACACACTGACACCACATCCTCTTCGTCTCTCAACTTACTCGAGTTGGCCTTTACTAATCTTCTTTGCTTCTTTCCTACACTTTTTCTCCTTATTGGCCTTTAGAGCAGACTGAAGTTGAGTCTTGATCTTTTGTCTGGTAGTGGGTGGCCTATAAGCAATGTGCTTTCTTATATTGACATTACTCTATTTTACAGGACCAGCCATTCTTTTAAAAAAGAGTGCGTAGAATGACATCATCATCAGAGTCGGCCTCTAGAGAAGGGTTAGGGGAACCAGGTTCCTTCTCAGGAGAGGGTTCTCGCCAGGGTACAATAATGGTAGACACAATTCCAGTGTCAACAACATTCACACTTTCCCTAAAAGGGTCTGGGATCTCAACCCGAGTGGGAGTTGTCTCGAGTACAGAGGACTCAGACTCTCTGTGGGCTGAGGAACCAGGTCCCTCTTGCAATTCCCCTATTTCAAGCACATTGACATTTTCCCCCCGACTCCCTGCACTAACTCCTTCAGCATGTAAAGCATCAACACTACCAACCACAGATTCTACCTCACTCCAAAATATTCGACATACCCAGCCCTTTTTCAGATAAATTTCTATCAACATCTATGGTAGAGCCCTCTACTCTTTTATCACTATCAAGAGGGATGGGATTACCTGATTTTGTTGGGTTTTCTTCAGAGTCTCCTTTAGCGGCCTCATTTTCATGTTCCTTTGCATCACCAACACTAGCAGACTCATGCATGACATCAGAACTTTTTTTCTGCAACCCCGCATTGATTTTGGTACCCGTAAACCACAGTCTGGCTCAAAACCTCTACTCCACCATCCTTTTCATCAATTTCCTCAGTGTTTTGAAGAAATTTTGAGACAGACAGTGTTTGACTACTACTTTCTTCGGAATCGTGCTTCACAGTTGGAGCAGGGCTTGTGGAAGACGACACAAATTTCTTTGGAATTTGACACTTGCGAGTCCTGGGGGGACCAGAAACCTTTGGCTTTGGTGGTGAAGCAGAGGGGTTTTGGTTAGTGGAGATTGGGGCTTTTGGGGGTGATGTATGCGATTTTGGGTCTGATGGAGTTGGGTTTTTGGAAGGTGAGTGAGTGGGGTTCGTTTCTGGTAGAATAGGAGGATGAATCGTTGAGAGACATGGTTGATTTTAGGCAAAACGACACAAGAGAGAAGAAGAAAGAAGGTTTGAAAGTTTGAGAAGGTTTGAATGTTTGATTTAAGTGAGGGAGAGAAAAAAAGGAATGGGGATGGAAGGAACCGATTCTAATTAGTCAACAAAACTTTTCATACATGTCGGGTCGGTTTAGAGGAAATGTAACATTTTGGGCTCTTAAATTTGAATTAGAGGCGGGAAGCAATTAATGACATGGCACTTTTAGGCAAATTAAAAACATGTAAATACTGAAGAGACCACTAACCTGAGTCACAGGAACTAGGTTCCTTGGCAATCTTTTAAGATGTAAGCAAAAATTCTGAAAAATGCAATGTCTCTAATACTTATGTTGTCCTGAAGATGTCATGTGTGTATACATGTAACAGTATAAGATTGAGTTAGATGCCACAAAAAACACTTTTAGCATTGTACCTTTTCTCTCAACATAACCAATTATTGAGGGTATTTTTTAAGAAAGGGCAACTAGTTGAGCTTAATCAAGCCCAACTCCAAACGATTTCTTTCAAAATGCTCCCTACTCAGTTCCTTGGTAAAGATGTCTGTTACCTGGTCCTCGGTCTTGCAAAACTTCATGCAGATCAAACCTTTTTCAACATTATCCCTTAGGAAATGGTATCTCACATCAATGTGCGTGGTCCTTTTGTGTTGTACTTAAGGTTGGCCAGTGGGCCGGGACGGCCCGACCCTGCCCCGGTCCTGCCCCGGTCCCGAGTAAAAAAAAATGGTAGCGGGAAACGAACTCGGGACGGGACAATGTCTCGTCCCGCCCGTCCCGAGCCCGCCCCAGGCCCGCCAAACCCGAGCTCGTCCCCGATCCAGCCCGAAAGCCCCCCCCCCCTTTGCAAATATAACCGTTGCACCAACGACCATTTTAGATTTTGGCCGTTGGGCAACGGCCATTTTTGGCCTCCCCTCTCCCCCAACCCCCCTACCCGTTAATATTTATTTTTAACCCATAAGTTATTATATTTACACTTTAACCCAATTTTTCAACTATAAATAACTCATTTTCTCTTCATCTTTCTCACAAATCTTCCTACAATCTCTCTAATCTCTCAATATATCTCTCTACAAGTCTATATTGTTTACTAAATATTCAATTTTATTTATTCATTTGGAAATTGGGAGTGAAGTTGGCAACTAGCTTGAGGATCTTCCATCGAGCAAAGTTTCAATTTTCAACCTCTCGATTACACGTCGACGTTTGGTACATTCGTTCCTTCGTTAAATTATTATTGTCTGTTTATTTTATTTAGCGCACTTAATTTTATTGTCTTTAGTTATTTATTATCATAACTAAAATGAAAGGATTAAGAGGTATGTTTAAGGGTAAGTGTCCTTCTTCTAATAGGGGTGGCAACCAGGGCAAGGGTACTTCTTCTAGTCATCTTATTCCTACACAGAATGATTTTGTTGATACTCAACATTTTCATACAATACCATTAGATTTAGACGAGGAGCTATTTTCTGGAACTCAAGAAGACTTTAATTTAGACGATGATCTAGATGATACACCCACTAATGTTGATGACAACACACCCACTAGTGCACCTTCAACTGAAATGCCTCCTATTCCCCCTAGTATGAGACGAGGTCTAGCAAAACGACTATTAAAATCAGATGCATGGACATTTTTTGATAGGGACGTAGAGAATCAAGTAGCTATATGTAAAATTTGTAAAAATGTTTTAAAATTTAAAACTGGAAAAGATCACGGTGGACGGGGGGTTTAATTAGACACGTAGTAAGTGCTCATCCAGCTAGGTATGCCCAATACCAGGCTTCAAAACTGGATGCGCAAACTCCCGCTCCATCGGGACAAAGTTCACATACTGATATTGTCCCGAAATTAGTACATGGTCAAATTAACCCTATGACGGGGGGAATTGTAGGCCCTAAATACAATAAACATAGAGATAGGGAAGCAATATCAAAATTAGTTGTTGTAGAGGGTTTGCCTTTTTCATTTCCTTCATCTCCCGATTTTATTCATTACATTAGAGATATATATAATCCTGCTTTTAACGATTTTCCTAGATCAGCTGTTAAGAGAGATGTATTTAAATTCGCACATGAATATCAACAATATTTACGTTATTCATTATATCATTTTAATGACAAAGTATCTATCACGTCTGATATAGGTCGTAGTACTAACGGCCATGATTATTTAACGGTAATTTGTCATTGGATAGATTATAAATGGTCTATGCAAAAACATATCTTAGCGTATAGATATATAGATGATAGGCACACTGGTACTTTTATTGCAGATAATATTTATTAAGTGTGCCATTATTATGGAATAACCGATAAAATTATGACTATTACATTAGATAACGCTTCTTCTAACAATTACGCTATTACAATTTTAAAAAATAGTTTAACTCCATCTTTTCCAGATCATTTTCATATAAAATGCGCGTGTCATATATATAACTTAATTGTAAAGGATGGTCTATCACTTTTTCAAGACATTCTTAGTAAAATACAATTTGCTATAAACTTTATTTTTAAAAGTAATAGAGTACAACGAAGAAAAGAATATAAAAAAATTTGTCACAATTGTGCACTACCTTATAGAAAAATTCCAGAAGAAATATCCACTAAGTGAAATTCTTTATACGAGCAACTACTTGTTGCTTATGACTATAAAAAACCTATAACTTTATTTTTTAACTCTCATAATCAAAATCCAGCTGATATGGTTGTAGATAGTGATTGGGTAAAAATTTCCGAACTTATTGTATTTTTAGAGAAATTTTTTCGAGCAACAAAAGAATTTTCCGGTATATATTATCCTACTATTTCAACTATGTTGTTTTATATAACTCTAATATTTTTATTACTTAGTGAATATATGGAAAAAACAGCTTATATGGCAGCTATTAAAAAAATGTTTATCAAATTAAAAAAATATTTTATTCCTATTCCCACTATTTATATTATTGGTGTTGTATTACATCCGACTATTAAAATAGACGGTACTAAATCACTAATTGAAACTATTTACGATTGTGTAGAAGTACTACCACCTCCAAGTCCCAAAAATCTAAATCACTCACCACCTATTGAACAAACTAAAGAAGAAGTGTTGTCTAGACCCGGCCCGCTAGACCCCGCTAGACCCGAGCCCGGCCCACTGGCCAGGCCTAGTTGTACTGGATTCTTTGCCATATTAAGTGCACTTATATTATCATACAACAAGGGCACACAATCAGTAAGCACACCAAAATTCTCAAGTTGTTGTTTGATCCCTATAAGGGTGGCCAGTGGGCCGGGTTGACCCAATCCCGACCCGGCCCCGCCCCGATGCCCCTAAAAAAAAATTTAAATGATGCTGGGACTCGAAACCGGGACGGGACCTGGGCTCGTCCCGCTCGGGCCCGTCCCACTTTAACCCAATCTCCCCTCCCCCTTTACAAAACTAACCGTTGCAACAACGGCCAAATTTAGATTTTGGCCATTGTGCAACGGTCCAAACGACTATTTTTTTGCCCCCCCCCCCATGAACTCCCCTACCCCTTAATATTTATTTTTAACCCCTAAGTTAGTATATTTACACTTTAACCCAATTTTCCAACTATAAATACCTCATTTTCTCTTCATTTTATCTCACAAATCTTTCTACAATCTCTCTAATCTCTCAATCTATCTCTCTACAAGTCTACATTGCTTTCTAAATATTTTATTTTATTTGCTCATTTGTATAATTGTATCAAAGTTCAAAAATTGGGACTGAAGTTCGCAACTAGCTTGAGGATCATCGAGCAAAGTTTCAATTTTCAACCTCGATTACACGTCGACGTTACGTCGGCGTTTGGTACCTTCGTTCCTTCTTTAAATTATTATTGCTCCCTTATTTTAATTGTCGCACTTAATTTCATTATTTTTAATTATTTATTTGCATAATTAAAATGGAAGGATTAAGACGTACAATTATGGGTAAGGATAAGGGTGCTTCTTCTAGTATGGGTAACAAGGGCAGGGGTACTTCTTCTAGTCATCATATTCCTAGACATGATGATTTGATTGATTACACTTATACAGATGAAATTGATTTTTTTAATGATGTATCATTAGATGAGATATATTCAGCAATTGAACCAGACTTTAATTTAGAAGATAATCTAGATGACGCACCCACTAGTGCACCTCAACAACCTCAACCTCAGACTGAGTCTCGGCCTCAAATTGAAACTGGAATGCTTCATATTCCCCCTAGTATGAGATGAGGCCCCACACAACGAAAATTAAAATCAGTTGCATGGGATTATTTTGATAGGGGCCAAGAGAATCAAGTAGTTACATGTAAAATTTGTAAAAATATTTATAAATTTAAAATAGAAAAAGATCAGGGTGAGACGGGAGGTTTATTGAGACATATACAAGGCTTTCACAAAGCTAGGTGGGATGAATACGAAGCTACAAAGTCGGGTGCGCCAATGCGCTCTCAGTCGGAACAAGGTTCACATAGTGTCTCGAACCAAATGCAGGGTCAAATTAACGACGACGGCGGGGAATTGTAGGTCCTAAATACGATAAACACAAAGATAGGAAAGCAATAGCAAAATTAGTTGTGGTGGCGGGTTTGCCTTTTGCATTTCCTTCCTCTCCTAGTTTTATTCATTACATTATAGAAATGTATAATCATGATTTTAATAGTTTTCCTAGATCAACTGTTAGGAGATACGTTTTTAAATTTGCACATAAATATCAATAATATTTACATTATTCATTGTATCATTTTCTTGGCAAAGTATCTACCACTTCTGATATAGGCTGTAGTATTAACGGCAATGATTATTTAACTGTAACATGTCATTGGATAGATCATAATTGGTCAATGCAAAAACGTATTTTAGCATATATATATATATTGATGATAGGCACATTGAAAATTTAATTGCACAAAATATTCATGAAATTTGCGATTATTATGGTATAATTGACAAAATAATGATTGTTACGTTAGATAATGCTTCTTCTAATAATTATGTTGTGAGACTTTTAAAAGATCTATTAACTCCAAAGCTTCCTTACCATTGTTAAGAACAAAGCACTTGCTAAATGCTCTTAGATAAGTCAGCTTGGGCTTTCTCCCATTTATCAACTCATAGGGAGTCTTCTCAAGCAAGGACCTGATCATTCATCGTTTATCACATGACAAGCAATATTGGCAACTTCAGCCCAAAAGCTTTTATATACACCACTTGCTATCAACGTTGTTCTGGCCATATTTTCAAGTGTCCTGTTTTTCCTCTCTACAACACCATTTTGCTGAGGTGTCCTAGGAGCAGAAAAGTTGTGACATATACAATTTTCTGCACAAAATTCTTCAAACTTGGCATTTTCAAACTCGGTACCATGATTAGATCAAATACTCACAATGTGATTTCCCACTTTCACTTGAATCTGTTCCACAAAGGCATAAAACACAGAAAATGTTTAATCCTTGCTTCTTAAAAACAGAGTCCAAGTGAATCTTGAATAGTCATCAACAATCACAAAAATATACTTTTTTCCTCCCCTGCTTGGGATCCTCATTGGTGTACAAAGATCCATGTGAATAAGATCCAGTGGCCTTGAGGTACTCACTTCTTTCCCTTTGAAATTGGCCTTTGGCAACCCACAGATCAGGTCCTTCGCAGCAAGTTTGTTCAGCAATGAAAAATTTGTATGTCCCAATCGTCTGTGCTAAAGCTCAGCATCATCCATAGCACTTAAGCATGTCAAGTCACTATCATTCAAAGAGTCAAAAATCGCAGCATAAATGTTCTTGAACCTTTTTTCTACTAGCACCAGTTCACCAATTTTGAGATTGGTAACTGTGCAGGAGCCACTTCATTTCTTTTATCACAGATTTGAGATACATTTAACAAGTTGTATTTCAACCCATTCACATAGTACACATTCTCAATTGCACGAGAAAGTGTTCCCAACCTTGCCAACATAAAAATGTACCTTTTCTTGCCATTACTAAAGGACACACTCCCACCTTGAAAGGCCTCGAGAGAGGAAATCATCCATTCTGCCAGTCATATACTTCGAGCAGCCACTATCCATATATCATCTTTGACTGCCTCCTCTCACCCTAGCCTGCGCAAAATCACTGATTAAATTTGGGAACTCAAGTGAATCAGGCTTCTTCTAGCCCAAGCAAGCAAGACATTTTTTCTCTTCTGATGACTAGATCCTTGCACTCTGAATCCCTTCTTAACAAAATTCTTATTTTTCTGTAGAGACTGAATTCTAGCTTTGCATGCATTCTTATAGTGACCATTTTGACCGCAATGAGTGCACAACTAGTTTTCAATTGTAGTGACATATTTGTTGTGGGGATTATAAGTTGGTTTTTCTTTTTCAAAACTAAGCCCTTGCCTACTCCCACCTTTACTCTTGTACATAGAAGTAATTACATCAGAGGACCAGTCCAATGAAGTGCCTTATCAAGATCAAATTTTACCTTTTTAAAATCCTCCTTTAGTTGTCTTTTCTTTTCAACCTCAGTAGTGAGACTCATTTTCAATTTCTTAAGCTCTTTCTCAAGCTCCAGTTGAGTCTCACTAGCTACATATTTTCCTTTAGAGGGAGTTTCCATACTTTTTTCATTTGATTTTCTAACAGGATGTTTTGTTGAGTTACCTCATCAACCTGTTCTTTTAGATCTGTAACAGAAACTACCAAATCATCTCTCTTGTTCTAAATCACCAATTTCTTCATTTAGAGCACTTTTTTCTTTAACAAGAACGTGACAAGCATCGATTAACACATTTGCTAATGATATTAGTTTCTTTTGAGAGTGAACTTTCAAGTTTTTCTGAACATTAAAAAAATTTACCTCTTTTTGCGCATCATCATCAGTATCAGATTTGGCCATGAGTGGAAAGATTGACTCATACTTATAAGGTTCATTGTCAATGGCCATCATTGATTTGTCACCCTGGTCATCACCATCTTCAAATTCACTTGATGAGTCTCCCCAAGCAGCAAGAGCATGCTTCACCAGGTCATCAGCCGCACCTCTCCTCTTGAACTTCTTGTCAGGGACCTCATTCCTCTTAGCAGTCCTATCTTTCTGATTATCCGACTTGTGAAGAGGACATTCTTTAATGAAGTGACCAGATTTCTCACACTTGTGGCAACAGTTGTCATTTCCCTTGAAGTTCCTGATGGAGCTTCCTATTCTTGGGACCCCACCATTTTTTTGAACCATCTTTTGAAACCTACGAGTGAAGTATGCCATATCAGCTTCGTCACTGCTTGAGTCACTTTTGGCAGCGTGGAGAACCAGGTTCTTCTCCTTTTTGCCTCACTCTTTTCTAGTTTCTTCTTGTTTCTCTTCAACTCATAAGTCTTGAGATTACCAATCAACTCATCAATGGTCAGAATCTTCAAGTTATTGGCTTCGTATATGGCATTTACCTTGCTTTCCCAAGAATCTGACAGGACACCAAGTAATTTTCTGACCAATTTGTTGGTTGAAATGTCTTCTCCAAGAGAGTGAAACTCATTTATTATAGAGGTAAACCTGGTATGCATATGTTGAATTGTCTCATCCTCTCTCATTTTGAACAGCTCATACTCAGTGGTAAGCAAGTCTATCTTAACTCCTTTACTGGAGTGGTTCCTTCATGAGCCGTTTGGAGAGCTTCACAGATCTCCTTAGCAGTTACCCAAGATGAGACATGATTGTACTCATCTGGTCCAATTTCACACATAAGAATCTTCTTGGCCTTGTAGTTCTCCACTGCCTTTATATCCACATCATTATATTCCTTTCTAGACTTTGCAGTAGTTGTAAAACCAGATAGATCTGTGTTCATAGGAACATGAGAACCGTCACAAATGAAGTCCCACAACTCAGAATCTTCAGCCATGATGAAATCATGCATCCATGTCTTCCACCACTCATAGTACTTTCCTTTGAACCTTGATGGTCTTGTGGTAGATTGTCCTTCTTCTAAGTTTGGTGGAGCAGTCATGAGAGATCTTTTCTAGGTGTTAACCCTTTAAAAAGCACCTGTTCTGATACCAATTGATAGAAACTATGAGTCCACCAAACAGTATAGAGCTATATGTTCCTTCAAGTAAAATAGAAAGTAAATAAGACAAGATATTTACATGGAAAACTCTTTACTCAAGAGATTAAAAATCATAACCCACCGTAGTAGGATTTCAGCTTCACTAATTGAGCAACTTTCAGATTACAATCTTTGCAACCTACAAATTAAAACTCGTAATCCCTCACCCTTACAATAACTCTATTGTAAGCTACCACTCTTGACTAACTCTAGCCAAGCACCCAAACTAACTTTGACTAACTCTTGCCAAGCACTCAAACACACCTTGACTATCTCTAGCCAAGTGTACAATTCAAAAGCTTAAGAAAATAAACTACCTACAAACAACTTCTTGTAAGAAGAGAGGTTTACAAGTTAAAGAGCAAAATGACAAAGACTTAACAAACCTAAGACTTAAGACATCTTCAGGATCTGGTCCTTGAATTTGTTTAAGCTTTGTTCTTGAGAGCACTTAGAGAGCAGTGGCGGCTACAATTTTTCCAATTTGAAGTGCTAGGTTAACCCTTGTAACATGTTATATATATATAGGGAGCATATGTGACCCTAGATACGGACATTTCATTTTTTGGTTTGGCCTCTAGCAAACTGCAATTGTGCATATATATACATACATATATATATACCATGGATATGGACATTTCATCTTTTGGTTTGGCCTCTAGCAAACTGTAATTGTGTTGCTGCGGTTCTGCCAGGCAGAACAATACCGCAGCTTTACAGCTGTAGCGTTGACGGTACAACACCCAAGGGACTTGATCGAGTACCTGGTCTCCATCTGGTTCCTCGAATGTTTATCAAATCATCAAAACACAAAATAGCATAACTTATCAACATAAAAAGAGGTCAGATAATGACAAGAAATTGTCATGGTAAAGTAGTTTGAAAATGAAATAGTAGCTACCACGAATAAAATAGGATAATCAAAGTACAAGAAATAACAGATAGTAGCAGAAATCAAAGCACCAGAAACTATAGAGCGATACTACGACTACTAATATGAAAGGATAAACGAGACTACCTACTAGCCCTCTACCCTAATCTGAGTCCTCCATAACATCTTATCTAAGGTCATGTCCTCGATAAACTATAATTGTGTCATGACATGCCTAATCACCTCTCCCCAATACTTCTTCGGCCTACCCCTACCTCTTCTGAAACCGTCCATAGCCAACCTCCGCACTAGGGCATTTGTCTCTCCTCTTTACATGCCCAAGCCATCTCAGTCTTACTTCTCGCATCTTATCCTCCATCGAAGCCACTCCCACCTTGTCCCGGATAGCCTCATTCCTAATTCTGTTTCTCCTAGTGTGCCCACACTTCCATCGCAATATTTTCATCTCCGCCACTTTCATCTTTTAACATGAGAGATCTTAACTGGCCAATACTCCACCCTATACAACATAATCGACAACAAAGTTAGTGGAACTTAAAAATGAGGAGAAGGAACTTGAAGTGGAGGAAATTCTACTTGAAAGGAGTTCAAAGAAAGGAAAACATAGGAAGAAGAAATCAGCAGTGGTGACATGTTGTAGATGGAACAGGTGCTGCGGATCAGGAGCCTCAGAAAGAAAAGGAAATATCATATTCTTTCTGGAAGAGGAAAGCTTGTGAAAGTAAAAAAGCTACTCCCTTATCCAAAAAAAATGTAGATCACTGAGGAAGAATGGAGAGAAGTACTAAGAATGCAATCCTGAAGGCTGAACTTCAACAAGGTGCACAGGGAAGAAAGGGACCAAGTACCTTTGAGGAGTTAAAGGAAGAAAATGCTCAGCTCAAGGCTGAGGTAGTTGAACTGAAAAGGAAGGTGGAGGACCTGACCTAGCAGTTGGATCCTGACCTCTCCTTCCTTATTTCCTGTCTTTTAATGCCCTATTCCCAAAACCCTTTGATCCTCCTATTTTTTGTCTCTACTGTCTTTATGCAGCCTTTCTTTTGGGTTGTAATGACGTTCGGTACTCTTCTTTGTTTTTAACATATCTTGTGCATGTTGCATCTACTATATTTTTGTTAATAAAAAAATTGGGCATTATCTTTTTCTTATGCAATATTGCTTAACCATGCTTGTTCTGATTTTGCTCAGGATGGTGTTGTCCCAGTGGCCATGAGTTAATATTGCTTTAATTCATTTTTCTCATATTACTGCTTTTACTATTTTCAATGATGCTAAAAAGGGGAAGATAATTAAGGGGGATAATCATGTTGGTAATGTTGTGATAATATTGTTATGCTGAATTGGGGAATCTGATTCTCAAGGGGGAACAAGTGGGGATCTGGTTCTCAAGGGGAACAAGTGGTTCTCAGGGGGAACAAGTGGTTCTCAGGGGGAACAAGTGGGGATCTGGTTCTCAGGAGGAATATCGATTATAGGTTTGTCATCATCAAAAAGGATAAAATTGATAATGTATGTTATGTATTATTTTGATGATTTGACAAACATGCATGAAGGGACTAGTTCGATTCTTCGATGGACCAGTTCTGCCGAAGCAAGTTAACTCTACAGCTGTAAAGCTGCTGACACTATACCGACTGGCAATAGTGCAGTAGCACAACAGTTGTTGCAGATTTTCTCACCTACCCACTTGCTATTACGAGGGACCAGATGATTCCTCTTGTCACGAAAGTCAACTCTACAACTGTAAAAGTTGCTGACACAACAGCAACACAACAGTACAACATAGCAACAATGCAGTAGCAGAGCTGCAGCTCGTCCTAGGAGTGTGGCTTGTCACTATCTCACCTATCCACTTGCTCCACATATATCAACATGTTCCAAGTAATCTACACACTTGAAAATCTGAATATTGACAATCATCTCAAGTGCTAGTTGTTGCACCTCAATGTGCTCTCAAGAACAAAGATACAACAAACAGAAGGACCAGTTCCCAATCACTGAAGATGTTTTAAGTCCTTAGGTTTGTTGAGTCTTTGTCTTTTGTTCTTTAGCTTGTAAGTCTATTCTTCTTATAAGAAGTTGTTTATAGGTAGTTTGTTTCTTCAGTAGTTTATACAACAAACCCACTTTGATCTATATCTCATCTAACAAAACACAATGAGTTTTCATGGATCTATACGGAAAATAAAAATGAAAAATAAGATGTTGATCTTGCAGACTTCCATTTACCTAAATAGAAATGTAATTTTACTTCACTACAAAACAATAGAGCCTAAGAAATCATCTATCACCCGGACAGTCAACATTCTCGTTGCATACTAAGCCCAAAATACACAATGGGTAAGAAAAAAACAAACCTAAGTAGCCAAAAAGGTAAAACTAATGGCTTTGTTAGACCCCAAACAAATAATCTTCAGTAGTCAACTTCAAGATTTGTGCAATATACTCGGTCATTTATAAACACATGCCCCAAAATCAATAGCAATTAGTAAACCCTTTTAAACGAAAGACTAAGAGGTAAATTGAGACAATCAAATCAAAAAAAAATTGGGTAACTTACCGGTGAGGCTGAGAAGTAGAAGGCCAACAAGAAAGAGAAGAACTTGAACCCTCTTCTTTTCGATCATTGAACTTAAATTACTACACCAAAACCCTAAGTATATCAGATTAATCGTGGAGGGTAATTGCATAACCCAAGACGATCGGAACGATGGATCTGCAGGCTGCAGCAGTTGGGTGTGTATAGATATTGAGTATAAACTTACTCACAAGGAAAATAACGAATGAATATACTAGCAAACAGTCCGTGTTATTTATTTTTCCAGTTCGTTAATTAAGCGGGGAGACAAGAAAGTTCCGGAACTAGCTGTGCACGGCCCTAAGCACTCTAAAAATATTGTAGTAGTAATTGTTTATTAACTTCTTATAAATTTTAAATTGATAATATAAGATAATTTTTTAGCTAAAATTAATATGGTCAGCCTTTAAAAAAAATATTTTTATTCTAGAGTAATATTTTCAGTTATTTTTAAAATAGGAGTACTACTAAAATCTAAGTATAATAACTTTTTTATATTTATCTAAAACTTCCAAAACAATTATTAATATATAGATAATTTCCAAATTTTAAGATGAAATTTTGACACAAATCTATTAGAAAGAGTGGAATTACAATATACAAATTTTACAGAATAATAAATTTTTTTTGTATTATTACTAATGAATTAAAATTTAAATAGATTGTTAATACGTCGGGAAACGTTTTTATGATAGTGCAATATATAAAAAATGGGCGAAAAGTAGAATAGCCAGATAAGTCAGTCAGTAAATGATAAAGTTAAATGGACCCCACAAACTCAAAAAGTGTTTACATGTTTCTAACAGAAAAGGAACAAAACATTTAAAGCAAGGAAAGACAATACTTTTGAAACAAGAAAATCATAAAATACCGAAAACATCCTTGAGGTGCAAGCAAACATTAATGAATTCAGCGAAATGACGAAAGTACCCTCGCTATCAAGCAGGACAATAATATAGGCACTATTATGAGGTGAATGATGATTAATAAAAGGAGGATCCTTATGCAAGATTTCCTCATTTAAGGACATTTTTATTAGTTACGGCCATTTGATCAAAAGATCACGGGTTCAAACGGTGAAAACAGTCTCTTGTCGAAAGATAATGTAAGCTTCATACATAGACCTTCGTGGTACGATCCTTTTCAGATTTCACGCATAGCGAGAGCTTAGTGCACCGGACTGCTCTTAAAGGACATTTTTATCTTTAGATACTTTCAAGTTGCATCCTAGTGTACAATAACAACAACATACCTAGTGAAATCCCACAGCGTGGATCTGGGGAGGATAGAGTGTACACAGACCTTATCTCTACCTTGGTAGGTAGAGCGGTTGTTTCCGAAAGACCCTCGGCTAAAGACAAATACAAGCAAAGTAAGACAAACAAAGCAACTGAGTCATGATAACGACTTCTGAAAAAGAAACAATAACTAATGCAGGTAAATAAGACAAACAAAATACACATAGCAGCATAAATCAAACGACAGTGGACTATAAAGCAATATTGTGTCTACTAATATGCTAGGCTAAGCGAGCCTATAATAATAACACTACAACTACCAGTTTGTAAGCGTAGGTAGGACTATGTTGGACTGCCTACTGCCCTTCTACCCTAATTACTATCCTCAATAACCCATTATCTAAGGTCATGTCCTCAGTGAGTTGCATATGCGTCATATCTCGTTTAATCACTTCTCCCCGATACTTCTTCGGCCTACATCTACCCCTCATGTACCCGTCCATATCCAACCTCTCGCACCTCCACACTGGGGCATTTGTATCTCTCATCTGCACGTGCCCGAACCAACTCAACCTCGCTTCCTGCATCTTATCATCTACCGAGGCCACTCTCACTCTGTCCCGGATATCATCATTTCTAATTTTATCCCTTCTTGTATGCCCACACAACCATCTTAGCATCCTCATCTCCGTAACTTTCATCTTTTGGGTGTGCGAAGTCTTGACCAGCCAACACTCCGCCCCATACAACATAGTCGGTCTAACCACCACCCTATAGAACTTGTCTTTCAGTTTTGGTGGCACATTTTTATCGCACAAGACTCCAGATGCGAGCCTCTATTTCATCCACATTGCTCTAATATGATGTGTGACATCGTCATCAATCTCTCCATTCCCTTGGATAATAGTCCCGAGGTACTTGAAGCGTCATTTCTTTGGAGTGACTTGAGTACCAAGCCTCACATCCACGCTTGTCTCAAGGTCGCTCCGTTACTGAACTTGCACTCCAAGTATTATGTCTTGGTCCTACTCAGCGTAAACCCTTTAGACTCTAGAGTATGCCTCCAAACCTCCAGCTTAGCGCTCATTCCTCTGCGAGTCTCATCAATCATGACTATGTCGTCTGCCAATAACATACACCATGGCATCTCCCCTTGGATTTGTCGCGTTAGTCCATCCATCACCAAGAAAAATAGAAATTGGCTAAGAGCTGATCCTTGGTGTAACCCCATCATCACTGGGAAGTGCTCTGAGTCTTCTCCAACTGTCTGTACCCTGGTCTTGGCTCCATCATACATATCATTGATTGCCCTAGTGTACGCCAAGGTACACCTCTAACCTTCAAACATCTCCACAGAACCTCCCTAGAGACTTTGTTGTATGCCTTCTCGAGGTCGATGAAAATCATATGTAAGTACCTCTCTCTATACCGCTCCACCAACCTCCTAATAAGATGAATGGCTTCTGTAGTCGAACGCCTCGGCATAAATCCAAACTGGTCTCAGATTCTCTTTGAAAACCACTAGTTTTCTCAAATTGTGATTCTCTTTGCAAAACATTCAAGAAACAGAAGAAATATAAGAAGTGAGGAGAGGGCGATGTGCACTTTTCCGCACGTTCTAATTACTAGATCTACCTTTAAGAAAAAGGTTGATTTTTTTCTTTTTGAACAATTGGCTTTCACTTAACTTTGCCTACGTTAGGAGTTAATAACCGATATATATGGATGGCAACGGATCGGATCTGGATCGGATCCTACTAGATCCAGATCCAGATCCGTTTTTATACCTGAATCCAGATCCGGATCCGTCGGGTCCATAAAAATCAGATCCAAATCCGGATCCATCGGGTCCACGGATCGGATCTGGATCCACATGTAAAAAAATTTGTCTTGATAAGAATTTTTTTGTGAAATGACTAACGATTTTTACTTAGCTAACAATTTACTGTGTTTCAATTTTGAAATGTTCTTTTTGAAATGACTAACGATTTTTACTTAGCTAATAATTTACTGTGTTTCAATTTTGAAATGTTCATATGAGATATTTTGTTCGTTGTCTCGTTCTGATTGTGAGCTATTAATTGAAAATGTTGGACAATGACAATATTTATGAAAAATACTGACTAGTATTTCCACAATACAGAACTTGCATGTGCTTGGAATCTTCACAAATAAAATAAATATAATTTTAACTACTTGTCTATGGAGATGTTAGTCATTCACTAATATAACATTGATTTTATTATCGAAGTTACCTCTTTATTTTTTGGTTTTTGAGTTAACACGTGGAGAAATTAAACTTATTTTGAGAATTAAACTTGCAAGGATGTGCTTAGAAATTTTAAGAAAATACTTATAAAATTATATTCTAGGTTATGAATATATTTAATAAAAATGGATCCACGGATCGGATCTGGACCGGATACGGATCTCAAATACAAGATCCAGATCCATATCCGATCCGTTAGAAATGGATCCGGGTCCGATCCGGATCCGTCGGGTCCAAATTTTGAACATCCATATCCTATAAAACGGATATGGATCCATCGAATCCGGACCGGGTCCAGGATCCACTGCCATCTCTATCGATATATTATCGTATACTATTTCCTGTCATATTTGCTCTTTGTTTCCAGCTCAACAAGCAGAATTCTTGGTGTTTATCATTGTCCACGTAAGCTTAAACGTGGATGGCACGTGTACATGTTTGATAAGTCACATGCCGTCTTCTTCCAGATGATGTTCACTAGGACAATGGAAATAATGCCCCAATACATATTAAGCATAAATACGCCATATCTATACTGCTACGGTGGCAAAGTTAGCTCAAACCCGCTCAAAGTTTTATGGGTTTGGGCAAGAGTGATTTTGATAATGGATTGGTTTGGGCTAGCCCAAGTTGATCCATCATAAATCAACAACTCAAATGAACTCATGATGATGCTCAAACCTGACCCACGAAAATGTTCAATTTTAAAGATTAGAGCCCCATTCTAGACTAAGATTTTTCTTTATAAATAATTATTTAAAAAAATTCTTTATTATTTCGGAACAATAAAAATGTATAAACGCATCCCAACCACCCACCACACTATCCATACACCCTACCCCTCCCCTATACCAACCCCCCACCCAAGCAATCGAACCACCCTCACATCTCTTCCCCTACCTTGCCTACTCCACCCCACCCTCTACCCTCTTCTACCCCACCTACCCCCACCTCTCGCCTTACTCCCTACCCCCTACCCCATCCTCAAATTTCTATTTCATATTCTTTTTACTTTTATAGAAAAATTATAAAAATATGAAATTTTTCCTTACCTACTCCCTCCTACCCCCTCCACCCATGTCCTACCCCCATCATCAAATTTCTATTTCATATTTTTTACTTTTATAAAATAATTATTAAAAATATGAAATTTTTTCTTATCCCCTGTCCTCCCACACCATCCCCGAAGTTTTTATTTTATATATTTATTTTACTTATATATAAAATTTTATTAAAAATGAGAAATTTTTTGTACCCCATCACCCAACCCCACTACCCCCCCCCCCCCCCCCCCCCACCAAATTTTTTATTTTATATATTTATTTTACTTTTATAAACATTTTATAAAAAATGAGAAAATTGTTTACCTCATCCCCACCCCCACGCCACCCGAAGTTTTTACTTTATATATTTATTTTACTTATACAATTAGTTTATAAAAAATGAGAAACTTTTCTTACCCCACTACCCAGCTCCCCGCCTCTCACCCCCTGCCCTCCCACCCATTATTTTATATATTTATTTTGCTTTTATAAAAAATGAAAAAATTCTTTAAAATATTATTCTTGTTTTAAAATAAAGATATGAAAAAATTAAACAATCATACAAAATAAAATAACATCATAAAAGGTAAGTTTGAAATTGGTAAAAGTAATGGGTTTAAGTTTGTCAAGTTGGGTTATGACCCATCATTTAGTCCATCTTGACCCGCCAATCTTAGCTCATGTAAGTTTTAGACGGGTTTCAACTTGACCCACCCAACTTCAGCCCAAACGGGCCATCTGACACCCCTATATACGGCGGCAGATCCAAGTTTTGAATTTTATGGGCTCGAGATCAAAATTCTACCATAACTCATTTAATTTACTAGGTCTAAAATCTATTAGTATTTGTACTTCAAATATGAGTTCTCAACACATACAATGTCTGAGCTAAAGCTGCTAGGTTTAGCTGAACATGTAACTTCTACATTACATCAGCCCTTTGGTCCACAGTACATGTTTAAGCCAAAGAAAAGTTACAATAAGAAGAAAGAACAAAGAAAAGTTACAATAAGAAAGAACAGAAAAAGCTTGGGACCTCACAGGGTTTTACTGGAGAACCAAATAAAATAAAATGTACAATTCTGATAAGTGAGCAACGGAGGCAATGGAATATTCGTCTTAAGAATGTATTCACAGTTCTATAAACTTGTGCAAATTTGTAATTAGTACAATTTTGTACACTTGATCAATTTGATGTTAACTCCTCCTTATACAGGAAAATACTCTATCATTGATTTTCTACAATGACCAGACAAGAAGTGTCTTAATTCCAGTAAAATTTGGACACAAACACCTATCCTAAATCCTTTTTTCAGTAGAAAGCCTCTATCATTGTCACAATGTACCATGGAAAGCTTCAATTCTATCATTTTATAAACAGAGTGCATCATTTATTACAGTTCTATATTTGGTAGAAGATGTCAACAAAGTAGTAATCCTGAAGCATTCATCATGTAGTAAAGAGAAGAACAAGAATAGAGAAGAACTTTTCCCAATCATTAACTTAAGAAAGGCAAGAGGGTGTATAATCCTAAATCCTGAGTATTACATTTGATGCAAGTCAAAATGGATCTCAGCCCGGAGAAAGGAATGAGCTAGAGTTATCCTAGGAGGACTGGACTACAGATTTAAATTGGTCGCTGAGACTGCTTCGTTCCTTGTACACAATTGCCCTCGGTCAATCATCAAACAATAACAAGCTTTCCCTGCTACAATTCAACTTTCTAGAATTCGAAAAAAAGGAATCTCACCGTTTGAAATTCCCAACTTACCTCTATCGCCAGTTAAAGAGTTTTTACTAATACCCAACAAAACGCGAGGTTGTGCCTCTAGATTATCCTGCGAATACTGAGGTTAAATTGTTGTCCTAACACCCACTCGTACAAGAAACTGCCTAATGCTGTCACAACATAACTAGATTCGGCAAATGCCTAAATGCTGGGGCCAGCTACTTACATAGCTGCGATAGTGAGGAATCTTGCATAAGTCAGATTAATCCCTTATAAATACTTCATGTACAACTTAGCGAAGGTAAAAGGTAACCATTCAACACACACTCCTCTCTCTTTTCTTCCCCAGGAAACACTCTACCAACCTGCAACTAAGGGCATCAGAGTTACCCACCCCACGCCACACCCCTAGGGTATCCAAGAGAGTACTTCGGCCATTAACCTCTTTGTTCTCAGGGCTCTATGAATAGTATCCAGTGCGAAGTTTGCACTTTGCATCCAAGCTAAATACTATTGCTTTGGCCTCTGACATTTCTAATCTGGGGGTTCTGTCACCAACGAGTGTATCATTATGTAAGGAGCCACTAGAACTGGAAACACAGTTACTCCCACTTTTAGGCCAACAACTTGACTAGGAAAAGTTTATCGAGTTCAATTGAAAACCATAGAGCTTAATTCCAAATAAAAATCATGTACTTTTGAAACTGATTCCCTACCATGGTCGGGCCTCATTATCAAAAGCTGAAGAACTGAAGTTTACATCACTAGTAGCAAGATATTAAGAAGTCAAAACATTATATATATACAGTTTTTATCTACGAAAGCATTTTGATATATGGTGATGCAATCCAATCTAGGCAATTGGTTTTAAAACATCAAAACACACTTCAATGGTGGCATAGCAAATATGTCAATCTATTTCTTTTCGAAAGGAAGCACCATGGCTTCTACCAAGAACCACACCACAGTGAATCACACATGCTATCTAGAAACACATAGGTAGCATTGATGAAACGACAACTACTAGTACAATTTATGATCACATTCACTATGATCGTCTAAGATCTCTATTCTCACATATCAGCCATGAAATGACAAATAAGTTATCCCTCATTGTGAATATCATCATAAACAAAAAACCAGAAGGTAAGATAAAAACATTCGGATTCCACAACTCCCAGCTAATTCATGGTATTTACATGGTTCAAAGACTAAACAGATACACACAGCATAACCAACAAAGTCATAACTAACACAACATTACCATCCAAAGAAACTATTAATGTGGACAACCATTTGACAGTCAAAATTTAAACAAGCCTGAAGAAGCAATGGGCTGCATTGAACAAGGGGTCTGCAATGGCTTCAGCAAAGGATCAGCAGCAACATACACAGCCAAACCAGTGCTGTTAATAACATCATTTAAATACCTGAGCCTATCAGTCAATTCCATTGCTTGTGCCCTCAACACATTATTCTGTGCAGCACAAATTGCATATCTTTCTGTTGTCTCTTCAATCTTAACCACAATGTTCTTGTTTGCACCTTGTAATCTGTTCACTTCCCCAGTCAAATCTTGTAAAAGCTTTTGCTTCTTCATCCTCGAACGCCTCGCTGATTCCCTGTTGGATATCATCCTTTTCCTCTTCTTTTCATCCATTCCTGCATACCTTTGATCATCTTCTGATGCAGATGAACTAGCACTCTGCCTTAAAGCTGACATTTTTTTCTTCAATATTGTGGCTATAATTCAAGATTGATCAGAGAATGAACTTATGGGACAATAAAAAAGGTTGTTCTTGAATAAAAGAAAGCTACTATTCAGAGGGTATTCATGAAAAATCATAAAAATGGTAGAGAAACAATACAGAGAAAGATTGAACAAAACAAAAGCCTAAAAGGGTGGTGGAAAACAGGAAGACCATAGATTGATTCCTAACTAGACAAAACCAAAATTCATTGTCGGAGAGATGATCAGCAACAACCCCAGAAATACCCACCTTGGAATCTCAACAAAATAATACAAACAACAACGTTAGAAATGTGATGGGGTTGTCTCAAATTTGAGACAATGAACAAAGGTTGATAAAAAAGGAATCAAGAAAATAAGCAGATATTAGTGAGGCAAAAATAAGAAAGAAGATTAAGAAGGACAAAGACAAAAATGGTAGGTGGAGAAAATAAGGGAAGAGATTAATATGGAGAAACCAGAAAGTTTTTTTTTTTTTTTTGTATTTTTGGAGGAGAAGAGGATTACGTTACTCAACCTTTTGAAAGGTGTTTTTGGATTGGTAAGGATACTTTGAACTTTGAAGGCGAGAAGAATGTTCGTGATGACAATTGTAAAGCAGAAAATACAATTTTTCATTGAACTCTCGACATATATGTTGAGAAAATTAATATTCATTCCCTTTTTAAGTCCCTAAATTACATAAAATTCCTAATTACTCCTACTTGTAACCGAACTCATTAATAATCAAAATCAAAGTTCCTAAGCCAAAGTTTTAGGATTTTAAACATTCTCCCTCCTTTCCAAAATAAGTGTGTTTTAGCAAAAAAGAAATTATCCCAAAATATTTGTCCTTTTAAAAATTTCAAAACAGCAATTCGTGATAGTTTCAAATTATATACTTATATTAAAAGAAAAACTAGTTCTTCTTGATCGTGCTCAATTTAAAAAAAAACATCTAGGAATAATAAATAAGGACAATTTAATAAATAATACCTTATATTTATTATTTTTCTTAATAGTCATGAAAAGAGCTAAAATAAGTATTTTCTAAGATGTCCAAGTGATACATTCGAAATTCTTACTTCTTTTTTCCAGTTTTTTTTTAAAGTGATTAAGTTTGTGAATACTAAATGATAGGAGGGATTTTAGTGAGAATCGTAGTGCGAGTTGCAGATATAGTCTAATAACTTTAATTAATTCCAATCTAATCTCAAATAATGCACTTAGAAATTCAGAATAACATCCAATTGAAGAATAATACTTTTAATACTTTAAATAATGTCATTATGTCAACGTTGGTTGAATTGGAATAGGGTAGCAAGCAACTGATGGCGCGAAAAGATAGATTAGGATAGGAGTGGGATTGTATTTTAATATTGTTTATTTGTTTTGGATGTAATAATTCTTAATTGTTTAAAGCGTGTATTATGATTAGATGAATTTGGAAAGTATGCCTTTTATTACATTTGAAACAATATTGTTGTTTTAGAAAGAGAAGGACGAGTTTGTTTGTAATTTTCAAGAAGAACGATCTATTTAAATATACAGTAAAATCATATAGTATGCATTTATGCTAATATTAAAGGCCCCCTGTCAAACAAAATAAGAGTTACTCAATCTCCAGACATGATATAATAAGATGCAATCAAGTATAGAGATGATGTACACATGATTTCAAGAGCTCAACAACACATAGACAATCCAAATCAAATCAGGACATCAATCAAAAGCATGTGTGATGAGTAAACAAACAATAACAACCATGGCGACAAGCTCACATATGACGACAAGTCCAAATAATTAGCAATCGAAACCAACATAAGGCTGATTCCTTAAATCATCCCTTCATTACAGTTCAACACCGGTACTCACTCAACCGTTCATCACAACCGGCTGAGTGGGAACCCCAAACACGCCCAATACCCCTCAATATTTATAACTAATTATGCATTTCTATCGGAGTCTCGAAAAGCTAAACTGTAGCCTACCTTAAAGCCAAACAGGTGCTCAATAAAATTAAGCCTCTTTGATAGCCTTGTCCTTCCTTTATGCCTCGCGATAATCAAAGTCTATTCACGCATATTACATCATTAATATAAAGCTAACACAATAAAAACAAGACTTTAAATACCCATCTCGGGCCAACGCTACCAAGACTCAAACTTTGTTACACAAAACCCTTTATTGCATACTAGGTAGTCACATCCTTAATTTAATTGCAAATCTAAATACAATTGAACAATAATCTAAAAGCCCCAATTTGAAATCCTAGATTTCCCCCCTTTTGAAAACAAACTTCTATAATCAAATTAAGCTTTAAAACATGATAATCTAACATAACACAATCCTAATTCATGATATTAACACTATTTGATCCATAAATTTTTATTAAAATCAGCCATATAACTCTCTTAATCTCTCAATATGCAAAACTCATCTTTCTCAATTCACATAATATGCTAAACTACCATTAAAAGAACTCATAATAATAACTTAAGCCATAAGAGAGAAAGAATCTATTATCTCAAGATTAGAAATGTTCCTAAAGCTCTGAAAATACTCTTATGCAGCGCTGGTTTTGAAGTTAGCTATTAGGGGAAAGAAAATCTAACCTAAAAATATTTATAGGTCACCTAACAGTACTTTCGCCCTGGAGGAATCGACTCCACTGGAGCGAACCCACTGCGGCGGAAAAAGCTTCGCTGGGACAAGAGTCAATTGACACCTCACCGCTCGTTAAGGCTAACCCGACTCTGCTATAGTGAAAACCCCAGTCCTCATTTCCCATTTCGGCTAGTCAACCTCTCACCAAGGTGGACCCCTATGGTGGACACTAGACAACAGCAAAGGAAAACAACCCAAATCCTCAATTAAACACATGAAACACTCACGAGACCCCTAGACACAAACCAGACATGCAACACTTTAACATGCAAATATTATTTATGCATGCCATATGGAGTCTCATTTTACTGTCTAGGAAGACTTTTCGTGAAGATATCCGCGAACTGATATGAGGAAGGCACATGCAACACCTTAACATTACCTAGAGCAACCTTCTCACGAACAAAGTGTATATCCATCTCAATGTGTTTGGTTCGCTGATACTGAACCGGATTATGAGATAAATATATGGCGGATATGCTATCACAATAAACCACAAACGCCTTACGCAAGGGACACTGAAGCTCCAAAAGAAGGTTTCGGAGCCAACAGATCTCAGCAACAACATTTGCAACTCCTTTATACTCAGCTTCTGCACTCGAACGGGATAATGTGACTTACCTCTTGGCAGACCAGGAAATGAGATTATCCCCTAAAAACACACAGTAGCCGAAGGTGGGGCGTCGGGTGTCCGGACAGCCCGCCCAATCAGCATCCGTATATGCTAACAACCTGGTCGGTGCAGAGGGGTATAGGTGTAACCCATAATCAAGTGTGCCCTTAACATATCGAATGATACGTTTAAGGACAGTAAAATGAGACTACATAGGGCATGCATAAATAAGCATACCTGTTGAACGACATAAGCGATGTCAGGCATGGTGAAAGTTAAGTACTGAAGTGCACCTGCAAGACTCAGGTAAAGAGTGGGATCGGACACTGGTTACCATCAACAACACTAAGCTTTGATTTAGAGTCAACCAGAGTGGATATGATCTTGCAGTTCGTCATTTTAGCCCTGTACACTATCTCCTCTGCATACTTGCGCTGACATAAAAACATAGTATTTGCAGAACGAGTCACTGATATCCCAAAAAAATAGCTCAACTTTCCCAAGTCATTCATAGCAAATTCGATTTTAAGTAGTGCAATAATCTCATTTTTCAACACATCAGAGGAGGCAGTAAGCACAATGTCATCCACATATAATAATAAATATGCAATGCTACTACCTCGATGAAAAGTAAATAGAGAATTATCACACTTGCTACATACGAACCCAATTTGCATAATGTATTGTGCAAAGCGATTATACCATGCTCGAGGGGCCTGTTTCAAACCATATAGTGACTTACGAAGATGACATACATACTGAGGGGCTGCTAGATGGACAAAACCAGGCGGCTGGTGCATATGAACAATTTCTTTCAAATCCCCATATAAAAACACATTTTCACATCAAGTTGATGAATAGGTCAATACTTACCCATGGCAATACTCAGAACTGTGCTAATGGTGGTCGGTTTAACAACCGGACTGAATGTCTCACCACAATCTATACCTTTCTGCTGATTAGTGTCATTAGCCACAAGTCGCGCCTTATATGTCTCTAGATCACCATTGTCTCTGTATTTGTGACGAAAAAGCCACATGCAACGGATTACATTCACCCCCTCCGATCTAGGAACCAAATCCCACGTGTGCTATTTCATTAAAGCATTAAATTCCTCACACATAGCCGTATTCCAATGAGGGTCTAGTTTGGCTAATTTGGGGTTTTTGGGAATTGGGGAAATTGTTTTTGTTGAGAGGTTAAAATGGACTATGGGCTTGAAAATCCCTTGTTGGGCACGTGTTTCCATTCGGTGCATTGGGGCAGTAGGTGGAGTTTTATATGGTGGGGTCGTTGGGTGCGGGTCACTGATTTGGTACGAGGTTTCGGGATGTGGGGTGGTGGAACAAGGCAATAAGTGAGGTTGGTTGTGGGAAGTTGGCAGGTTAGGTGGGGGCAATGAAGGATCAAGTACGGTCAAAGATGTGGTTTGGGCGATGTGGTGTGGTATTGAAATCATCGGGTAGGGTGACGGCGGTGGGTTTAGGATGTGGCAGTGGTGTGTCGGTGTGGCGGTGTTGTTTTTGGTAACTGGTAGGTCGACGGAAGAGGAGTGGGTGATTGGGTTATCGGGTGTGGTGATTGTTGGAGGCGGCAGAGCAGCTGGTAGTGGGTGAAAATTCTGGGTGGTGGCGGGATTGAGAGCCGGTGGTGAGACAGATGAGCTAGACCGGTTGCCGATGTCGGTGGCAACCGGTGACGGGTGTAACTGAGAAGGGCGGTGACACCGCCGCAGAACTGCTAGTGGTGGGTGGCAGGGACAGGTTTACTGTGGTAGATTGATTCAGTTGGCTGAGAATAACAGGGGAGATGTCAGACTCGTCAAGAAAGGTGTAGTCCATTTTTCAAAATTTTTGAATATTCGAAAAAATGAACGTGGTCTCGTCAAACGTGACGTGACGAGAGATGTGGATGTAATGAGTGAACATGTCATAGCATAGATAGCCCCTATGATTAGACGGAAAGCCTATGAAGACACACGAAGTGGTTCGATAAGCTAATTTATTAGCGGTAGTGGATGCAAGATTGGGGTAAAACACGCAATCGGATATCCTTAGGTGATCATAAGAAGGGATCCGACGATATAGAATTTTTGTTGGGGTCATATTGTGAAGGGTGCTAGTAGGTAAAATATTTAGAATATATTCTACCATTTTGACTGCATAGACCCTGAAGGACGGAGGAATGGAGGCATGAAACAGTAAAGTATGAACCATGTTATTTATGGTGCGGATGATTCGTTCTGCTTTACCATTTTGAGGCGACGTGTGGGGACACGAGAAATGAAAATCATGCCATTATTTCTATAGAATCGGTGAAACATGGAATTATTGAATTCACGACCATTATCACACTGAAAGGATTTTATGCATCTTTCAAACTGTGTTTTGATAAAGGTACGAAACTCAAGAAATTTGGCAAACACTTCTGATTTAAATTTGAGTGGGTAGATCCAAATATAGTGAGAAAAATCATCTAACAAGACAAGATAGTATTTATGACCCAGTGAACTAGAGATAGGAGATGTCCACAAATCAGCATGAATAATATCAATGTCCACAAATCAGCATGAATAATATCAAAAGGAGAAAACGTAACACTTGAAGATGATTTAAAAGGAAGACGAACATGTTTGCCTAAAGAACAAGAAATACAGTGATGTGCAAGTTTTCCATTATTACATGTAATAAAAGTATTGCCTCTAAGAAAATTTAAAAATTGGGCTCCTGGGTGGCCAAGCCTATTATACCAAGTCGACGAAGAGATAGCGGCTAGAGAAACGGGGGAGCATGAGCTGGCAGCGTAGGTGGATGAGAATGGATAGAGATCTCCCGTGCTTATTGCATCTCGTAAGAGGTGTTCCCGTACGAAGATCCTTTACAGTAAAACCAAAAGGGTCAAAGTCAACAGAGACGAAATTATTATGAGTAACTTTTGAGACAAAAATTAAGTTCTTAATGATGTTCGGAGCATACATGACATTGTCAAGGGAAAAGGGTGGGTAGGTGGTTGTGTGTAGGTGGTACCATAACCCTGTATTGGAATGTGGTGACCATTGCCAACATTAATGTATTGAGGAGATTTTAACCGAAATAGTTTGGAAATATTACCTGCAAAGCGGGTGAGGTGAGAAGTGGCCCCCGTGTCCATGTACCAATTTTCATCGGGCTGCTGCAAGTTCAAACTGCTAAAAGCCTGGCTCAAATCAGTCAGGGCCAGACCAGAGGAAGACTGTGGGAATGGGCATGTATTAAGTGGGCTTGGTGCTGCTGGAACTGGGCAGGACGAGCTGCATGAATGGGGCCCAATATCCCCTATTGTGGGAAAGGGAATTGGGTTATACAGGTGCAGGGAAGGGGGCCAGTTCCCGTTCAGATACTGAGAAACTAGGCCAGTCCAGTGCATGAATGGATTGGGTTGCTGCGACTATGGATTTTGCTGCTGGCCGCGACCCCCTTTCCGACATCCTCTACCACCTCGTACACCGCCCCTACCGCCGCGGTTGCTCCGCGACTGGTTATTTCCAGGCAGTGGAGGATGGCCGGCGGCGATGGTATTTTAGGGAGACGTTTCGACTGATAACGCCTTTCCTCCAATAATAATTGTGAGCAACCTTTGTTGAAACTGGGTAACGGATCAGCATGTTGTATCATTGTGGCTAAAGTATCGTACTCACCTTTTGGTAGGCCTGCAACTAATTGTAGGACCATCTTTGTTTCGAAAACAGGTGTGCCGATGTTGGACAATTGGTCTGTCACTAATTTCAACTGCTTGCAATAATCAGACATGTTAGAGAAATTTTCAAGGAGTGTATTATTAAATTATTCTTTCAAATACACAGCACGAGTGTGCTTGTTATCTTAAAAAAATTCCTCTAACCGAATCCATAAATCACGAGCGGAGGCGCCGATTTTCATTATAGTAAGGAGCAAGTCCTGAGAGATAGTTCCATAAATCCATTGTTTGACAATGGCGTCTAGACGATGCCATGTTGAGTCATCAACCTCAAGGGGGCGAGGGAAGGAGTCGTCGATATGGTCAAGCATATTATAGACACATGCATGAATGCAGAAAAGTTCAACCTATAGAGAATACTAATCGTTTTCTTGATCAAGAATCATGGGAATGAAGTTCTTGATGTTGGTGACGCTGAGGGTTGGATGAACTGATGGTGAAAAGGATGATTTTGGTATGCCATAGGTGATGACGGATGAGGCTGAGGCTACTGTGGGAGGAGTCATTAGAGTGGATTATAGTTATGGAAGAAGGAGACAATGAAGAACAAGGGTGGTAGTTCTCGGCCAAGGAGAAGCCGCCGGTGGTTGCTAGACCGAGGTGGGCGGCGGAAAGAGAAAGAAAAATTAGGGTTTCAAGATTTGACTCTGATACCATGTAAGATTGTATTAATCTCCCTTGTGGAGACTTTCTCATTAATACATATATATATATATATATAGTGTACAATGTGTAGAACCCTAGTATAATAAGAATCATCTACTTACCATAATTCTATATCACTAAATATTTATACAATATATGGATATATTTTAATTATGGTGGTGGGATTGAATTGAGATTCTATTACATATGAGTACACGTTAATATATGATAGCACTATATTACTATTAGAAAAACCACACACATCTTTCTCTCTACTGAGAACTATGTATATGATGTAGAACAGTCTGATGCACAAAATATTTCGCGTTAATAGGACCGGAAAAGGACCTTACCCAAAAGGTGTAATGTAGAAAACCTATACCAACATTAGAGAACTACTTAGATAAGAAGAAACATATCGAAACCTATCAGATTATACAGTCTTGGTTAGTACAGAAGCCCAGAAACGTGTGTGGCTGGGTGGCCTAGTTGTTTGTACTGAACATGTGGTCCCTCTCAATTTTACTAGTACTTTGGATTCCCATTCCAGAATATATCCTAGATTCTTCAGCTTTCCACGTATACTTCCAAAAAAAAGTTTCAGAAACAAGGCAAAATTGATGTCGAGTTAGGTTTCATAGGCAACCCTATTTAGATTAAATTATTCTAGATGTTGGAAACTAGCTCAATGGTTGATTTTAGATTTATTTCTAATTTTCAAGATTTTGATTTCATACCCCAGATTTTTATTTTTATTTTCATTTAGCATTAGTTTCCCACATTTCTAGACCAAAGTGTTAGTAGGAACTGATGATGTTTAGTCAGTCTTTGTTTGTAATTTTTAATCATATTGCATCATGTATATATGTATTAGAGCCTTACTGACATCCTTTGAAGAGCTTATAACATAATCCAAAAACATGGTCATCCAAACCAACTTTCACAACTCAATCCAAAACTCTCATAGTATTTTTTCTTAAAGATGCTATATTTTTATGTTGAGTAGTTTGGAGAAAATATATAGACCATCCCTGGAATGACTATTAAGACAAGAGTATCTCTCTACCTACAAAGAGAGTTACTTTTCCATTCTCATGTTTTGCTGAAATACAAGGAGTCATCTGAAAGAAAAAGGTCAAAAAAGAATTAGGAGCATTAAAGAAGTGAGAACAAGCAAATGGAAATTCCAGAACTTTGTTGGATAGTTCTTTTTTCACGAGGTAATTAGAATTCTCATACATTTTACAGTACCAAACAGATTAGTTAAAAAATGAGGATTCAATGTCTGGTGATTTCACAAAACAAATATCATGTTACACTGAGCAGATTAGAGAAATTCTGTACCAATTTTCCACTGGAAAAACATTAACTTCTAATCCTGCATTTTTTTGGAATAGGTAACAAATATTGCCTCCTCCAATCCCCCTACTTCAGTCTCGCAATTCTCTTCAAGAATGCTCTTTAATATCTCTCTCATCAAAACCTCAGAGCATAGTGTTACTCCCTAAAACCCGATCAAATCAAAATGTCTTTACCAGGTTTATGTCTTTACTAGGTTTTGTAGAGTAGATTTCTAAGGGGTTCAACACTAGAACTCCCAACCGGATAAGTGTTCTCTTGGCATGTCACTCACCTTAAATCACATTGTCGCAGTGGTCAACAAGCCAAGGATCTGCCAGCAAACTTTGAACTTTGCAAACAACACTACAAATTCATCTTTGACGAAATGCCCAAGCCATGCAAACTCATGATGTACCTGTCAGCGTAAAAATGTAACTTCAGGCATAGAACCCAAAATATAAAGAACAAAGACCATGATGAGAGTTTATCCAACCATATACTTTAAGAGTAAACATCAAAACAACCGCAATAGACTATGATTTCCTATGGACAAGCTAGAATACAGTGAAGAGAAGACCAATCTGATATTAGAACAGGGTTAAATCAAAACTTTTGATAGGTCTATTATAATTTCTTAATTTTAGTTTAGGACGAAATTTCTCGATGTAAGGGAAAAAAAAGGAATATGATAAAAACAGGACATCCTTCTATAAGAAATGCCATGACATTGGTAAACCGGGAAAAAACACTAAATCAGAAGCCGCATTCCAAATCCCACCGCCATAAACCCTGGAAATATACTGACTACTCTCGGATTAAAGAGAACAAAAGAGTAGAGAACACCTGTTTCTTCTAAATCAAATCATCTACAACTGGAAATCCACTTAACAAGATGAAGATAGTAACACGCTCCTATAAGGTCAATGGCGTTAATGTTCAGGTTAGTATTCCCTTCTTTTGCATGTATATGCAGTTTCTTCATTCTGTCATTTGATGTATCCACATGTAAAATGTAAATATTACCATTGCACAATGTGGTTTTCGTATACATTTCTTTTATGAAGATATCATAGAAGTTTTTATACGTGTTATATTTATGTAAAGAGTCCATTTCACCAAGCAGACTTGCGTTACAGTCTGGAATTTAACAGTAGAGACCATACATTTTGTGGAAGTATGAAAGGAGGCATTTTAGCTAATGAACATACTAATTAGTTCGGAAGAGAAATAGGTCCACCATGGAATCTGATCCATCTGCTAAGTAGAGAATTACAAATAATTTAGTATTAGCTCATCTTTTAATTCTTTTCATCCGTGGACAGTTTGCAGTGAGCGAAACCTAGGTGTTTTGATTATAAAGGAAACTCCATTAAGAAGATCAAGATTGTTTCATAGAATCGCTTTAAGAATGGGAAGAGGATATCCTGTTGGTACCTTGTAAATATTTTAGACAACACCTCCTTGGTGAATATTAATAATACACTTGCCACTTCTCAAACAAAAAATTCCTTTCATCCATAAGTAAGAACTTTTTGAACATACAAGGCTTCTATTTTCTCATTACTGAACATACAAGGCTTCTATTTTCAAACTGGTAAATTCACACGGTTAAAATTGCGGTTACATGGATCTTGTTTCCACTTAGTAAGATGCATCAGATTGTGCAAAGAAGCTTACTTGACTATTTCTTCAAAAAAGAGAAAAAATTGGACCAACACATACAAAACTTGCATTTGGTGTCCATGCCAGCTTGCATGCACATCAACTGGGTATCGCTATCTCCTACCAACACGGGTATTGGATACCTCTCCTTACCAAGGCTTAAGGAGAGGAGAAAATCCATCTACTGTCGCCTCTGTTGAAATCCCGAATTTTGGTTCCCAAAGTTGTTAATATAAAGTCTCAACTACTAGTTCACCCCCTTGGGTTCATACAAGACCTGCATTTATTTTCCAGATTTTCTAGAAATAAGCAACCCCTTTAAAGTTTCTATTATTTTCATTGCTAGGCAGAATTTGTAGGTTTTCGCAACGAACCACTAGTAGAATTCCCTTGCACTAGTGACCAGTTAAATGGACAGCTGCAGTTTATGGCAGAATCTAATGTTGCAGGCAGACTTCACTCACAGTCAGGTCCTTCACACCAGTTTCAGAATTTAAAAGAATTAATCAATGTCACGTAAATTTAGGACGAGATCCTATACGGTCCTAAAAGAAATACATGCCTAGGATCTGCTCGGAAATAAAAGCTCAACCATTGACACCATCATGACATAAATATCAGCATAAGCACATAGAGGATTGCAACAAAGAAAATGGAAAAACAAGACTTAAAGAATGTGTCATGCAATTTAACCTTCTGTTTCAGTTGCAACTATGTCTGAGCACAGAAGATTGCCTTTCATGACGAAGTAGACAAGTCCTCCACTGATTGCACCCGTGAATGGGTTTTAATATAATTAACCAACCCTTTGCTGTACAAAAAAAAAATGAAAAGTGATTAACCTCCATAGACCTCATACATTTAACTACTCTAAACCAAAACCAAAAGAGAGAGAGAGAGATAGGAGGATAAAATCACATACCTGCGCTGCAATGTAACCTATGAGGCACAAAGACTTTTGCTTTTGTCCCATCGGAAGAATGAAGTACGTGAAATAACAATGACAGAATGAGTCGATTAGACGACTCTCAAGCTTTTCCGTACCGTAATTAACAATTGACAATATCCTTGTAGAGGTGCCCATCTATGTCAGGGACAAAACCCTTGTCTATCATTTCTTCTCTTATAATGTCATACGTAATTCTATTGGGTACCAATCCTTTTTCCAACATCTCGTTCAACAAAGCATTTGCTTCTTCCAGCTTATCTTTCTGACAGAAACCTTTAATCAACACGTTGTAAGTGACAACATTCGGTTGCTTTCCTTCCTTCTCCATTCTTTTCCTAATAGTAACAGCTGCCTTGGGGTTACCTTCTTGACAATAGCCAGCCATCAATGTGTTGTATGTCACGTGACTTGGCACCAACCTTTTCTCAGACATCTCATCTAGAAGTCTCACTGCCTTTCTTGATTCTCCCCTTTTGCAGATTGCATCTATTCGAATGTTGTAAGTTACTAGATCAGCCTTCACATTCTTTTTCTCCATTTCCTCCAGTAGCTCTTTTGCTGCTCCAACATTTCCTTCTCGATAATAACCACCTAATAAGCAATTATATGTCGAAATGCTAGGACAAATCAGTTTGCTCAACATCAAGTCACGAAGAGTGACTGCTTCATCCATTTTGCCAGCCTTACTATGAGCATCAATAACTGTGTTGAAAGTTAGAACATTTAGATCTAACCCTTGCTTCAAAACATCATCAAACAACTCTTTAGCCTCTGTGAACATCTTCATTTTTGAAAACCCATTTATCATTACATTATAAGTACGAATGTTAGGCTCCAATCCTAAACGTATCATTTCTGCACGTAAGCCAAGAGCCTCGTCAACTTTTCCATCGCCAAAGAGCCCATCAAGTAACGAGTTAAACGTCACAATATCCGGTCTCATCCCTTGAAGCTGCATTTCTTTAAAGAGCTTCATAGCTGCCCCAACATTATCATCCTTACAAAACCCATCAATAAGAGTATTATAAGTTCTCTCATTCGGACTCACTCCCTGCTCCACCATTTCTCTCAAAAGCGCATCGGCTTTATACATCTTCCCGTCCCCACCCCTCTTGCAATACCCATCAATCAACGTATTATAACTAACCACATTAGGCATAATCCCCCTAACCTTCATATCTTCCATCACATCCCTAGCCTTATTCAACTTCCCCGCCTTACACAACCCGTTAATCACAATATTAAACGTGTACAAGTCAACCTCAATCCTCCTCCTAATCATCTCCTTATACACAATCTCCCCTACCTCAAACTTCCCCTCTTTCACCACCCCTTTAAGCATCGGTTTACACGAAAACACCGACAACCTAAATCCATAATCCCCAGATCTATTAAAACCCTCCAGAGCTAAATCCACCCTACCATTATTAACATAAGCTAATACCAACATGTCAATGATAATAGAATTAGAACACACATTATCACTACATGTCAAGAGTGTATGAAAAACAGAAGAAACTGTATGGGGTTTCCCATTTTTAACAAAATCATGCAATAAAGATCGAACCTTTGGGTATCTTTTATCATTAACTAACAATACAAGAACTTTGAATAAATGCCCAAGAGGATGATAACATTGAGACCACCTGAAGAAACCCAAGATGGATGAAGAATCAAACCCAGAATCAATAAGTTGTTCAAGAAACGAAGTTGGGTTAATGGGTTTAATTAGGTTCTTGAGTTTAGACCAGTGTTGGTTTGAAATTAGTTCTGAAACTTTGGATTTGAAAAGTGGGTCTGAAAACAAATTGGGTGTTGAGGTTGAGGTTGAGGTTGAGGTTGAGGTTGTGTGGAGGCAACGGAGAGGTATACGGTGGTGGAGACAACGTCGAATATATGTTATCGACATGGATAGAGGCGTCTTGATTAGGAACAGGGAAACATAGAGAGACACGAACACAAACTGAAACTGGGTTTGGATTCTTGGAACTTAGAAAAATAATTGTGGTATTTTCACAAGTACTCCCTCCGTCCCCCCAGACATCTAAATTTAAGAAATAAATAATTTTTAAAATTTTTTATGGTATAAAATAAGTTTAAAATATTATAAATTATACATAAAAAATAAATTATAAAATTAAATTATTATCAAATAAAACTAACTAAAAAAAGAAAGATAAAGGGAGTATGTAGTTTTGATTATTACACATACATCCCTAGCAGCTAAGTTATTAATTTAGGTTTGGCTAACTTTTTCATAAATTTCATGTAAATGAAAAAATAAACGAATTAGGAGTAATTTAAATCTTCACCGGATAAAGAGAAATTGATATAAAATAGTCATTCACCAAATAATAGTCAACAAATATATATATATATATATATATATATATATATATATATATATATATATGTTTATAATTTTTTTTACATAATACTGTATATTTTTTTGAATATTTGGCCAGCAAATATAACTTTTTTGGGGCAAACTGGCCAAATATGTAACATGCCCCCAAATAAATCATGTCAAATTTAATAATTTATTAGTTAGGAAAAAAGAAGCTCAGGTTTAAGGCAGGTTTAGTAATTTTTACTTTCTAAGCTTTAGAGAGTGTGATGAAAATTTACACGCACAATTATATAAGAAGATTTATATGCTTCCTAGTTTTCCTTTTTCAATTGTTGAAATGTATGGAATAATAATTAGTCTATCAGAAAAATATTAATGAAATAATTCATACCAGAGTCTAATTGTTAATATCAAAAGTTAAAAGTTTGTCTAATACATGATAAAATATATATAATCAAAATGGGAATTATCAATTTCTCTTCACTCTATTCAAATATTTTATGGTAGGAAAAAGAAATGTAAATATCGCAACCTTTTATTATAGGTTTGTCCTTAGTGTCTTTTATCCTTGTAGAATAAGTTGTTTGATGTATTGATGTCATTTAACCTCTATCTTATTCACATTATAAGTACTCTTATGCTAATGGATTGTGAAATTGAATATGTAACCTTAAGCATTTTATTTACCTACATTTCAAAGCTACAATTTAAATTCACACTTGAAAAATGAAAACTACTACTGCCGGTTAAAACGACTCACAGATGCGAGCAAACGGTGATCTCCAAACAAAAATATAAAAAGCCCATTTGACACTATCCAGCACAAAATTCAGTCTTTCTTAGTCAGCCCATTTCAGACTCTTTGAGCCCAAATTTACTTAAAATCAAATCCAGAAAAACAACAAAAAGTCGTTGAGCTCAGCCCATATCATGACAATGGTCAATGACTCAATGTCGATCACAATTCGGTGACACAACTTCCCTATGCGGCAGGAGTGCACAAATGGCCGTTTAGACCCTTATTCTAAAGATAATCTATAATTGTAAAGTTTTTAAAATTTAATCACTTCAAATTTTAAATCTATCACATCTAAAGTTTCAACCATAGGTTGGAAGTTTGAATGCAGTTCAAAAGATCTGAAGCTCGAGCTGTTCTCAAATTTTTCACCCACATATAATAAGTTATTGGTTTCCTTGTTACCGTAAGAAATATTATTTTTTAATTATTTTATTAATGATTTACACTATATATAATTGTACAAAAATATTTACTTTGCTACAAACTAGATAACTAATCAATCTTAATTACAAGAGAAATCTAATTCTACCTAATATAGGAGATGTACAATTTTAAATGCAATCTAATTCTATTATACCTCGCAGTCGAAGCGGGAGATCGGCGTATGCTGAGACTGTCCCGAAAGTCTTCAAATAAAACCAGCGGAAAACCTTTTGTAAAGATGTCGGCAATATGATAACGTGACGGGCCATGTAAGACACGTACTTGTCCACGAAAAACCTTTTCGCGAACAAAGTGAATATCCAGCTCAATATGTTTAGTGCGTTGGTGGTGAACCGAATTCCCTGAGAGATAAATAGCACTAACATTATCACAATAAACCAATGTCGCCTTCGGAACCGGACAATGGAGCTCTAAAAGAAGGTTATGTAGCCAACAAGATTCAAACACCACATTGGTAACTCCTCAGTATTCTGCTTCAGCACTAGACCTAAACAAGGTTACTTGTCGTTTTGAGGACCAAGAGATCAAATTATCACCAAGAAATACACAATAACCAGACGCTCCACGTCTGGTATCCGGACAACCACCTCAATCGACATTTGTATATGAAATAAGAGTGATTGTCAAAGACGGTTATAAATGTAAGCCATGATTGAGAGTACCCTGAATATAACACACAATAAGTTTGAGAGCATGCATGTGATCCTCCATCGGGTCATGTATGAATAGACAAACCTATTGTACAACATAAGAGATATCGGGCCTCGTGAAGGTGAGATATTGCAAGGGCCCTGCAAGGTTGAGGTAATGTGATGGATCAGTATATGGCTTGATGGAAGAAGCACTCAACTTCGGTTTAGTGTCAACCGGAGTGGCAGACGACCTACACGATGACATGCCAACTCGTTCAACAATCTCTATTGCATACTTCTTTTGGGATAAAAATAAACCACCTACATGACGTGTCACATCTGTCCCCCAAGAAGTAACTCAATGGCCCTATATCTTTCATTGAAAACTCAGAGCCAAACAGTGACATGATAGACTTGCGAAGAGCATCATATGAGGCAGTTAAGATAATATTATCCACTTACAAAAGAATGTAAGCAATATCATTACTCTGACGGTAGATGAATAGAGAATATCAGACCTGTTGTTAGAAAACCCAATATGTGAAACGTAATCTGCAAACCTTTTGTACCATGCCCTAGGAGCTTGTTTGAGCCCATATAATGATTTCTTCAGCAGGCACACATGATTAGGATAAGTAGGGTCTCTGTAACCCATGGGCTGATACATGTACAATGTTTCATTGAGGTCTCCATGTAGGAAGGCATTTCTTACATCAAACTGATGAAACGGGCATGCCTTCGAAAGAGCCAGACTGAGGATCGTCCTCATAGTTGCTGGTTTGACCACTGGACTGAAAGTCTCATCACAAACCACACCAACTTGTTGAGTCTTCCCATCACCTACAAGACGGGCTTTATGCCTCTGAAATATACCATCAGATTTTTCTTTATGACTAAAAGTCCACATAGACCGAATCAAATTAACATCAGGGGGATAAAACACCAAATCCCACGTCCTATTATTAATATGAGCATTAAATTCATCATCCATATCCATTTTCCAATTTTGTTCATTAAGGGCAGACACAAGATTACGAGGCAACGGTGACTTGAAAACATGGGTGTGAAGACCGTATTTTTCGTTTGGCTTAAAAATCCTGTGTAGACTTCGAGTGATAGGCCGTTGGGCCAGAATTGGAGTTGGGCAAGGCGGGAAGGACGGACTGCCCGACATTGGGCTGGCAGTGACTGGACTATTGGGCAATGGGCTTGCGGGCATTGGGCTGCTCGAGCCGGATGGTGGGCCGACTGCCAACCACTAGGCCCCGCGGAAGTGGGCTGCCGGCGAGAGATTCAACTGGGCCAGCAGTCGCTGGCTCGGTGATTGGGCTGAGACACCGGGAAACATTGGGCCTGCTTGGGAGGCTAATTTATGGATCAAATATGGGGGTATGCTATCGTCAAGAAATTCATAGGTAGGAGGCCCAGAACAATGTAATTTGGCAAAAGGGAAATTTGTTTCATAAAAAATTACGTGACGACTTACGATGCTTTTATTAGAGGATAAGTCGAAACATTTTTAACCACAATGATTTGACGGATATCCCAAAAAACACTTGGAGTTGACCTGGGTTGAAGCTTATTAATGGTAGTATAAGGGAAGAGAGGATAGCATAAGCACCCAAAAACTCATAAATGATAATATAAAGGGTCCCTTAGGTATAAAATTTTGAGTGGGGATGGGTAGGCTAATTGTTTGTTCGGATATGTTTAACAAATGGATTGCCATTTGTAACGCGTGATGCCAAAAAGATGGTGGTAGAGAAACGTGCGCAACTAAGGTTCTAACAATATTGTTAATGGTTCGAATTTTTCTTTCTGCTTTTCCATTTTGAGATGATGTATGTGGACACGAGAGACGAAACGACAAACTATTAGTTTTGCAAAAATTCCAAAAAGGTCCATTATCAAATTCTCTACCATTATCACACTCAATATTTTTAACGTCTCATTCAAATTGAGTGTTGATGTATGTTCTAAATGATAGAAATGTAAAAACTGACTTTTTAGACAAAGGAAACGTCCACAAAAAATTAGAGTAATCATCCAACAACAAAAGATAATATATGTGTCCCGAAGAGCTCAAAACGGGAGATGTCCAAATATCATTATAAATACTATCAAAGGGCATAACAGTACGAGAATTCAAAATAACAAAAGGCAACTTAACATGTTTTTCAAGAGAACAAGAGCGACAAACATGAGAACTACGAGGTCTAGTACACTCAATAAATTTATTTTGTTTAAGGGAAAACAAAAACAGGTGCTCCCGGATGATCCAAACGTTCATGCCATAAAGAAGGAGCTAAAACTGCAAAAGTGGATGGTAATTTGGCTTGATATGTAGTTGTGCTGATTGGATAAAGCTCGCCCCGACTATCACATCTCATTAGACACATCCTCATCTGAAATTCCTTTACGAAAAATCCAAAAGGATCAAATTCAACAGAAACCCAATTATCAGTGGTAAATTTTCTACAAGAAATCAAGTTTTTAATTAATTTAGGTGTGTGAAGTACATTTTTCAAAATTAACGGTGGGTTCGGGGGAAACAAGTTTGTAGTACCATAACCACGAATTGGAATTGAATGACAATTTTTGATAATTATACCACGATTATTGCTCAAATTAAAATAGGTTGAGAGCTTACCTTCTGAGGACGTCATATGAGACGTTGCATCGGTGTTCATGTACCAACTTGTGTCGGGCGGAGTAATCCTAAGAGTATGCATCGCAGTCTTGATATATGTCGGGGTCGCCACTACCGAGTGGGCCTGCTGCCACTAGCTCGGCAGTGGCCCAAGAATTCCTTCATTGTTGCCTGCTGGACCGGCCTACTAGGTTGCTGGATGTGACCTGGGCCTGGCCCAGTTACTGCCGGATGGATAGGGACAGAGCGGCACGGCCTAAGTCCACTGCCAAGCCTATGGTGTCGGCCCACTGCCCGAGGGTGCCCTTGTCTGCCACTAGGCTGGCGGTTGTTGCTGGCCATCTTCCCTGCCACCACTACCACCACCTCCTCCGCGGCGGCTGCCGCCGCCTTTACCACCACCGCGATCGCGATTTTTGCTCCTATTACTGCCGTTTCGGCCTTTCTGGACACGATTTGGTGGCAAATTTTCAAATTGTGACGAACTCTCATCGGATGGAGCGGCAACCAAGATGGAATTTGATACGGTGGCTGTCTTCTTGGCAAAACTCGCTTCTTCGAGAATGAGCATAGAACGGGCTTGATAAAATGGTGGAAGATAATTGCTTTGGAGGATAAGCGTTCCTACTTCACTATATGCGTCGGTGAGGCCGGTCACTAGTTGTAAAATAAGCCGATTGTTAGTGACCAGCGCATCGACGTTCCGACAACACCTTGAGCCGTTGACAATATGCGGAAGCATTGGAAAAGTCCGTCATTTCGGTGGTGGAGAATTCTTGATCAAAAGTAATGACCAGGGAATTTTTATTGTGTTGGAATATGTCACGTAAGCGATCCCAAGCCTCCATCACCGTGGAGTCAGGCTCAATAATTGTATGTAGCAAATCACTAGAAATAGTGGCATAAATCCACTGAAGAACTGTCGCATCAAGGGTTAACCATAATTCTCTTTCGTCGTCGATTTTTGGCACCTTCTCCTTGCCTTTTTGTGGCGGAATTATGTGATGAATGACCCGGTGGGAACGACAGTGAAACTTGAAGAGCTCTGCCCACGTTGCATAATGGACGTTTTCCATCTCAAGAGTGATGGAAACATGAGATTTGATGTTGGAAACTGTGAGGGCTGGATGAAAAGAAGATTTTGAGTTAGACATGGCTGACATGGAGAAGGGTGGTCGGCGGCATAAAGAAGAAGGGGGCCATTGGACACAAGGAAGCAGGGTTAGGGTTTCAGGAACTTTCCCTAGACTACTGATATAATGTAAGAAATATTCTTCCTTGATTATTTCATTAATGATTTACACTATATAAATTGTACAAAAATATTACCTTGCTACAAACTAGGTAACTAATCAATCTTAATTACAAAAAAATCTAATTCTACCTAATATAGAAAATGTACAATTTTTAATGAAATCTAATTCTATTAGTTACACAGCAATATACATGATATAAGATGAACAAGAGTGCATAAGCAATGTAAGTTCCTCAAAAGAAGAATCAGAAGAACGAGAACAAGAAGACTAAGAAATTACAACAGCAATTTGAAATTGTTTAAAAAGGGTTATGGTTTAAAAAATTGGATATGTTTTAAATAGGATGCTAAAAGCGGCTTCCTAGTGTCATTTCTACCCTTTTCCGCCTTTGATGTTGCCCATCCTAATACACATTGGTTCACATCTTAGTTAAGTGAGCATCATAATGCGGGAATGATTTAATAAAAATATATTGTAATACGGTAAACAAAAACATAACAGTTGTATGCATGAAATAATAATAAAAAAGAGATTGTTTAGTTTATATATGGTCTAATTATGCGAGATTATCAAATTAGTCATTGAGCTTAACTCAATCCCAAAAATTAGCTCTAAGAAAAGAGGATTGTCCAAGTCTTATAAGGAGCCCAAATAACTCATCTCACACCAATGTAGTACATTTCTCTTCATTAAATTAAATGAGATAAGTTAGAATTAGTTTGCGGTGAATAATGTAGAGATCGTCATGCAATGAATAATAATTTATACAGGTGATGTTATGCGGTGAATAATAATACATTTATTGTTATGTATGAATATAATTACTCCGTATCTAATATAAGGGAAAATTTTGACTTCAAATATTTTTTCTTTAAAATATTATTAATACATGTATATTCTATCTTGTATATGAATAACACATAAATTTATGTATATGTGATTGTGTCAAAATTAGTAATAAATTATTTAATTTTTGGTATTAAAATTACACTTAACTTATTAAAGCAATATTCCCAACTCCACGCTTTCTCTAATCTTGCTGTGTTTCAAGTGGGGGTGGCCAACAGGACGGGTCCGGGGCGGGTTCTCGGCTGGACGGGACCTGACCCGGGGGGGGGGGGGGAGTAGGGCAGGACCACTACCCGGCGGGTTTTTCCGATGTCCCGTCGGAAAAAGGGACCGATATTTTCGGGGCGGGCAGGATGGGGTCGGGATCGGGTTTTTTCCGGATTTGTTTTTGCACTTAATTTTAAAAAAAACATATAAACAAGATAGTGTAATAAAAACATCTCAAGACTGTTTTTGTGCCTCTTATATTATTTAATAGAAGTATGATTTTTTGTAACACAATTGTCAAAATTGCAACTTTGTGGTGTTGAAAGTTGCAAATAACATAATAAAATTGCAATTAAAAAAATTACATATTTAAAACACATTTTCTAGTTTCTTTACAATTTCTTGTGGTTCTTCGGTTGGAATTGGTATTTGTTGGTCAAATTGCTCGACGTCGCTTCCACTTCCGTCGGATAAGATTTTGTTGTAGTTTTCGTCTTCTTCTTCGTTGATCTCTGGTTGACCGCATTTTCTCCGCTCTGCTCGTATCCAATCTCTGAATAATACTGTAATCTCCAAGCTGTCTCCCACTAATGAGTGTATGTGCTCTCCTATTTGAAACCTGTCGGCAAAGCGCTTTCAGACGCTGTTGATGACGCTTGAATGTTTAACACATCTCGGGCCATATTTGACAGTGTCGGAAATGTCTTCTCATTCTCCCTCCAATATTTCAGCAAGTCTTCACGTCTTTCTTCATTGAGAACTGTTTGGTACGGTACAACACCCTGCAAAACAAAAACATCAAACTCGCTAACTTGGTTAGTAGTGTTACCACTATACATTCTATTTCTAAGGCTTTCAATACTAGCCGCAGAAACATCATGTTTTTTTTGAGGTTATGTTGAAGAAGAAGAAGATGGTATGGAAGCCGGTTGGTTACTAGCACTTTCTAGTTGGTAATGCATATATACTTTTTGCATTCATCTTGTATGCTAGACAACACTTCTTCTTTAGTTTGTTCAATAGGTGGTGGGTCATTTGGATTTTTTGGAGTTTGAGGTGGAAGTACCGCTATACAATCATAAATAGTTTTAATTAGTGCTTTACAACCGTCTATTTTAATAGTCGAATTTAATACATCACCAGTAATAGAAATAGTTGGAATAAGAATAAAATATTTTTTTAATTTGATAATTTTTTAATAGGTGTCTTATAAGATTATTTTTCCATATATTCACTACGTAATAAAAATATTAGAGCTATATAAAACAACATAGTAGAAATAGTAGGATAATATATACCGGAAAATTCTTTTGTTGCTTGAAAACATTTCTCTAGAAATACAATAAGTTCTAAAAAAAATTTCCAATCGTTATCCACAACCATATCATTTGGATTTCGATTATGAGCGTTAAAAAATAAAGTTATAGGTCTTCTATAATCATAGCAACAAGTATTTGCTCGTCTAAAGAATTCCACGTAGTGGCTACTTCTTCAGGAATTTTTCTATAAGGTAGTCCACAATCGTGACAAATTTTTGTTATATTTTTTTTTCGTTGTATTCTATTACTTCTAAAAATAATGTTTATAGCAAATTGTGTTTTATTAAGAATGTCTGCAAAAAGTGTTAGACCATTCTTTACAACTAAGTTATCAATATGACATGCACATTTTATATGAAAATGATTTGAAAAAGATGGAGTTAAAAGATCTTTTAAAAGTCTAATAGCATAATTATTAGAAGAAGCGTTATCTAATGTAATAGTCATAATTTTATCAGTTATGCCATAATAATAGCAAACTGAATGAATATTTTCTGAAATAAAAGTACCAGTGTGTCTATCACCTATATATGTATACGCTAAAATATGTTTTTGCATAGTCCATTTATAATTAATCCAATGAGATGTTACCGTTAAATAATCATGGCCGTTAGTACTACGACCTATATCGGACGTGATAGATACTTTACATGGAAAATGATATAATGAACAACATAAATACTGTTGATATTCATGTACAAATTTAAATACATCTCGCCTAACAGTTGATCTAGGAAACCGTTAAAAGCAGGATTATACATATCTCTAATATAATAAATAAAACCAGGAAAGGAAGGAAATGAAAAAGGCAAACCTTCCACAACAACTAATTTTGTTATTGCTTCCCTATCTCTATGTTTATCGTATTTAGGGCCTACAATTCCCCCCGCATTAGGGTTAATTTGACCATATACTTTATCCGGGACAGTATGTGAACCTTGTCCCGATTGAGAGGGCATTGGCGCACCCGATTTTTCAGCCATGTGTTAGTTCCACCTAGCTTGGTGAAAGTTTTGTACATGTCTTAATAAACCTCCCGTCCCACCCTGACCTTTTCCCATTTTAAATTTAAAAATATTTTTACAAATTAGACATCTAACTACTTGATTCTCTTCGTCCCTATCAAAAAAATTTCATGCATCCGATTTTAATTTTCCTTTTGTTGGGCCTCGTCTCATACTAGGGGGAATAAGAGGCCTTCAAGTTGGAGGTGCACTAGTGAGTGTGTCATCTAGATTATATTCTAAATTAAAGTCTTGTTGAGTTTCAGAAAATATCTCATCGTCTAAATCTAATAGTATTTCAGGAAAAAATTCAGTATCAACCAAATCATCATGTCTAGGAATAGGATGACTAGAAGAAGTACCCTTGTCCTTGTTACCCCTACTAGAAGAAGCCTGATCCTTACCCTTAACCCGTAATCATACGTTTCAATCCTTCTATTTTAATTATACAAATAAAGGATTAAAGTAAATGAAATTAAGTGCGCTAAATAAAATAAAGAAACAATAATAATTTAATGAATGAACGAATGTACCAAATGCCGACATAATGTCGACGTGTAATCGAGAGGTTGAAAATTGAAACTTTGCTCGATGGAAGATCCTCAAGCTAGTTGTCAACTTCACTCCCAAATGAATAAATAAAATTGAATATTTAGTAAACAATGTAGACTTGTAGAGAGATAGATTGAGGGATTAGAGAGATTGTAGGAAGATTTGTGAGAAAGATGAAGAGAAAATGAGGTATTTATAGTTGAAAAATTGGGTTAAAGTGTAAATATAATAACTTAGGGGTTAAAAATAAATATTAAGGGGGGGAGGGGGAGGCCAAAAATGGCCGTTGCGAAACGACCAAAATATAAAATGGTCGTTGGTGCAACGGTTATTTTGTGCAAAGGGGAGAGGTCGGGCAGGACATGAGGCGGGTCGGGGCTGGCGGGACGAGCCCACGTCCCGTCCCGGTACCAAATTTTTTTATAGCGGGACCGACCGACCTGCCCTGTTGGCCACCCTTAATTTCAAGAGAGGGCGTGAGGGGGGGGGGGGGAGAGTCTTATCATGTTGAAGTTGGAGAAGAGGTTAGGAGGTTTCTGTCACAACGATACTTTGACATTTTTCCATCATGAAGATTCAAATAATGGATTATCACAATTATCAGCTTTCAATTCTTGAAATTCACATATACAATCATTTTACTATTAAAAAAAATGAAAGAAAGACGAATTGAAGCTAGCACACAATTGTATGTACTAGTTGTGCTATTCTTCCTAGCTACTTCGACCTCTATTCACCACTTATTAATCTCATCTCATCATTGCCTATATGCCTTTCTACAGTTGGAAAAAGTTGAAGAGCTACAACAACGAAGAAAGTGGTGTTTTATCCTTCACATTGTGCTTCTCATTCTTTCAATCATTTTCTTAGCCGAAAAAATGAAAAGACTTGGGAACTTCTTGAAAATATAGTCACAGTCGTGATAGAATTTAATTAATTTAATCTCAAGACCCATTTTCATGACCCACCATATGGTTTTACAGTTGCTCAGATTCTCTCTTTTTTCCCATTTGGATACTAGAGTCGGCTATATTCACATGGAGGAAGGTCGGTTAAGTGGGTAGGTGTGACTAGTCAGTTCAAAGTAGCTCCAATTCAACCAAGAAGGACACGCTCTAACATGTGAGCTATTTCTAATTAATTTTCATACGATGACATATATAAAATTAAAATTCTTGAATTAAAAATAAAGTTTTCAAAATTTCACAAACTCCAGAAATCTACACAATGACGTTTCGAATTGTTCAATTTAGCCTTAGGAACATGCACACTGGTCTAGACATTTCCTCACTCAATGAGAAACGGTAAAAAAAATAGTTAGACCACTAACCTGATTCAATTATCATCGCCAATATAACTATAAAAAAAAGACTGTCAAATAAGTGTGAATCATTATTAAAATATTATAAAGTTTATATTTTTCAATAAACTACTCGAGGCCCATGATTTAGTAAAAGGGGTGTGATATTTTGTCTTCATCTCAAATTAGTTTCATAGTAGTCTCACAGTTATGCTTATTACATCTCGAGTTAGTTTCATCTGATATGTATGTAACACACAAATGCATAACAATCACACATCATTTCCTTAAAAGTGACAAGCCAAAAATATATAAATCAAACTTAAGTTAATTTAGGATGTCACTGGACTACAATTCGTTTGAGTATAAGTCCAATGGGAACAACTGACATTATAATTGTTTAACCAAGATATTATTAATTGGTAGTATCCCTGGAATATGTTCTAATTATATCTTCCTCAACCGAAAAGCTTAATTAGATTGATAACGAATTAAAAAATTAAGTGCAAAAGAGGATGCCTTCGAGAAGCTTAATTAATAATTCAGTATCATATCTTTCTAGTTGATCAATTGATGTATATTCTCTCGAAAAGGAAGAGTTTTCTTGGAACGGTAATTGGTTGTGCTTTTGCACCTTATTTTGTTTATTTAAATTAATAAACAGAAATATTTATAGATTTTTAAAATCTATTGATATAAGATAAGTCGTTGTCACTATCAGAAGCTAATCTAATTCAAGCGTGAAAAGAAGTTTTTTTTGTATTTGTAGTATCTAAAAGGGAAAAGAGCATGCTTCTTGACTAGCCACATACACTTAAAACAGTTAGGACTATGACATAGAATTCCCTTATCCTATCTTTTCAATCTCATACTATAGTTTAATCTATATAATATGAGACGGACCCATTTGGATTTCATGCCTACTTCATCTCCTTAAAATCAAGAAAGATTTAGAATAAAGTTGCTTACACACGTGAATTCTTAATAAGTTATTCTTTAATTTGGACTAACCACACCTTGGGCTAACTAAGAATACATCGTAGGAATATAATATCTGTGAAAGATAACTTTGGATCAAGAAAGTTTCTACGTTGAGTTGTTAGAAAACATAATTAGAAGTAAAAATTATTAATTAGGTGCAATGTAACTAAATCTGACCAAAGATTATTAACTATACAAAGGAGAAAACAAGGCCTTATAGAGAATTGAGCTCAAGGTGTTAAGCTTTTAGAAGATAAAATCACTATATGCTCTTGCTTTTCCTTTTCTTTTTTATGGCATTCGGTACCTTGAAGTCCATTCATCTAATTAATTCAGATTCATGTCGAAAGCATCAATTAATAGGGGTCTTTTCTTATGTCCAAGTTTTATTGGATAGAGACATAAAGTTAGTTGATATTTGTACTATGTAGGTAGTCAGGTAGCAGGCACCCCACTCAAAATACGCATAATCTAGCAAAAATAAAAAACTCACTAACAGGAGTAAGACTCAAATTTTGACCTTTGTTAACAGGGGCAGAACTAGTGTTATTTAGAATATCGATTCGACCGATTCAACAATTTTAGTCCAAATTATGTATTTATCTTGAGATTTTTTAAATATATATACAAATTATTAATTAAATATTTAATAATTTAAAAAGATTAAAATTACAGATAAATTTCAAATTCCGACTCATAGTTTTCCGGAAGAGTGAAAGGATATCATCCCGCTAAACGGTAATAGTGGTACTTTATGCTCTTGTTGCGCTGTCAAACTTCGTGTTTTCCAAATCGCCACTTAATTGGGGTGCTTAGATATGGGCCATGGCTAACAATATAGTATTTCAAATATATTTGGATATTGATCACCATGATGACATGAAAAGATTAAAGTAGAAAGTTAAATCTGGAATAGAAACACGAGTATGAGTGACTAGACCTCCAACTAGAGAAATGACCACTTGATTGAGGGATTATTTTATTTCAAAATTCCAAAATGAGTCAGATTGAAATTATGGATAATTTTTTTCCCATTTGCAAGAGTCTTATTACTTACAATGCATGCATTCAAAGAAAGCTTAATAGTCTCTCCAATGTCCCACTAAGATCTTTGAGCGTGGTTTTTTCTAGTATATTATGCATAATTATACTGCATATAGTATTTTATTATTGTATATATGATGACGCCAACCTAGTTTAAAGGTAACACATCAAACTTAAGACTTAGTTGGACCTGTTTTGGTTTTAGTCTTAGCATCAAAGAAGTCAATTTGTCTAGGAGCTTAGATTTGACCCAAGAGTTAAACTTACTTTTGGGATGATGTAAGCTGAAATTTTAATTTAATTTTCCTAGGTTGAAAAGTGAAATAAAAATTATGAATATAGTTATCATTATGAAGCATATATAATGTTGGGATCGTAAAAAGACAAAGGAAAATAATATACTATGCATATGATATTTCTTCATTTCTTAAAAATTCATTAAGACAACCCATGCAAAAGGTAAGAAAGTCTAACATGTTACCACCAAGGGTTGTGGGGCTCAATAGGAACCCGTTATCCTTAATTAAAACTTACCAGTTCGATCAATGTGTATAGAAAATTCTGGTGAAAAATGTTTCTTTCATTAATGAGCTTTATGTGGCGTGATTCTGAATTAATCGAGGCTTCAATGCGTGTATCAAATATCAGTCGGGACCACAAGGGTAAAAATTAGGCCTTTTGCAAACCACAAGGGCAAATCAGGACATTTTCCCTCTATAATATTGATCTATTAATGACTAAAAGTAATTTCGAGCTAAAATTATAACGATGAGGAAATAAACGAGCCAAACTTCTAGCGAAGGATAAACTTAGATTTTTTCCCAAAGTAAAGAGAAAATCTGAACCTTTCCCCTTTAACAAAAACCTAATTTGGCCTTTGAAAATCTATATTCAAACAAAAAGGGTGAGATAAAAATGTATAAAATTTAGGTACACATTTTCTTAATATGTCTCTTTAAACATAGCAAAGAGAAGATGAAACAAAAATAAATAAAACCCACGTATCACAACTCTTCATGAAATTTCGAAGCCAATTAGTACCCGATATGACCAAGTCCATTGAATTGAAAACTTCTTGTGTCAGTATAAGAGGACTATTTTAGTCTCTCTTTTAAGTCCGCTTGGGCAGCTCAATTGGTTTCAAGGGGGATATTTAGAGCAAAGACCAAGGATCGAATCCCGTCAGCGGCAGTATGGGGGTTTCTTCTTGAAATAAAGGAGGGCCCCTTGTGCGCAGCGTGGTAGTGGTCTAACCTTTGAAATCAATTGAGTCACCATGATTTACCTCCTTCACAGACCTGTCGAACCGGGGTGTGGGGGCTCCTGGGGTGGGAGATTCCACCTTTTGGAGCAAAGAATATAATGAAATACATCACTTTCACTTGGATTATGAAATAATGTAATATAGAGTTGGTATTTGGTACTATCATAAAAGTAAATGATTGGTCTTTTAGTCACATTTGCATAAGAATAGACAATAGGCCCTTACTTATTTTAAGCCATGTAAAAGTGCATCTTTTTTAGCATTGGCGTCTGATCTGAACTAGAATTACGCATGCATTCCCACATTCTTCCACTTCTTTTTTTCGAGATTACGTATGGCCCAATTCCTTTGTAAGTTTCAACGTTATCTACTAAAGAGAGATTTCGCAGCCAGTTTCTTGCAATTTTTAATGTTATAAATTATTACAAGAAAAGTTCCACGTGCTAAGATTGATGCTCCCTTGTATAGTAGTCATTATTTTAAAAATATTAAAGAAGATATGTAGTCATTTGTAGAGCATGATGTCAAAAGACGGGGGTATGAAAACATGAATCAGTAATGTTCGGACAATGTTATTAACGGTACGAATTTTGCGTTCGGTTTTTCCATTTTGTGAAGACGTATGAGGGCAAGAAAAACAAAAATGGATCTCATTATTAGCACAAAATTCTCGAAACACCCCATTATCATATTATTTGCCATTATCACATTGGATATTTTTTATTTCCCGTTCGAATTGGGTTCTAATGAATGCTCTAAATTTTAAGAAGATGGAAAAGACTTGAGATTTTTTCGTTATCGAAAAACCCCATAAAAACTTAGAATAATTATAAAAAAAACATAATATCGATGACCCAACAAACTTAGAACAAGGGATGTCCATAAATCGCTATGAATAATATCAAATGACATTAATGTTGGAAATTTGCCTTTGGTGGGGAGGTGCGTCCACCCATATTTAATGAATTAAACACTAGGGTTCCGCATGTTGGAGGCTTTGTCTCTTCATATGTGCATAATCTACTAAGTGAGTAGATGATCGTAGGGCCAAGGATCGTCAAATTTCGTTGAGAAATGAAAGAGATATTGGTCCACGAAGTAAGGTGTTTGACGTATGAAAATATGGTGTGGGACAAATCTACTACATCGGTGGGAAAAGGAAGAATTGTTCTCTTTATAAGTCTCAAAATTGGCTAAGGGTTTGGGACCCCAAGGGGTAACCCATGTGTTTAAAGGAGGGAGGACCTAGATGTGCTTGGGTTCAAGGCTAAGCCCACAAGCGCGCCGCCGCCGTCCCGTCCGGTCCGGGCTTGGATCGTGGGTCTTGGGTCTTGTGCTGATATTATCTCTTTGGACCCACAAAGAAAGTGGACAGAAAAAACGAGACAACATATATACACAGAGACAAACAAAAGAGAAAAAGTCAATCCAAAACGTGAGCAGAAAACTCTTCCTTCCTTTTCTATTCTTCAGCAAGTCGTTTCGTGTTTGTTTTCTTCGTCAGAATCAACATATTTGCTTTGTAGTGTTGATTAGTTGATGTTTTATCTTGGGAGACTATTGCCCGTTAACGTAAAAGCATATATACGGGGCAATCTTGTCTTAAAGATAGAGAGCCATCTCTCGACTCAGCCACAATTGTAACAATCCAGATTTAGTATTTCTTGATTTCAGGTTATCAAGATTCAACATTCAACAAGCTTGCAACAGTTCTGAATATTGGCTATTTATTTATCCTTTATAACACTTGTAATATTTATTTACTTCCCGTACTGCTTTACATATCCAACAATTAACGTATGAGAATTGGAGTCTACAAATGACAATCTAACAATTTTTTCTAAAGAACAAAATTGACAATTCGGAATACTACGCGTACCCTTACAAGAAATAAATTTATTTTTAGCTAAGAAAGACAAAATAGATGACCCCGGATGACCTAGACGAGCATGCCACAAGGAAGGAGCAAGGGCGGCAAACGTAGACGGCAAGGCTTGACTCGAAAGACTAAAACTTGGTGTGATCGGATAAAGATCTCCCCTACTATCACACCTCATGAGAGGAGTCCCCGTCTTGAAATCCTTCACAGAAAACCCAAACGGATCAAATTCAACAGAAACATGATTATCAATTGTGAATTTACGGACATACACTAAATTTTTAATCAAATTAGGGGCATGAACGGTGTTTTTTCACGATAAGAGGTAGATGGGGTGGAGACAACGTTTTATGACCATAACCATGAATCGAAATTAAATTACTATTACCAACAATTATACTATGAGGGTTGCTCAAATTGGAATAAGACGAGAGAGTACCTTGATCGGACGTCATGTGGGTTGTCGCACTAGTGTCCATGTACTAATTCGGGTCCGGTGCCGTTAAACCAAGTGTGTGTATAGCGACTTCAATGTCGGTCGGAGTAGGGCTCACGACGTGATGGGCCTGCGAAGGTCGGGGCCCAAGAACACCTGCCTGCTGCCCCGGTCCATGACTGCTGCTGGAACCACTGGCCCAGTGTGCATTGGGCCGTCTAGGCTGCTGGGAAGCCCACTGGTCAGTGGCTGGAAACTGTGAAGGAGTTGGGCCGTAGGGCCACTGCTCACTGTTCCAAACCCACGGCCAAGAGGCCCAAGGCTGAGACCAGTGGGTCGGTGGCCCACTGTAATTGGGGTGAGGTCCACCGCCACTGTTTCGGCCACCGCTACCACTGCCGAAACCGCCACGTTTGCCCCCGCGATTTTTCCCATTATTTTCCGGCTATTTTTCCGCCCCCGTGAGACCGGTTTTGGCTTGAATTGTCACCAAAAATTTGAGGATTAGTGGAGGATGTCATCATGACCACGGGACTAGCACTAGTAGCTGCCTTTTTAGCCAAGCCGGCTTCTTTCAAGGTAAACATGGAGCGGGCCTGATAGAACTTCGGAAGAGGATTACTTTGACGAAGGAGAGTTCCAACACCACTATAGACCTCGGATAGGCCAACAACCATCTGTAGAACAAGATGATCTTCACTCACTGGCGCACCAACGTTGCGGAGTGGTCCGCCAATTCTTTCAACCTTTTGCAATAAGCTGAAACATTTGAGAAATTTTCCATGTTGACGTGGGAAAATTCATGTTCAAGAGTAACAACTCTGGAATTTCGATTATCCTGGAATATCCCACGCAACCTATCCCACACAGCCATCGCCGTAGTGTCTGGCTCAATAATCGTCTGCAATAGGTCGATACAGATCCATAATTTAGGATCATCCTCGCGTGTAGGCACCTCTGTATCTTCAGGAGCCACGTGGATTATGTGATGGATGACTTGATGCGAACGAGTGTGAATTTTGAACAACTCGGCCCACGTCGCGTATTGGACGTTTTCTATTTCAAGAATTAGAGAGATATGATTCTTGATGTTAGAAACAACAAGGGCATGGTGAAACATGTTCTTTGACGTAGACATAACGAAAGAACAATAAGTGATAGAGAGATTTGAAAGAGAGATTTTGAGAGCGGAAATAGGTGTAGAAATCGAGGAGGGAGGCTTGGTTTATGCTTGGCCGAAGAACAAGAATTTTAGGGAGAGAAATTATTGTTTTGACCTGGACTTCTGATACCATGAAAGAAATAATCCCTTGATTAATTTCATTAATTGAAAGAGTATATATACAATTTACATCTTTCCATAATAGGAGAATTCTATTCATATTCTACTCCTAAAACCTTATTCAACTTGGACACTAACTATACAATTATGGTAAGTATACAATACTAATTACACCTAAATATTACCTAAACTAATATATACAATTCGTCCTCCATATGTATAGCAAACCGAGACCGACCAATATACATATGCTATATTGTATATCATAGGTATATTTAACAAACTCCCAATTAACAAATATAACATCATAATAGATGTGGAATGTAAAGTGATGGATAAGAATATATTGATATGTACTATACAATAACCTGAATATTTTAATAATGTAATTGCCGCTATATAAGATATCGTTATTATAACAATTGAACTTTTGTGTTTATTCAAACTGGAATCGGAATCGATTATATTCAGATTAGCGCCGTGTAGGGCACCATTTGAGGGTAAGCGTTCTTTACCCTGGATTTTTCAATACATAGGACTCGAACCCGAGACCTCTGATTAAGGGAGGAGCAGCCCCATCCGCTGCACCACATTCTTTGATGGTAAAAGCAGTTAAACAACTCTCCTTCCGTTTGATATTTACCGTATTAGGAACCAATCTCACAACGTTTTCTTGAAAATGTACTAAGGACAATTTTGGTCTTGTTTCCGAGGAACAAGTACATGACATTAATTAATGCTCCATATGACCAGGAGGTCATAGGTTTAAGCCGTGGAAACAGTCTCTGGCAGAAATACAAGGTAAGGTTGCGTACAACAGACTCTTGTGGTCCGACCCTTCTCCGGATCCCGCGCATAGCGGGAGCTTAGTGCACCGGACTACCTTTTTTTTTTTAATTATAGCCACCTACATTTTATAACAAGTGAAAATTAACGACAAAACTTAACACATAAAATGCAGGACTATTGACACACTTTATACATGACTACTTTTTTTTTGTGATTTATTAATGCAATCTGATAAAAGATTTAATTAGTGAATCCGATACATACAATTAAACAGTTTTATAATCCACTAAAAAATAAACATGTATTGTACATCTTTAATTGTTAAACGAAAATGGAGGATAGGGGTAAAAAGTAGTAGATTTACCACATTTTCAGCAAATAAGTTCTAAGCAAAAAAAAAAAAAAAAAAAAAAGGAAGGAAAAAAAAGTCAAACTTTATTTTTGTCATTTATAGCTTGGTCATAAAGTTGAACTCAGATTCGCTTGGATTACAATTTATGCCTATTTTACTTTTCTAGATTGAAGAAATTAGCAGTTAAAACGGACGTGACTGTAATAAATTTCAGTTGATCTTTCTTTTCACCATCAAATTTGTGATGATAATGTGTATTAATCTTCTACAGTTATAACAAATGTTTAAAATTAGCTTAACATTGTTGTAAAAATGAAAAAGTGTCGGAACATTTATGAACAAGGAAATGGGTAAAAAGTTATCAGTACCCGACATTTACATAAAACCATCCTTGACTCAATAAGTATTGTATATCATGAAGAGCAGCCTTTAGTGTCCAAAAAATATCTAAAAGCATAAAATATACAACAATTTAACAACAAATGCAAAATACGAAAAAAGAAAAAAAAACATTTTACCACTCAAAATGTAAGCCTCGCCACCCAAGTCATAATTTTGCCTCTTTACTCGATTATAAACGTGAAAGAAAATAATAGTGGGAATGTCTTCCTTTTTGTCAAAAAATAATTGAAATCTCATTGCTTCTACCACTTTATTAGATTTGGTCCATGACACTCGAAGTCTACGAGTTTTATTTCAATTTTCAATCAATATGCTTCTTACATATAAATGATGGGAGGAAGTAAATCAGACACCTCATCTTAATTATCAATGTTAAGAATCTCACATCGGATATGGAAGTGGAACATGGACTCCTTATATGAACTTGGACAATCCCCACCCTACAAGCTAGCTTTTGGAGTTGAGTTAGGCTCAAGATTCATTCTTTACATGGTATCAGAGCCAGATTCATTCCAATTTTTTGTTCACCGATGTTGAGGCCCCAAATTATATTATCCACGCTCCAATTAACAAGGTCTGGGCATGCGGGGGAGTGTTAAAAGTCTCACATCAGATATAGAATGGGAACATGAACTCCTTATATGGAGCTGGACAATCATCACCCTACAAGATATCTTTTGGGGTTGAGTTAGACTCAAAATCCATTCTTCACTATCAACTTATATAATGTGTAATGATTTATTATTGATGGAACATTATGATCACTAATAATTCATAGTAATAAATTATTGTAGCATTCTAATCAAACTGTTATGTACCTCTTTCACGAAATTTCAGAGAAATGAAAGCTTAGAAACGGTTGTTAGAGCCAACTAAAAACGGCCCATAACGTGTAAAAAAAATTATTTAAAAATAAATTGGTAAGTCATTAACGTGTTTACTCATTTTAAAACAAAAGTCAGAGAGCGTGTACTTATGTAGTGCGTGTCCACACTTTCTAGCACGAGATTTTGAGTTACACGTGTCTATAATTTCACCGCCAAGACATATTAATTCCAAAAAAAAAAAACAGAATTCGTCGTTTTCACCATTATAAGTTGACGTCAATTTGGAAATATATTGGTAAGTCATTGATGCGTGTTTTGTCGTTTAATTTGAATAAAAAGAGAACGATTGTCGTTATATAACGTGTTTAATTCATGTTAGATAATTATGGAAATAATCACTATTATTACCATAATCAAATCATATCATAATCATGTAATTAGGATGTCATAATCAAATCATGTAATTAGGATGTAAATAAATATAATATATGCTTAGGATCCTAGAGATGTATATATAATTGTATGGATTAATGAAAAAGATATGGAATTATTTTCCTTCATGATATCAAGAGCCACAATTTTTTTGCCCTAACCCCCCCCCCACTGTCGACCTCCCTAGCAGAAAACCTATTCTCTTTTCGGCCTCCAAACCAAATCCAAACTAGGGTTTCTACAAATCCTAACCCTAGCCAAAATACAACCCCCCTCTCCTACCTTGTTTTCGATTTCTACCAAACAAACCCTAATTAGGGTTCCTCATTCCCCTTCCTCTAATCACTTTCTCCTCCCATTTTCTTGGTTACCAATGGCAGACAAACAAAAATTCCATCCCGCTCTTGCCGTAAACAACGTCAAGAACTTTATTCCAATTATACTTGAGATGGAAAAAGGGCAATACTCCTCCTGAGCAGAGTTATTCAAAATCCATTACCGAGCATATGAAGTAATAGATCATATTATTCCTCCCCAGTCTTCATCGGAGACCATCGTTATTGACAAAAAATTATGGCCTTGCTTAGATGCTATAGTCCTTCAATGGATTTACGGCACCATCTCGAATGACCTTTTGCACACCATTTTGGAACCGGACTCTACGGCTCAACAAGCTTGGGAGCGTTTACAAAATATTTTTAAAGATAATAAAATTTCTCGGGCGGTATATCTTGAAAACCAATTCACCAATGTAAAATTGGATGATTTTTCAAACGTCTCCGCATATTGTCAAGAGTTGAAAATGCTTGAGAATCAACTTTCAAATATTGGTGCGCCGGTGACAAATCAAAGGTTAGTTCTCCAATTGATTGCGGGATTGAATGCCTAATTTGATGGTGTTTCTACGTTCATTCAACAAAGCAATCCCTTACCACAATTCTATGAGGCTCGTTCGAGATTAATTCTTGAAGAAACGAGGAAGCAAAAACAGGCAACATGGGCGACAACCAATGCCGGCACCGCCTTTATTTCCACCAACACTTATAACGATGATTTTGGCACTCAAAATTCTAGTTCCGATAATGGTTTGAACCGATAAAATAGTGGGTCAAAAAGGGGTCAAAATAGTAACAATAACAAAGAAAAAAATAATGGTGGAAAGGGACAGGGTCGGGGTGGCGGCCAGGCAGCCGATGACGGCAACAGCTGCAACCAGCATGGCCAAAACAGACCCCACTGGAAGCAGCCCTACCAGCATGCCGGCGAGCAATGAGGGCAATACCCATCGTGGGCTGACAGCCGCAACAGTAGGTTGCACCTCCATGCTCGTACCCCATGGCTTAGTAGGCCCGATCTCCTTCTGCTTCTAGACAGCACGGGGTTCTCGGTTCTCATCTACAACAAGCTTTTGCAGCCCATGGACCATCTTTCGTAAGTTATGCTCCCACAAATATTGAACATGCCATGAACAACATGAATCTAAGTGTTCCTGATGTTTCGTGGTACATGGACACGATGGTGTATCACACATGATGACATCTCAAGGTACTCTTTCATCTTATTTTAATACGAGCAGTAATAAAAGTATTGTTGTTGGCAATGGTCAGGAACTTCTCATTCGTGGTATTGGTCAATTACATCCCCCCCCCCCCACATTTACATTTGAAAAATGTCTTACATGTATCCAAATTGATTAAAAATTTGATATATGTACGTCGTTTTACTACTGACAATAATGTTTCTATTAATTTTGATCCGTTTGAATTTTCTGTGAAGGATTTTCAGACGGGGATGCCACTAATGAGATGTAATAGCACTGAGAATTTGTATCCTATCACCGCCACTACCAACAACCAAGTCACCAATACATCCACCTTTGCAGCTATTTCTCCTAGTTTATGACATAACCGGTTGGGACACCTGGGAGCACTGGTGTTCAATTTTCTTAGAAATAATAAATTTGTTGATTGTAATAAACTTGTGGACTCTCATGTTTGCCAGACTTGAATTTTTTGGAAAGCATGTTAAACTTTATTTTTCTTTATCCTTCAAATATTCTTATGCCATTTGATCTCATGCATAGTGATTTGTGGATATTTCCAATTTTAAGTTCGGCATGTCATAAGTATTATATGTTTATTTTGAATGATTATTCTAATTTTTTGTGAACATTTCTCATAGGAAAGAAATCGCAGGTCTTCACCGTTTTTAAAAAATTTAATGTTTTCATCAAAACCCAATTTGAGAAATCCATTAAATATTTTCAATGTGACAATGAGAAGAAATTCTTAAATGACCAATTTAAGGAATTTTGTCACCAAAGTGAAATGTCCTTGCGTATTTCATGTCCACGTACTTCTCCTCAAAATGGGAAAGTCGAATGAAAAATTCGAACAATCAACAATCTAATTCTTACACTTCTTGTACATTCGTCCACACCACTGTATTTTTGGCATCATGCTCTTCAAATGACCACATATTTTTTATACATTCTTCCTAGCAAGCTACTCTCAAACCTATCACCCACACACATGTTGTACCATCGTATTCCTTCCTATACACATTTGAGGGTTTTTGGATGTTTATGTTATCCCTTATTTCTATCCACAACCATAAACAAACTTCAATCCCGTTCCACTCCTTGTGTCTTTTTGGGATACCCACAAAAGCATAGGGGATATAAGTATTATGATATGTCTAATGGAAAAATTATCATCTCTTGTCACGTTATTTTTTATGAGTCCACATTCCCATTTGCTAAATCTCATGTGGCGTTCCCGTCTTCATACAAATTTTTGGACGTAGGAATACATCCAATTTTAAATCACAATCTACATGCCCAAACAAATACCTCCTCGGCCGGACCAGCCCAAAATGAACCACCAAATATAGTGGCTCAACAACGAAATGGGACTGGGCCAATCCGAGTCGGGGAGCCCACTTCTTCCTCTTCTTCGGCCTCGACCCAATCCACTTCTCGTGACTGACAGGCCCAAATAAGAGAGCCCACTGCTCCCACATCCAATTCCCCAACCAGGTCACTAGGCCCAACTCTACTAGCCCATAATATCATTATCTCACGGCCCCAGTCCACAAATTGAAAGCCCACTGCCCCAACCATCGGTCACGGTCCCACCTCAGACCGTTGAAACCCGTGCCATGCACGAGATTTTTTGGCCCAAGCGTCAATTTAACCTAACAGCTTCGGTTTAACCATCACCACTTTCAAAAAATCCCAAAGCGGCCCTATCAGACCCGAATTAGAAAGCTGTCATGTTAGACAAAATTGATGCTCTTATTAAAAATAATACGTGGGAGTTAGTGCCCCGTCAATCTAATGTGAACATAATACGTTCTATGCGGGTTTTCTGTCATAAAAAGAATTATGATGGCTCTTTTGCGAGGCACAAAGTTCGTCTTGTTGGTGATGACATGTCTCAGCAGGTTGGCATGAATTGCGGTGAAACATTCAGTCCAATAGTTAAGCCAACAACTATCATGACCGTTCTCAGTCTGGCTTTGTCCAAATCATGGTCAATCCATAAGTTGGACATCAAGAATGTTTTTTACATGGTCACCTACAGGAAACAATTTACATGCACCAGCTTTTGGGCTTCTGAGATCCCACTCATCCGGATTATGTTTGCTTGTTGAAAAAATTATTATACGGTTTGTAACAGGCCCAGGGCGTGGTACAACAGGTTTACATGGTTCGTATCGACACTGGGGTTCTCCCGCAACAAGTCTGATCAGTCTTTGTTCATTTACAAGAAGGAAAATGACATGACATATAATCTTCTCTATGTGGATGACATCATTCTCACAACGTCATCTGAGTCACTTCGCTAGTCTATTATCTCCTTCCTTTGTGCGGAATTTTCCATGAAGGATTTGAGCCCTTTAAACTATTTTTTGGGAATTGTTGTAACTCAATATGCAGGTGGTTTATTTCTTTGTCAAAAGAAATACGCCGAGGAGATCATTGACAAAGCTGGTATGTCCTCGTGCAAACCGTCACATACGTCAGTTGATACAAAGGCAAAATTGAGTAACTCTACAGGTACTCCATACAGTGACCCAACACATTACTGCAGCTTAGCAGGGGCATTGCAATATCTCACCTTCACGAGACTTGATATCTCTTATGTTGTTCAACATGTTTGTTTACATATGCATGATCTAAAGGAAGAGCATATGGGGGCCCTTAAATGAATTATGTGATATGTTAAGGGTACTCTTGATTTTGGGTTGCATATGTATAAGCACCATTTCTGGCCTCACATCTTACACAGATGCTGATTGGGGTGGCTTCCCGGATACACGACGATCCACCTCTGGTTATTGTGTGTTTCTAGGAGACAACCTCATTTTGTGGTCGTCGAAATGCCAACCGACACTATCTTGGTCGAGTGTTGAGGCAGAATATCGAAGGGTAGCTAATGTGGTCGCAGAATCATGTTGGCTCCATAATCTTCTTTTGGAACTTCATTGTACGATCGACAAAGCAACTGTGGTTTATTGTGATAATGTGAGTGCAATATATCTATCCGGTAACCCTGTCCAGCATCAACGTACAAAACACATAGAGATGGATATATTGTTTGTCCGTGAAAAGGTTGCTCGTGGACAAGTCAGTGTTCTCCATGTACCGTCTCGTTATCAGATTGCAGACATTTTCACGAAAGGTCTTTCGCGCGTACTTTTTGATGATTTTAGGGACAGTCTTAGCATACGAGAACCTCCCACTAAGACTGTGGGGGACTGTTAGACAATTATGAAAATAATTCATTCATATCATAATATGTAATTAGGATGTCATAATCAAATCATATCATATCATTAGAATGTAAATAAATGTAATATATTCTTAGGATCCTAGAAATGTATATATGATTGTATGGATTAATGAAAAAGGTATGGAATTATTTTCCTTCAATTCCGACAAAAGACAATATATTAATTTTGCACTATTATAAGTTGAAGTCAATTTACGTTCGAAGATTAATCGTTCTACAAACATCCTCCTAATTATTAAATATAACATCAGAATAGCTGTGACATATTGTAAAGTGATTGATCAGAATATATCATGTACTATACAATACCCTGAAAATTTTATTAGAATGTAATTTCCGCTAGATAAATGTATTGTTATCATAACAATTGAACTATTGTGTTTATTCGAACTGGAATTGTAAAAATAAATAAATGCAGTACATTATAAACCTACACTCAAACAAAAAGTGAAAAAGGAGAAAAAGTTAAACAGCTCTCCTCCATTTTGATTTTTACCGAATTTGGAACTCATCCTACAAAAAATTCTTGAAAATGTAGTAAGAGAACAATTTGGTCTTGTTTCCGAGGAACAAGTAGATGACATTAATTAGTACTCTTTTACTGTTTTATAGCAAATTCACACTTACAAGTAACAAGTGAAAATTAACGACAAAACTCTTCACACGTGAAATGTAAGACTGGTAATCTGTTTTTATGTATGTGATTTATTAATGCAATCTGATAGAAGATTTAAGTAACGGATCCAATACATCCAACCAATCAGTTTCATAATACTTTCTCGGCTTCAAATTATTTCTCATCATTTCTAAGAATAAGAATAGATTAGGGATGGCAGATGGGTACAATTTTGCGAATTTCGCATCGCACTCGTTCCAGTTGGGGCGGATATGGGTATAACTTTGATGGGTAGTAGGCGGGTATGAGTATAACTTTGGCAGGTAGTAGGCGGGTATGAGTAGATGGTGGATTTGCAGTTATACCCGCATCCAACCGCCCGCCCGCCCACCCAAAATCCACCCGCTCGCCTATACCTGCCAACTATAATTTTATTTGTACAACTTTATATTTATTTAAAGCCCAAATAATTTGGCATACAGAATTTTAGCAGCTCATAAGCCCAATAATAATGAATTGACATGTTGACAAAATGACAAATGAATTGATTACAAAATATTGTTGGCGGGTACAGGCGGGTATTGGCGGGTGACGGATATCCACTTGGGTGGTGGAGCGGGTGTGAATTTAGGAATATACCTGCCTCGGCGGATATGAATGTTAAAAATGTACCCGCCGGTGACGAGTATAAAATTTTCTAGCAGGTATGGGTGCGGGGGAGGGGGTACCCGCACCCGCCCCGCCCAATTGTCATCCCTAGAATAGATATCTCAAATTATTTATCATTTTAAAAATTCAAGATAATTTTTTTTTATTATATCCTTAATAATAATTGTTCTTGAAGACTACAAGAACGTCAAGATGACACATAAATAGAATAAATATTTAATGAAGAAAGATTATATCTTAACACATAAATAAGCATAATATAGGCAAAAATCCATCCTAATTGCTGTTTTTTTAAGTGACGAGTAAAAAAGAAGCATAAATAATTTGAGATGGAGGGAGTGCATCTTTAATTGTTAAACGAAATTGGAAGAGGGGTAAAATGAAGCGATTTACCACACATTTTAGTAAAAAGTTCCACCAAAAACCCCAAAATGAAATCTGACTTTTTTATAATTACCGCCAATAGGAAAAATACCCTACACAAATTGAAGACTATACTAATTAGTCAGATCACAGAGTCCTTTATATCCACAATCACTATATAGGCTGCTTCTTCTCCATATAAACAAAGCGACCCTTTTCACTCTCCATCCTCCTCCTTCTACTAAATTATCCCTTTCAATTAAATTTCCTCTCATCAACAAAAAAAACTCAGAATCATATACAAGTTTTTTAAGTTTTTGTTGAGTTTTTTTTTTTGTTAGTTGGGAATAAACTCTCAACACAACAACATGGTTATAAGAGATGATTATGGGGGTTTATATGTGCTTGATCATCAAAACGTTGAATCTACGAACCCACAAATTAATGATCATGATAATGATAACAAGCATCTGAACACCAGCCTCCGGCTAAAAAGCCGGAGTACGAGTTCAGATTCCGATGAAGATGGTCGCTACAAAAGGTTCCGGCCGTCACCACAATCCAATTCAGAGGTTCGTGTTTAGCCGTTTTCCATGGTTTTCTTATGTGTAAAGTTTCAAAACCTAAGTTGCAATAGCCAATATGCATGATTGCTTTTTATTCTTCTTTTCTTTTCTTTTTTGCATGTGGTTTTTTTAGTATTTTATAACATGTGTTCTTTCAGCACACCTTGGCCCCTCCATCCACATTGAATCCACATGTGTTTAACTTGCATTTAATCTTCTATTTTTCTTTTCTTTTCATCAAATAATCTCATAAATTTCTTTTGGTTTTAAACAAAAATCACAGAGTTTATGACTAGTTCGATAGAATCTAGTAACCTTGATACAAATTTTATATTTCATTTATTTTTTAAAATTCATTTTATATCTACAGATTATAAATTAAGAATTCAATAACTTCAAAAAATTATAATTCAGAATTCATAAATTTTAAATTTAAAATATGCCTTTGGATCTGAGATTTGTTCATTTCCATCCCTTTTTTTGTTTGCATAAAATTTGGTATGATGCATTATTAGTTAGTAAAAATAAACTAATTCAAAAAATTTACCAAAAAATTGTTTGGTAAAATTAAGAAAATATTAATTAATATTTTTTGTTTTATTTTAAAACCAAAATCATAGAGCTTCTACTGTTTGGACAGGTTAGATAGAATCTAGTAACTGTAATCCATTTTTTTTAATTCATTTTATACATACATATTAGAAATTAAGAATTGAATAACTTCAAAGAACTAGAATTTAGAACTCGTAAAATTCAAATTCAAGTTTCACCTTTGGGTCTAAGATTTATTCATTCCCATCCCTTTTATTTGTTTGCATAGAAAATTCTGAATGCATTATTAGTTAGTAAAAATAAATTAATTCAAATAAAATTAAAAAGAAAATGTTAATAACTATTTTTTTGTTTCTAGTTTTTATAAACACATTAATTAATTGTTGTATTTTACAGGATGGAGAAATGAACAACCCAAACCTTCTTGGTCTAACACTAAAGAAAACACCATCATTTATGAACTTAATAGAAACACAACTTTCAGCACAAGGAAGCTCTTCTAGCAGTGCTTCACGCCGAGTAGGAAGACCAACAACTTCTTCTTCTCGCCATGAAAATCAAATGAATTCTTCCAGAATTAATGCTAGTAAAAATAAGTCAAAAACGGAGGATTTCGCTATTGCTTCTGAAAAATTGAAGGCTTCCAACTTCCCTGCTATGAAGCTCAAGATCGGTACATGGGAGGTAAATGTTGCTTCGATTTTTTTCATTTAATTTAATTTTTTTTTATAAGCAATTAGAAATTATAGTTATTATCCTGAAACTTTAATGACATGTCATTTAGATTTTTCTTTTAAATTTTAGACAAATGAATTAATTGTTTTTTTTAAAGAAATTCTAGTGTGATACTTTATGTTGACCATCTTGTCACCATGATCTATATTGAAAACAACAAGCTAACCTTCATCATGATCTATATTAAAAACAAGAAGCTAACCTTCAAGTTTTCCTATTTTTGACACAATCGAGATAAACTTCCAATGTTTCTTCTTATTTTACATAATTTAATTTAAAGATCTAAAATATTTTTAATGTTAAAAAGTATTTAGTTTTTCTTTTTTTAATAATGAATTTTTCTTTTTCATTTTCTTTTATAATCTTTAATATTATATAAGCGAAAATAAAATCATAAAATATATTATTAAAAATTTTGGCCATGAAGCAAAGACTTTACTAACGTTTAAGCTGCCCCTGATAGTGATATCTACGTTCGAAAAATTGAGACATAACTTATTGATACATTTGGCAGAGAGTTTCGAGGCACGAAGGTGATTTAATAGCGAAATGCTATTATGCCAAGCGAAAATTAGTTTGGGAAATTCTGGATGGACCTCTTAAGAGCAAGATTGAAATTCAATGGTCAGATATCATAGCTATTAGAGCCAGCATTCCACCAGGTGAACAGCCAGGAGTTCTTGAGCTTGAGGTTAGTTTCTTCTTCTTCTTATATTTTCTTAATATATTCCTTAATTTTTGTTTCCTTTATTACATTTAAGTAAGTGTAATTCAGGATTTAATTATCTTTCTCACCACATATAATTATCATTTATATAGTTGAACCAACCACCTACCTTTTATCGTGAAACAAATCCTCAACCTCGAAAACACACATTGTGGCAACAGACATCAGATTTTACTGGAGGTCAAGCTCCCATCTACAGGTGAAAATTAAATAAGTTAATTATGGTTCTCTATTAAACAAAATTCTTTGAGCCGAATGTGTATCAGAAACAACCTCTCTACTCTTCAAAGGTACTCTCCCTAGGCTCCACTCGTGCGATTACACTGGGTATGTTGTTGTTGTTGTATTAAACAAAATTAAAGTTATGATTCTCCATTGACTTGTAAATGCTTTTATTTCTCTGACTTGTTTTTTAGGAGGCATTGTGTTAGATTCTCTCCAGGAGTACTTGATAAGCACTATGAGAAGCTACTAAATTATGATGCAAGGCTGAAGGAGCTAAGCAAACAACCTTTCCCTCAACAATTATCCCCTTATTTTGAGTCAGACACTCCTGAGTTTTCGAATTTCTCATTTGACAACAATTATGGATCCCAGATTTTTCCCAGGATGCATCATCCTTTTTGTTACTCTTCTTCTTCATCCATTGTACTCCCTAACCATACAGTGCATAATAAATCAACAATGATGCCACCTATGGGACATTTCAGTTCAAGTTTTCCAGTTTCAGGTATGAAGCATAATTGTTTTATGTAGTTGTTTGATTTTAACATATTGTGTGTGTGGCTATAGTGGTTCATTCGATGTGTGTCATTTTAGTCCATAAAAGTCTTTCGTTTGTTTGATGTAATCACGATAAAATAAATAAAAGAAAGTGCTTTTATTAGTTTGATTTGGTAGCTAAGCAAATCATAAAATACAAAACAAACTAATGAAATATGATTTTGAATTGGACATGTTGGATTATGACTTAACACAAGTTGACCTGCTCATTTTCACCAAAGCAAACATTGGGTGGGTTATAGCTCAACTCGTTTATTGATTGAATTTTAGTCCATCCCTTGCCCAATGTAGTCCAACTTTCCCAGTGAGACCCCTAAATTTACATCTTTAAATTAGTGATATTGTTGTGAATGCAGGTGGGAGGAGAAACAACTATGCACATACCAACCAAAGGACGGTGCTTTGGGGCCAAGGACCAAACAACTTGGTGAATGTTGCTATGGGAAATCAAACTATTGGAATGCTGCCTGATTCAACAACGCCACAAACCAATTGGGTTATTACAACTCAGAATTATCAGGCGATGTATCCACAAAATGACTCGATGGGAAATAATCAAGAGAATGTAGCGCTTAACTATATAAAGAACCACTTGCTGAACGACAATCAAGTGGCATCCTCCAACGAACCAACGCTAGTTGCAAACGTGGACTCGATGTACTCATTGCTCGAGCACCACGAGAATGGAACCCTTGATGTTACTGGTGATCTATATGGTTTAAACTTTGGTTATCAGGTGATGGACAATTATGCGCAGGATGTTGTACCAAACAATGTAACAACTTACGCTGAGCCAATTACTTGGATGGTTTCTCAAGAAGCAAATCAAAATCTAAATCTGGAACAAACCATGGAGCATTTCGTTAGTCCTTCTACCTATGCTGATACAATCCAGGGAGGTTATCCAACTCTAGATGTCAATCAAGATGTATGATCCCTTTATGGAAAACAAGAAACTGGGGTACAAGTGGAGTAAGTGATGAAAGAGATTTTGCTCCATGTTTTCCCTTTTTGCAAGTACATTTTTATTACCTTATCAGAAAGTAGAGAACTTTGTGACCTCTCAAATTGAGGGGTCTCTTTGTTTACTTGAGAACTATGTTTTAATCTATGCAAATGAGCAAAGTAATTACTTTTGCAGTTTGCTTTAAAGTAAATGTAAAAGAGACTTCATTTTAAGTCAAGATGGAGGTGTTGAAACCAACAGATCTCAAGTTCAATTCCTTTTAAAGCATGAATTTATGCCCGATTTATATGTTGGTGTTCGCCCTACAAGCGTGCACTAGAATGTTTCAATTAATTTGCATCCTTTGGTGCTGTGAGAATATCATGAGTATCTTCCTACTACTTATAAAAGGTATTTGGAGTGCAAAGCTAAGTAAAAGAAATTATATCATCATTCAACATAATAGAAACCCTTGTGATCCGGCTCTTTCCCGGACCCCGCGTATAACGGGAGCTTAGTGCACCGGACTGTCCTTTTTATTCAACATAATAGAAGAGTGTCTGAGAACTGAAACAAAGCAACAGTAATTTGAAGCTTCGAATACTATTACTGAAGACTTCGGGGAACACAAACGTAAGAGATCAATTTTCTTTTGTAATTTTTGAATACTCATAGGACATGTTACAAGTAGAATGTGTTAAATTAGTCTCATATATCAAAAATGATTTTCCTAGTAGCTGAAAAAAATACGAGAAGCAAAAAAAGGGGGAGAACGAGAGAGGAACGTTGTTACTAACCAGGGAGCATTTTTGCAATGATAAGGGAGTTGGTTCAGCGAGTGACTTGGAGGAGCATTTTAGGGGAATTGTCCGATGAGAGGGATTTGTCCCCTGTTTACCCGCTTCATCAGCCATCTTTTATACTAAAACTGAAAAATGCATAGCAAATTATCTGCGGATAATTATAGACCCGGTTCACGAGGTTCTACCACTGCAGGGCCCAATCATAGTCAAAAGTAGGCATACTTCAAGTAGAATAATATACAGTTAAGTGCAACACATGCTAATTGGGGGAGAGAGGATTCTTCAGTATCAGATCTTTCCTTTGCAGAGTATCCACAAGTCCGCAATTAACCAGAAACGTTGATAGAATTCTACGCTTAACAATATTAAAGTTACTAGCAACTACTTTATTAGTAAATAAACTGAACTCTAGTTTTACATCAGTAGTATCTAATGATCATAAGGTCTGTCCTGAAGACAAACATGAGATACCAAGCCTGATTGTAGTACTCCCTAGCTGGGCATATTTCACTATCATTTGCTTATTCTCTTTCACAACCATAATGATCGCCAATCCAGATTAAAATAGTGTCAAACAAGCGGAAGAAAAAAAAAGCTATAAACTGTTATCTCTAGTGTTCAAAATAGTATTTTCGTAAAATCAGTTTATGCTTTTAAAGCCAAAAAAACAGAATGAAAAAAACGTTAGATCAGAAATAGATGAAACAGAAAATTTCTGAGCCCACAAGTTTCTTGTGTATCCTTAAGAAATCTAATCCCCTCACACTTGCCAAACACTTGCAAAAGTTAATGGATTAATTACTCCCAGAATAGAACAGAAAACTATTATGCGATAGCGACAATGCAAATTGCAGAACTTCGGCGAACTCAAATGATGGCAGCAAATTACACGACTCTACAGTATTTTTGTTTGAAAAACCAAATGCAGAGAACTAAGAGGAGAGAAAATTCAGATTTTTCGGTGTCTAAAATATGAGGCAAGGCCTCTGAATTTATAAGAAGTGAACGGGTGAGATGAAGAGGTGCAATCCAAAAGGTGCCTCTTTCATTTTCCATTCACGCCTTTTTAAATAACCCAACAATTCCCCACATGAATGGGAAATGACCGATTGACCATATGTGTGAAAACATGCATGAAAACTGTGCGATTTGCAATCAAGGATTAATCACATTTGGATAAGTAGGTTTTCCTTTGAACTTTCGGTAGTGAACATATGTCGGATATAATCGGTCAATCGGTAGAATTGATATCTTTGAACCATCGAGCTTTGGTGTATACCTAGACAACCACATGTCACACAATTAACCCTTCAACCGTCTTTGGTTCTCATTGATGTGTTCGTTTCAGCCATGAACCGTGCCTGGTCTCGTAAGTACGTAGATAATTGACCTTACATAATTCTCCTTGAAGCGGCTTACACTTCACATTTACATAGGTGATTCCTAAACATGTAATCCTATAGAAACACTATTTGATATACCCTGTATCAAACTTAGAAACCATTAAAAAGCCTTAACGCTTTATCCTTGTTACTGAATGAACCAAAAATTTTATTTGACAATGTTAAATCGTCAATCATAACTTTGTTTGATCTCCTTGAACCTAGATCTTGGGATCTCCAGTCTTCTAGGTAGAGTTACCGCCATGTTGACTTGTCCTCGGCAATAGTCACATTCCCTTAGATGATTTCTAAGCCGCCTCTTTAGCTAGGCCTTTTGTAAGTGGATCTGACACATTATCCTTTGACCTTACATAGTCAATTGTGATAATTTCACTAGAGAGTAGTTGTCTAACCGCATTATGTCTTCGTCGTAGATGACGATTTTTCTATTATACATAATATGCTCGCAACCCTTCCTATCTCCACCACTAGGCCATTGCAATGTATGAATATAGTAGTCAACTGTTTGTGCCATAATGAAATGTCTTCTAAGAAGTTTCGGAGTCATTCAACTTCTTCACCGATCTTGTCTAAAGCTATGAACATAGACTTCATTGTAGAGTGAATACATGTCTGTTTGGACGATTTCCAAGGCAGTGCTCCTCCACAAATGGTAAAAACTGATAGAATATGCCCAAACTCCAGCTTCTCCTACAAGCCCAATCCCATTGAGCCCAATTCAGTGTCCTCAATCCACCAACACTCCTCGGCCCACGCTACAGCAGCCCCCCCGTATGGCCACTAGAAGCCAACACGGCATTTTCAAGCCTAAACAACAATTCAACTTGAGCACCTCTACTACAACTTCCATCTCACCCATTCCTAGGAATCCTATTAGTGCTCTTAATGACAAAAATTGGAAAGCTGCTATGACCGATGAATATGAAGCTTTAGCTCAAAATAAGACGTGGGACTTGGTTCCACGCCCTCCAAATGTGAATTTAATTCGTTCTATGTGGATTTTTCGTCATAAAAAGAAATCTGATGGTTCTTTTGAGAGGCACAAAGCCCGTCTTGTAGGTGATGGTAGTGGTCAACAGGTTGGCGTGGATTGTGAAGAGACATTCAGTCCGGTTGTGAAACCGGCCTCTATTCGGATTGTGTTGAGCATTGCAGTGTCCAAATCTTGGTACATTCATCAGTTGGACGTCAAGAATGCTTTCCTTCATGGTAATCTTAATGAAACTGTGTACATGCATCAGCCCTTGGGATTTAAGGATCCGTTCATCCAGTATGTCCGCTTTGAGGAAATCATTATATGGGTTGAAGCAAGCTCCTCGGGCATGGTACCAGCGGTTTCTGATTATGTAGCCACAATCAGTTTTTCACACACCGATCCGATCATTCACTATTTGTTTATTGTCGTGGGCGACATTGCTTACATCCTTCTGTATGTTGATGACATTATTCTCACAGCTTCCTCAGAAACTCTCCGCAAATCCATTATGTCTCTTCTCAGTGCCGAATTTGCCATGAAAGACTTGGGTAATCTGAGCTACTTCTTGGGCATTGCAGTTTCACGTGATAACAATGGTATGTTTCTTTCTCAAAGGAAATATGCAGAGGAAATTATTGAACGTGCGAGCATGACCCATTGTAAGTCGTGTCATACTCCGGTGGACACAAAATCCAAGCTCGGAGCCATGAGTGGTGCGTCCTACGAGGACCCAACACACTACCGCAAGCTTGCAGGTGCTCTACAGTACCTCACATTTACTCGACCGGACATCTCCTATGCCGTACAACAGGTATGTCTATACATGCATGATCCGAAGGTTGAGCACATGAATGCACTCAAGCGTATTATTCGCTACATACAAGGTACTATCACTTTTGGCCTGCATCTGTATAAGTCCTCTATTGGATCCCTTACGTCTTATACAGATGCAGATTGGGGTGGATGCCCGGATACCCGTCGATCCACCTCCGGATATTGTGTCTTTCTCGGCGATAACTTGATTTCTTGGTCTGCCAAACGACAACCCACACTATCAAAATCAAGTGCTGAAGCCGAGTATCGAGGAGTGGCTAATGTTGTTTCGGAATCTTGTTGGCTACGGAATCTCCTTCTAGAGCTAAAGTGCCCAATCCAGAAAGCTACATTAGTCTACTGTGATAATGTTAGTGCTATATACCTCACAGGTAATCCAGTCCAGCATCAACGCACTAAACATATTGAGATGGATATTCACTGTGACGTGAGAAAGTTGCGTGGTGAGGTCCGCGTTCTACATGTTCCATCCGTTACTGATTGCCGACATCTTTACAAAGGGCTTCGCGTACTATTTGATGATTTTCGGGACAGTCTCAGCGTACGACAACCTCCCGCTTCGACTGCAGGGGTGTGATAGAATATGCATTTACTTAGTAAATATTGCATTTATTTAGTAAAATATTGTGTATAAATTAGTTTCCTAATTAGCCTAATTAGTAGCCTTGTATTATGCTACAATACAACTATTAGTTTGTATATATTGACATCACAGAATGAAAGAAGATCAGGGAATTATTTATTTTACAAAAACGTTTCCATTTGTGAATTTAATTTCATTTGATCTGGTGATTTAATTTGCGCCAACATACCCCTCGAATCGTTGGATATTTATTATAAAGTAACGCATAGCTTGAAAATAGGATATATCGTAGATCATAATACATGTTGATGGTTGACATCAGTTGTGACCACAATCTTTTAACAAAATATATATATATAAGTCTACTTCAAATATCTAACTAATAGCACATTCACCAACTACTTCTTCAAAAATTCACTAGGGGTAGAAATTCATAAATAGATAGTAAGTAAAGTTAAGAAAGTAGAATCCGATATCGCCACTTCCTTGTTGTTTCATCTTTCTTCTGAATTCGTACTCCCAATGTCGCAACACTTCTCGAACATAGAGTTGGAACGTGAATCTCCCGTGAATAATCCATTTGACAATCACACAAAATAAATATAACATTAGAAATAACATAATTAGTTAGAAGGAAGCCATGACGGTGGACGTTGCAAATTATTCCTTTCCAAGTTAGCAAAGCTTGATTCAAAATCTATTGGAAAGTCACAAATCATTTACTGTTTTCACGGATTTTGACTTTCTCTGTTGGATCATGGGTAGTAATGCACTATCCACTACAACATTTTGGGCCTTTAACCACCCCAGAAAAGTGTGGCCTAAAATATCAAAAAGTATGATCTTTGATCAATGGCCACACTTTTCAACTTTAGACAATGCTTTTTTGGGGTGACCACTGTAGCTAGCATAACCTTTGTCCTAAGAGCACGCTTTCCAAGCGTTGCTTTAGAAGCCACACTTCAAAAGCTTGGCTTATAAGGTACAAAGGCTACGCTTGTAACCCGCAAGGGTAGCCAAGTTGGTGTAGCAGTAGAGCGCGGAACCTCAAGATCACGAGTTTGATCCCCTACATAAACCTTCTTGGTTGAGTCTGTCACACATGGCTTGCCAAGTGTAGTTAATCAACTGACGTGGTTTGCAGGCTATTGCGTCAGTTCGGAGTTTACCCTGTGCGCACTCGAAAGAATAGCTGCTGCAGGTTCCTTCGTCAACAAAAAAAGGCTACGCTTGTAGTATCTTATATGACAACATTTTTCATGACCTCAAACTACATTTTTTAAGCGTGGCCTTTTCTACATTAGGCCACACTTGCAAAGCTAGTCAGTACTACCTTCTCTAAAGCAACATTTGTGAAGTGTAGTCATTGCTAAAGTACATGCCAAAATTTACAGTCAATTTCCACGCAATTGACATTATATGTTATTATCCTATTTAGATGATCTCAAACACTAAATTAACTAATAAATAACTCAAAATAATTAATTTAAAGTAAATTTACAATAACTTTGAAAAAGCAACATGTCTTGTATTACATAATAAACTAATAAAGCAATATTTCAAGATGTACACGGGTAATGAATTCCACAAAATCAAATATAAATTCCAGCATCACAATTGTTCAAAATGTCTTCATGGTTCGCTTCAATATATCGAATTGACTTGTGGTCGCCATTTCAAATTAGACCACCCGCACTTTCCTACATATTTAAAATAAAACTATAAATAAAAAAGAAATTAATATATAGTATGTATTCATATAGTTTCATGAATAATGACATCATACATTGAAAAAACTTGACTGACTAGCATAGGCTTCCATTGATTTTGTTACAATTGGACAATCAATTTACAACTTACAATCGTTGGTCTTACATTTTAATTTTCATCCCCCAGAATCTTATTATCAATTACATTGTAAAATATCTATAGCAAAAGTAAAACCCTTCGACAAGAAAGTGAAGCAGTTTAAGAAAGGTTATATCAGGGTAGTCACCAAAGAAAAAAGTTGTGATCATCAGAAACGACTTGCATTCTTAAAAAATTTCCAGTCACTCTACTGAGAGACATAATAATTTTGGAAAGCAAGTTGAGGAAGGAAGAGCAAGCAGTGATACTTTTGATTGCTCGTTCATGTGCATCTATCTACAGTTAGGAAATTACTACTCTTCTTGCCAATAAAACTTCACCATCTCTAGCCTATGTCCTAGCAGAGTAGCACCAAGTGGAAATCAAATGTACTGATTAAAAAGTGATAAAAACAGTGATACTAATGCATAAAAGAGAAGTCTCCATCCCAAGAATAGTATTAACTTCTTGATTTAGCATGTATGTTAATAAAAAAAACACCTTTTCAAGAATTGAATAAGGTAGATAAAACACATTTAAATGGCATATGATGAAGTTATAAATTATAAGTACCTTAAATGATTCTATTGTTACTTCAGCGGGAGTAATACTAGAAAAAACCCTTCTCTGTCGAGGCTACCATTCTTTATGGGCACAACCTATAAAAGAACATTTCAGCACTTGTAATTTTTCATTCTCTCTCCCAAATAACATGAGAATCTTTCAACTACAACTCTAATAACACAATTTTATTAGCATAAGCCTGGCGTTAGATCTCAAACACTACATACTTTGCCGAAAGGAAACTTAAAACCACTGTAAAGTTTGATAGAAAAAAATTCTTGGACCATCAATTCTTGTAGAAGTTTAAAAAGAAGTGGGAGATAAACACAAGATTATCTTGATGTTGATAAATTAGAAAGAAGTATAAGACAATTTTACTTAAACCGCATATAAAATAGCATTTACATAAAGTGAGGCAAATCATAGAGTTCCGCCAAACAAGGTTTTTGTTGTTTTGTGAGGGGGGAGGCCAATAATTCCTTCATTTTGTTACTTAGGTTTCAAAAAATGAGATACGAAAGCAAGTGTCATTGTGCTACAATAGAAACTACTAATAGTATGTAGCTTCTTTGCATACCAAGTGTTGCAAAAGAATTAAAATAGAATAAAGTAGCAACATAAAGGCAAATATATGACTACGGACAAGAAATGACAGAAACTCATGAAAATGTGGAAATGACAAACTCAACAATATTTAGAGCTTCTGAAAATTCAAACATATGGCAATCAAATTACATACAAGAGCTTCAAGGGTAGTATAAGTCAGACACATAAATAATTTAGAACAACAATAACTGCGTGTCAATCCTAAACAAGTTAGGGGTGATCTATATGAATCTCCGCTATGATTCAAGCTCATTTCATACCATAATCATGCTAAATAAGCACATCAAAATGAAGTAATTAAATCATGTAATATAGGAGCATGAGACTACAAGTAAAAGATGAACTAGCAAAAAACAAAAAGTGATAGTGTTGTAAGAAATCCTACCAGATTTTTGGTAAAAGTCGACCAACTGCTGTTAAGTGGAAGATACTGAGTGAGAAGTGACTCAGTCAGCCAACTGTTGTTACAAAGTTCATAGAAGATTAACTTGATCTGCAACTTTACTACCCTTACAAAGCTGCAACTCTGATCCAATCCTACTTTGCCGTTCAACACCTGTAGAGTAAAGGGTATTAGACAACTCGGGAAAATAATTCCAACCATTTGAAATGGGAACACAACATAGTCACCCTTTTTCTTGTGTATTGGCCAGAAAACTAAATGATATGTGATCCTAAAATTCAAATACAATGAATTTTCAAATGGAATTAAACAGGTCTCACTTCAAGCTTCCAATTCTGTGCTTTTAAATTGTTATAGATGTCAGAAGAAGCAACAGGCAATCTCTGATAATTACATCACATCTTGCAAGAGCTGGTTTTACAATTAGAACAAGAGAGCAAAGCAAGTACCTGTCCCCTAGATATATGATATTCGTTGTTATTGAGGCCTGTAATTGGTAGAGCTGCATGATAATAATAATAAAATGATGAGACTCTAAAGAAATTGTTAGGTAAGATAGGCATATTGCGATAAAGAAATTCACAGACCCATATTATATACAATTTACCACAATTAGATAAGACATATCACTATGCAACAGATCTGCCAAGTGAATTATCGGCATGTGATTGTTGCCTTCTCATTCTCAAACTACTGCTGCCTACCAGATGATATGAGTTTCCCGAAATTCGTGCATAGGTCGTTTCACCAATCATGGGATGTAACACATTTGTTGCCATGCTACCAACGCCAAACACTGGTGGGGCCATGGAGCTGGTTCAATTTGGCTGATGTGTTTTGAGATTGCTGCGGATTACCTCAGATGGTGAAGTTGCTGAGATGGATGTGAATTAAGAGTTTCTACCAGGGTGTGACCTCCACATCTTAAACTTCGAGGTCTTTCTGGTATGAACATCCATTACTTGGAACTTCATCTTACAACGGTTTTGTAACTTGGAAGCGACCATATAGTGAAGCCAAGGTTCTTTTGTGAAACTTAAGCCTTGCAAAAAGGCATTGTGAGTGATGCTGATCTGAATTTTCAGAAGGGATGCACTGTCATTGAATCCACTTGTAGATGTAAGGCCAGCAATATAGGTGAGTGCAGAAGGCAACCAAGCAGATGCAGTCAAGATATAAGACTAGGGCAAGCATAATAAAGAAACTCTTTAGTGTTCGGTAAACATATAAGTTGAGCACATTGTTTGAAAAAACAAAAAGATTTAAACATATAAATAGTAAACTCAAAGAAATAAACAAACCAAAAAGAAAGTTCAATCTTTAATCAAAATCACTTCATTATATACACATAACAACAGGTCCGATTATTATACATGGAACTCTGAAGAAGAAACATCAAATTAACTAGATTTAAATAGACAAAACAGAGAAATTGACCCTTTATATTGAAACAAGCAGATTGACACAGAAATAGAGATGAACGAAACCTAATAACTCAGAAATAGAGATGAGTAGAACTTTGCAACTATGCTTATATGATGGACTTAGATTAAAAAATATGCTCCTGTTTGTATTTTAATCATAACTATTTAACTATAGTTGCAATAATCAGCACAAAGCACAAATAATAATGAGTTAAACATATTCATCTAAATCCAGAGCCATACCCGAATATAACATTCTAGAGCATTATATTGTTAATTGTTATAATGAGCACCACTAATACCGGCCGGCAGGAGGATCCTGCTGTAATTGCTTAAAATACCTCATCAATCTTTTCTCGTCGGCGTGGATATCCTCACCGCTTAATCCACAATTCAACAATTTGCAAAATTCGACACAAAAATATATAGTTTTCAGGACCCTAAGCTAATAAGCCAATAATTTATGCAATCGCATGCTATGAAATCGAACCGAGTTAAGAGTAGTAAATCAATAAAACCCTAGATCCCCAAATAAAACCGAGTTAAAATTGCTCGTTTCTGGTCTTTTATGGAAGTGCTATTATAAAACTATCGAAATATGTTAAGAATCCAGCTGAACTTTAACTCCGTTTTCAAACTCTCCCAACGACATATACACAAGAACGGTTCACACACACACACACACTCTATCACAGAAGGGTGAAAAGGTGCAGAAATTTCAGGATTTTGTTAAACCTTGTGAGAAAATGTTGAACCCTACCTGAAAAGGTGCAAAACAACCCCAAATTCGTGCGATGGAGATTTTAGGAGGGGGGAATCTTTTGCACTTTCAGAAAGTGAGGGAAATTTTTCACTAATAGCGCGCACCGTGGAGCGATCATTTTAAGGGAAATTTTATTGAGAACCCTAAAGGCACAGTTAAAATGCGTCGCCTTAGAATTATAGAAGTAGCACGCTTACAAATGTAGCCATATACATAAATAAGCGTTGCCGATTATTTTATGATTTGGCAACTCTTATAAAGTGTAATCTATAACATCTAAGACTACACTTTTCAAGCGATTCCTCATTATCTGTGGTCAAAAGGTTTAAACAAAGGTTATGTTTTAAAAGTGTGACCTTAAATAGTTTTGGCAACGCTTTTTAGGTGTTGTCTAGAACAAGTGTGGCCTTAGGCCAATTATGTTGTAGTGATCCTTGTACAACGAACACAATAGGAATGGACACTCACTGCCCTGTATCGTTGAAAGCCAGGCAAACTAGATTTCTTAAGCTTGTTATCTCTATTGTTCAAAATAGTATTTTCTTAAAATTAGTTTATGCTTTTAAAGCCAAAAAACAGAATGAAAAAAATGTTAGATCAGAAATAGCCGAAACAGAAAATTTCTGAGTCCACAAGTTTCTTGTATGTCCTTAAGAAATCTAATCCTCTCACAGTTGTCAAAGTTAATGGATTAATTCCTCTCGGGATAGAATGAAAAACTTTTCTGCGATAGCGGCAATGCAAATTGCAGAACTTCGGCGAACTTAGATGGCGGCAGCAAATCACACGACTCACGGTATTTTTGTTTTAAAAACCAAATGCAAAGAATTAAGATGAGAGAAAATTCAGATTTTTCAGTGTCTAAAATATGAGACAAGACCTCTGAATTTATAAAAAGTGAACGGGTGAGATGAAGAGGTGCAATCCAAAATGTGCCTCTTCTATTTTCCATTCACACCTTTTTAAAAAACTCAATATAAACAACATGCTCGCTAATGGAATTATTTTTTCCGTTTCGAATGACATTACATCAAGATCTAGAGAGAACTTCAATTAAACCAGTTATAGAACTGATTGATAAAAGAATTTTGATATGTTAGTCTGTCTACTGATACTAAATAAGCTGACATCACCAAAAAAAACACCTAGTTATAAATAATATATTCATTTTTAAAAACAACTACTAGCATTAAGCATTTGTAAGAAGTAAGAAGGCAAACTTTTCTTTAACAGACTGAGTTGTAGTTAAAAAAAATGAATCTGTCACAGATCTTGCTGAAGTCTACTTTAGCAGGGAAGTAAAACGGATCTGAATCCACCGGGTCTAGGATCCACTGCCATCTCTAAGGCAAGTAAATCATTCAGAGGGGAAAAAAATTGCCCAATAAAGTACATGTTATGTTAGTGATCTGTAGAATTGCCTTCATGGCTTTTACTGAAAAATATGGAACTTTTATATAGTATCTAAAATATATTTTAAAAAATTCATTTAGTGAAAGTGGACAACATAAAAGAAATAGAACGTATATTGTGGAACATAAAAAGGTAGAGTAACATATTTTGCGAAACACAAACACACTCAAATTGGATCAAAAGAAAATTGTTATTAACATAGAAAAACCAAAATTGCATATGTTAACGAATACTGATTTTTCTCACAAAGGGTGCAACCCATCAGGCCCTTCGTACCAGTAACTTTAGGCCCTTAGCCCAATACAAAACGAGTCAAGTCAGGCCCAAAAAGAACTAAAGTCATCACTCTAAAAACCCTAGCTCTCATTCACGACAATTTTAGCGGTTAGACATTTTCTCTCACCTCTCCGACTGATATTTCTTCTTCGGTCGCCGGAATTTGGAACGCTAACAAATTCCATCATGGCGGGAGGGAAGATGAAAAAAGACAAGCCTCAACGGGGTTCATCAAACGTCGGGTCAAATCACTTCCAAGGAGGGATATCGTTTCACAAGTCAAAGGGTCAACATATTCTTAAAAATCCTTTATTAGTTGATTCTATTGTCCAAAAATCTGGAATTAAATCTACTGATGTTATCCTTGAAATTGGTCCTGGTACGGGTAATCTTACGAAGAAGCTTCTAGAAGCTGGAAAGTCAGTTATTGCTGTTGAGGTTGATCCTCGTATGGTTCTCGAATTGCAACGAAGGTTTCAAGGAACTCCTTTATCTAACCGACTCAAGGTATCTTATTTCATTTCATCCGTTTTTTTTGTAAGATATTTTATTGCTTAAATTATTGAAATATGAAGTTAGTGTTCAGTAGAGTAGAGGTGACAAAATTAGCCAATAAAATCATAACTCGCCCAACCCACTGGTTAATGACCTGCCCATTTATTAGCTCAGCCCACCATAAATTTTGGGCTGATATTTAGCCCAAATTGATCCATGAGAATCTTGTCAAATATGTTCATAAAGCATTATTTTTTATTTGATATGTTATATGTAGTCGCAATAAAGAAAAAGAATAATTTTATTTGGTACTAAAAAATTATAAATGAACAAATTAAGCAATTAAAACTTAGCAAAATTTGGCAGGTTGAGTTTTGACCTACTTTTTAGCCCATTCTGACCTGCCCAAATTTAGCCCAACCCGCCCATTTGCCACCTCTATAGCTTTGAAAAGGAAAAAAGGATTATTCCTGATATGTCCGGTGTTTGTCAGCAATTTTTCTATTAAATGTTGAGAGTTTTATGTAGTAAAGAATTCTTTAAGACAAAATAAGAGTATTGGAATAAAAGAGGTTTAATTGAAACAGTGTAGTGGTTGTTGTTCGTTGTAAATGCTAATTGGGTTAATGATGGTTGATTGCTTGGTAATATGGGGTTGGAAAGATGAGCTTAATCATACTTACTTGTTGGTAATATTGTGGTTTCGAAACATGGTGCTTTGTCATACTTTCTTGTTTAGATAAAAATTTGATTTGAATGTGATGTGTTAAATAATTAGTAGTTTTATGTTGCTTTTTGGTTGGGAGCATTTTCATGTGTTAACATGTAGTGCTTTGATCTTTTATTGAGGAAGAAACTAACTACAAGCTCTCATTTGGATCGGGGTTCGTATAAGAGTGGCACTAAATCGGTGACACCTAACATGTCTCTTACTATTCTCACACTTAATAGTCACATTTCAAGAAACTAACTAATTCAGCTACTGTGTTTTTGAAGACTAGAGAGTTTTATAGATTGAAGGTTAAGTCTATTCTAGTTAATAGTTGGATGACGAGGAACTTGTATACCTGAGGTGAAGTGGTTGGTTTTTGAGTTGGTGGCTCAGTGATTCTTTTTAATTATGGTTGCTTTTAAGTATGGTAAAATGGCCTATGTAGAGTAATGTCTTTTCTTAATGATACTTATCTAATTCGACGTCACCCATAAGGTTGTTAAGTCATACGGACCCAATATTTTTTGTGATTATTTCACACTTCAATCACTAAGACGCTAAGCTTCTCTTTGGAGTGGAACAAAGGATTGACAACCTTACTGACTTTTGAAATGGTTTCCGTCATGCAACCACATCTGGATCCATTTCACTCAGTTTCCAGAGACACTGCAAATTTCTATGTTAACTGAATTCTCAAACTAGAAGATTAAATACTTACCCAACTTTGGAGTCCAAGGAGGAGATTTTGTGATGTTTTTGTGGATACAAAGTTGATCATTGCTGTCTGAAATTGACATAATTATGATAAGGCTGGGCGCTCTGGCAGTTGTGAAGAATAAAGTTTGCCTCCTTGAACAACAGACTTGCATTCTCTGGTCAGTGAGTAGTGGTCTATGTGCACATACATTACTGAAATTCTCTAGCATAATTAATCATTATTTGACTAATTATCTGTGTCATGCCATTAGCAACATGAAAATAAGAATGCACCAACATTATAGACAATTCATATGTCGTTATCCTTCATTTATGTTCCTTCTTTTATGACTATTATCCCAGTTTTCATTTAAATGCATGTCTCATCATCATATGTGTACGCTGAGTTGCTGAGCTTTTCTGATCTTCTGGGCTGCAGGTTATACAAGGGGATGTTCTCAAGTGTGATCTCCCTTACTTCGACATTTGTGTGGCTAACATCCCATATCAAATATCATCTCCTCTTACCTTCAAATTATTGGCTCATAGGCCTTTATTCAGAGCTGCAGTGATAATGTTTCAGAGAGAATTTGCTATGAGGCTTGTTGCTCAACCTGGTGATACTCTTTATTGCCGCCTTTCTGTGAACACCCAGCTGTTGGCCCGAGTATCGCACTTATTGAAGGTAGGAAAGAATAATTTCAGGCCACCACCAAAGGTTGATTCTTCTGTAGTTAGAATTGAACCTAGGGGACCACTTGGTCCTGTCAATTTTAAGGAGTGGGATGGTTTGGTCAGGATCTGTTTCAACCGAAAAAACAAAACTATAGGTTCTATATTTAGACAAAAATCTGTACTCTCTATACTGGAAAAGAACTATAGAACTTTGCAAGCGTTACAACTCTCTGAGAAAGCTCCTTCAGACGATATGGAAATGGCCTTGGATGTATCTGCCTTGGGAGAGACATTTGGAGACTTGAGTGTGGATGCTGATGATGGAAAGGATGATGACGAGATGGAGGTGGATGATGGTGATGCTAAAAGAGCTGATTTCAAAGAGAGAGTTTTGACAGTGCTAAAGGAAGGGAAATATGAGGATAAGAGATCTTCCAAGCTCGCACAAGCAGATTTCATGCACCTACTTGCCCTCTTTAACAAGGCTGGAATTCATTTTTCTTGATTCATGGAGCTGCTAGCCGTACGATATTATTGTTTCTTTATGGCAATGCATGTTTGTGTTCTTTCTCCTCATGGAGGTCCAATTTTGTTCCCTTTATAATCCAAAAGCTTGAAATTTGTAGATAATTTGGAGTTAATGTTTTGCAATATGGTGCAATGGAATGAAACTAGAAGATTTTATCCTATGTGTATGTCTATAGTGCCCCTAATTTCGGGTTTGCTTCGACTCCAAATAGGTGTTAATCTAGTCAAGTTGTTGCCGTTGTTGCACACACCTCTTTTTGTTTTTGTTTGAGAACCATGCTACTACATAAAGCATCGTCTATTGCACTACAAGTTGTATTCCGAAGTTTTGTATTTACAATAATTATAGTAACAAACATGAAGCAGGATTTACAAGAAAGTGTACAACACCAGCTGAGTCGTAAACATATGTTAGATTGGAACAAACTTACATCTGTTGCGAACTTGCAATAAATCAGATATAACCTTCTCCCATATTTTGATCTTAGATTGGATCAAACCTTTAGGCAGTTGATCTATTTTGCACATAAATTTCTGTTTTACCCAAAAATATTGAAACTTGGTGTATACTGTTAGAGACAGCATGAAGTTGCGATGGGAGACAAGAAAGAAATTAAGTGGCTACTGTTGGAAATTTGCCTTTGGCGGGAGTTGCGTCCGACCAACTTTAACGGCTTAAACACTAGTGTTACGCATGTTGGAGAATCCGGTTCTTCACACGTGCATAATCTACTAAGTAAGTAGATAACCGTAGGGCCAAGGATCGTTAAATTTCGTTGAGAAATAAAAGAGATATTGGTTCACGAAGTGAGGTGTTTGAAGCATGGAAAAGTGTGGTATTGAGATCAGTTCTCCCTCATCAGTGGAGGAAGAAAGAATTGTTTTGTTTATAAGTCTCAAAGTTGGCTTGGGGTTTGGGACCCCAAGAGGTATCCCATGTGTTTAAAGGAGGGAGGACCTAGATGTGCTTCGGTTCGAGGAAAGCCCATACGCTCGCCGCCGCCGCCGTCCGGTCCGGGTTCACGGGCTGTGGGCTGTGGGGAATTCTTTCATATGTATAGTTTGGTCCCAGAAGTTTCAATATGTACAATTCAACCATTTATTTTGGCTGAATTACTCTTCTTAAATGCCATCCGTTGCACATCAAATTCACCATTTATTTTGGTGAATTACTACCTCCATAATTGTCATTACTTGGCCAGTAATGACACTTATGTGGGCAGTTCATGAGCCTCTCCTTCAACTATATAAAGGACCCTTTGTCACCATTGTTGAGCTACACTTAACACACAAACAGAAACAAAATCAGTCTTCCTACAACCTTCCAGCATCATTTCATTACTCAAAATTCTTCACGGTTGCACTTGAGTTTCCTTTGCTCATTTGTTCATTTGCTATTTTATCTTGGGAGACAATTGTCCAGGACGTAGAAATGATACATACGGGGCAATATTGTCTTAAAGACAGAGTGCAAACACTCGACTCAGCATACCAAAAACTGTTCCAGTTTATTCTTCAAGTTCATTGTAATTTCAGTTCATTCTTCAATTATAATTTCAGTTCTTGTAATACTTAGCAGTTACTTGTAATTTCCGTTTTTTGCATCTTTGTAACCAACAGCTACAGCGGCATCATTTTAACTCAATTATTAGTGAAGCAGAACAAACTCATATCAACAGATTGTACTTTACTATATATAAGGGGGATCTCTTTGTAGTCCTCACATGAAATATTTTATTCATTTTACTCTTAATTGAAGTTTTAATTACCTTATAACTTTAAAGATTTTTTTCATATACCACTAAAAGTTATAATGTCATTAAAAGGTCATAGTGGCCCCCACAAAAAAACACTCATATATATATATATTTGGGACTCTATTTTATGTGAAAATATTATTAAACTTGTTTCAAATTTTATTTTTCCTTAAGAAATTATTATAGACACGTAATCATTCTGTCATTCAATTTATATTTTAATATAAGCTAAATTATTCAATTAAAATATTATTCTTATAAAATTATTTATTATTTATTTATGTTATTTGTCTTTTATCATTTGCTATTTTAAATTTTTATTCGTCCGATTAAACGTAAATTTTATTTTATTTTCTCCTGTAATTTTGTGTTGTACGTCCTTGCAAACATAAGTAATTAGCAATTATTTCACTTAAGATACAATTAAGTTTTAAATTAATAGAATGAACACAAATAACTTATATTATTGTTAAATATTTTCAAATTGTATCATAAATGTACTAAAATTATAGTCCTGCCATCCAATCGAATAATGAATTCCCAACTACAGTTTAATTAATCTAATTTTACATGTGCTTACTTTTAGCTTAAATTTTACCTAATAAATAACTATATTAAAATAGGAATTATACAACATTATTTTCATATATATATATATTCTAAAATTTTGAAGGAAAAAAACTATAGTTAAAGAAAATACAATTTGATCTCCAAAGAGTAATAATAATAAGCGATTGCAAGAAGTATATTTTCAATTTTTTAATATTAAAATATTTTGTGAAATGCGGGATGATAAATAAGGGATGTAGATAGCGTCTTTGTTTGGGTAAAAAATGTCACGGGTTCATATTCTGTCATCCCTACCATTTTATATAATTTAGGATAAAATAGTTAAGTTCAACATAAGATATTTAGTACAATATTGATTCCTTAAAAAGGTTTATTAAATTGAAAAAATTGGAAAAAAGGTTTTTTCTTAACATGAATCCTTTGGAAGGAAAAAAGAAAACTTAAAGTAAGAATTAATTAATTTTATTGACTTTTCAATATTTTTTATATGGTTTAATTTGAAAGAACATCTACAAAAGTATCTTGCAATACCAAGGATTTTAATTGCTTATATTATTTATAAGTTAACTATATTAATTTTATCATACTATAATATTGCAGCATTAAATATTTTTGACATTAATGGAATACTGTAATATCTTTTTGCAAAGAAAGAATTCTCTAATATGAGTTCAATTCAGATAAATAAATAAAAGTAATTGAACATATGAAAAGCTCAGTTTGGATCATCGAATACTATAATCTCAAAAAAAATTCGTAAAATAGAAATTAGAAAAGCTTTTATTTGTTTGATTTAAATTTTTAAAAGTATAATATATAAACTAAGAAAAATAGTTTCCTTTAACTTTCAAATACCCTTTATACTTTAATATTTTAGAATTTTTAGAAAATGTCAAGTTAATATTACAATATAAAGAAGTAAGAGCAAATCAAAAATAAAAAATATCCACAAATTTCATTTTTAGGGTCGGTTTGGGCCGTGCTGACACTAGTATATTAGGAAAAAAGAAAACAGATAGCTGCACTTACCAACGCAGGTTAGAAAATAACAGCAATCAAGATCTTATTCATGAATTGAGAACAGCAGTATCCTGCTGAACTTAACATTTCAGTGGCATAATATTGCTTGTGTAGTAATTATGTACCTTATTGAGAGATTTCAAGAAGAAAATCAATTAATCACGTAGCTACAAACAAGCACACTACCCGAGTTTGACTGATTCATATCTATTATTTGATATTAAAAAAAATAATTCCTTGATTATTTTCATTGATTGAAAGAGTATATACAATTTATATATTTTCATAATAGGAGAATTCTATTTCTATTCTACTCCTAAGACTTTATTCTACTTGGATACTAACTATACAATTATGGTAATGCAAATATTACGGTAAGTGTACAATACTAATTACACCACAACATTACCTAAACTAGGAGACTAAAACCTTACCTAAATTATGTCCTATGTACCGTGTACAATTACCGAAACCAAGAGCCCAATATACACATGTATATTGTGTATATTTAATAAATTTCCTTGTTATTACATACCTTGGATAAAATAAAGTAGTTCCCTAGTAAGGATGTGATCCAAATGGCGGAACTTCGATACAAGAATAGTAGCCAGTATTTGATATTAAGAATGAGGTCTTATGACCAAAAATAATTTTTTTAGTTTTTTCTCCTGCAATAAGGCACTAGTAAAGCGGCCTCCCAGTGCCACAAAGTGGAGCTCAGAAATTAAGGTTAGAGGTTAATTTTCATTCTTGTCTAATGATGTTGAAAGAAAGCGCAAAACACAGTAATGAATATCCCCTTCAAGCACAGAATTAGGACCCAACAGGTGAACTAGGAGTGGTAGTTAGTATCAATATTTTGAGGAAAATATTTTCAAAGTCTTACCGTGGAGAGAGTTTGTAATTGGCGATTATGTTGTTGTTATCCATTAATTGAATAGGATTGAAGATGTAGTCGAGGACGTCACTGTGAAGTCAATTTAAGAACGCTGACCACTTAAGTGATTGGAATGATGATGATCTTCCTCCTTATTATCCATGTTTGCGCGTATTAACTAATAGCTTAAAGGTAAAGTTAGTGTTGATTCTCTTGTGATTGATTCGATTATATATGTTGGAACTGTGTCCAGTCCTACACTGTTCCAGTTACAAAACAAAAGCTCAAAATCTCTTCTCTGTTGCGTTTTTTATTTAACTTGGAAACTGCATGACTTCGGTCTTTATCATGCTTTAGTGGATGGTGATTCTGAAACTTCAGAGCATGATCTCGCTGCAGAGAACTTGCTCTTTTAATAAATTTATCCGTGTTTCGCACGATCCTGAAAAAACAACTTATAAAATATACTATCATTTATATATAGTATTCAAAACTATAAATATTTTAAAAATTCTCTTACATTTTCAAATCAGAAAGTACATCTCAATTTTATTAGTATATATATTATTAATATTAAATTTTATTTTCATTAACTCTTCATTACTCAAAGACTTGGTTCCTAAGAATTATATCAATAAAAAAAGAAGAAAGGTTTTCTTGAATTAGCACCAATCACTATTATTTTTGTGTTGGTAACAGTAATTTATTATTGTATCTTTTTTCATAGCAGTAACATTTTAAGAAAGGATGTATAAACATTTGTTTGCAGCTTATTTATTAGTTTTAGGAATGTTGTTTAAATATTTGTCTTCAGGATTTACTTTCCATAGATTATCTATTCATTAGTATCGGAACTTTTCTCCAAAGTTATTCATACATTTAGCTCAAGGCATTTGTCACTACTAAAAAGGGATATCTTCTACCACATATAAACATTAAATGGAAATAACATAATTTGTATTATAAGTTAATGAAAGAAATAATCCCCTTGATTATTTTCATTAATTGAAAGGTATTTATACAAGTTACAAAATAGGAGAATCCTATTCCTATTATATTCCTAAAACATTATTCTATCATAATTTTAACTATACAATTATGGTAAGTGTATAACACTAATTAAGGTAACATTTACACTACAATATACTACAAATATATATACCATATATACAAGATTGCATTTCCCACAATCTGTCCGAGATGGGCTTGTCCGTGATGGGCTCGGGAGCCTGATGTCCGTGATGGGCCAAACCGAGAGCTGGGAGCTGGGCCAGTCCACTGTATTCCTGTGATATACACTTCTGTATATTCAGTGTATATCACAGGAATATTTTCTTGTTTAACACACCCCCGCAATCATAGCGGGCGGTCTTCGAACGCTGAGACTGTCCCTAAAATCCTCAAAAAGTACCGCTGGCAGACCCTTTGTAAAGATATCTGCAATTTGATAACGAGACGGGACATGGCATATGCGAACGTGACCCTTTGCAATCTTTTCACAGACAAAGTGAATGTCTATTTCGATATGCCTAGTGCGTTGGTGCTGGACCGGGTTACCTGAAAGGTAGATGGCACTAATGTTATCGCAATATACCAAGGTTGCCTTCTGAATGGGACAATGAAGCTCCAAAAGCAAATTACGTAGCCAACATGATTCGGAGACCACATTCGCTACCCCCTCGATATTCTGCCTCTGCACTTGAGCATGATAGAGTTGCTTAACGCTTTGCCGACCAGGAGACCAAGTTGTTGCCAAGGAACATACAGTAGTCAGACGTCGACCGTTTGGTGTCGGGACAACTACCCCAATCAGCATCCGTGTACGAGACAAGTGTGGATGTAGAAGACAGATACAAGTGCAAACCATAGTCCAGTGTCCCCTGAATATACCGAATGATGCGTTTGATTTCATTCATGTGCTCAACTCTGGGATCATGCATGAATAAACACACATGCTGAACAACATACGTAATAACCAGTCTGGCAAAGGTAAGATACTGGAGGGCCCCTGCAAGACTGCGATAGCGGGTCGGGTCCTCGTATGGTGCACCTGCCGCGGCACTAAGCTTGGGGTTTGCATCAACCGGAGTGGAAGTGGACTTACATGATGACATCCCAGCCCTCTCGATGATTTCTGCCGCATACTTTCTTTGAGACAAAAACAAACCACCTGAATGACGCTTGACGGCAATCCCCAAAAAATAACTCAAGGGCCCTAAGTCTTTCATAGCAAACTCAGAACTGAGCATGGTCATGATAGACTGGTGTAAGGTATCAGAAGATGCAGTCAAAATGATATCATCCACATACAACAGAATGTAGGCCAAGGACGAACCACGACGGTAGATGAACAAGAAATTATCTGACCTGTTGTGAGTGAACCCAATAGTCGATACAAAGTCAGCAAACCTCGTATACCAGGCCCGTGGAGACTGCTTAAGCCCATATAAGGACTTCTTCAACAAACAGACATGATGAGGACGGCCGGGATCCCTGAAACCCAACGGCTGATGCATATAGACTGTTTCTTTGAGATCACTATGTAGGAAAGCATTCTTGACATCCAACTGATGAATAGGCCAAGTCTTTGACAGAGCCAAGATAAGCACAGTGCGAATGGTAGCCGATTTGACCATCGGACTAAACGTCTCACCACAATCTATCCCAACCCGTTGAGTCTTACCATCACCCACAAGCCTCGCCTTATGCCGAGCAAATGACCCATATGAATTCTCCTTATGAGCAAAAATCCACATAGACCTGATAACATTAATACCAGATGGACGGGGCACCAACTCCCATGTCTTATTATCAATAAGAACATTATATTCATTGGTCATAGCAATTTTCCAATTCGGGTCGTTTAAGGCGGACACAGGATTACGGGGCAGGGGGGATTTAGAGACATTAGAATGTAAATTAAAATATCTTTTAGGTGTAAAAATACCCCGTGTTGACACCCAATTTTGTCCCATCTTTTATGATTTTATTCGTAATTTTTAATATTTTTACACTTTTAAAATAATTTTAAAATATAGGCATATATGTGTATATCCTCTTATTATTATTATTATTCGCATTTTATATCATTTGCATTTTTATCATAATCATAAGTTTTATCCGAAAATTCTATGTTATTTTATTTTCGCAAAATTGCATCGCATTTCCCTTTTATTAAGCATTAAGCATTTCGCAAATATTATATTTTATTATTAGCACGTCGTTATGTTATTTTAAATAATTCACATCTTTTACAAAAAATAAATATATATATATAATATATTTTAATATTAAACCCCTCTTTTATATTTTTAAATCCACAACCCATAACATTTTTGTTTCCTAACCTAAAACAATTTCTACCCAAAACATCCTATCAACCCCAAATTTTTGGCCCAAAACCGAAGCCCAACAACCATTCCCCATCACCCAAAACAATTAAACCCAAAACCCAATTCCCACAACCCAAAACTCCAAGCCCAACAAACTTTTTCCCCCAGGCCCAACCAAACACCCGACCGAACCGGTCCGGCCCAAACCCATTTCCCCTTTGCCTTTTAATTCCCCAACAAAACCCTTAAAGACCAAAAGAAAAACAAAAATCCTTTTTCTCCCAAATCACGACCCGACACCCCATACCCGGCGACCCCACGTAGCCGGTCACCTCACCTGCCACCACCCGACCACACACCAACCCCTACACGCCGACACCCACAAAATCCGCGACCCATGCCCCTCAAATCCGCTGATTTTTGGCTCTTTATTTTGAATTTCAAACTTCGATTCTTGGGAATCCACCTATAAATACCCCATGATTGTTCTTCATTTGGAAGAGATTTTGGGGGAGAAAAATAAATTTTAGGATTTTAGGAAAGATTATTCCATATATACATAAATATTTTGTTGTGTTCTTGAGTTTAAAGCATTTTGCTTCTTTGTTGTTCAAGAATCAAGTCGAAAAGGTTTGTCATCCCCTTTGATTCTCGATTTTCTTCACGATTTCGGGTCGGTCGGGTCGACCAGTTGCCGTTAACATTTAAATTCTTACATTTCATATTTATGTATGTTGGTTATCTGAATTTGGTGTTAAGATTTGATTTGGATCATGATTTTCGGTAGGATTCTTGACCGGTCGAATTCGATTTAAATTTCCAAATTTCTTGCATTATTTATTTGTTTGTTATCATTAGTTATACGAAATTGATGAAATTATTTGACTTCGGGTTGAACACACGATCAGGTCCTGAACGATCGGTCAGTCGACGATTAGATTTTCCCAATTTTCTTACATTCTTCTGTTGTTATTATTGGTTATCTGAAATTGATGAAATTATTTGATTAGGGTTGGAAACTCAATTGAATTCAGTCCATGACACGGGTCAGTCGACCCGATTTGAACATTTTCGCAAATTCTTGCATTTCATATTCTTGTTATTGGTTATACGAATTTGGTGTTGAAATCGATTCGAGTTTGGATCATTGATCGGTCAGATCCTTGCGGTCAGTCGATTCGATTGAACATTTTCGTAATTCTTGCATTTCATATTCTTGTTGTTAGTTATCTGATGTGAAATCGATTCGGGTATGAGAATCAACGATTCGGTCGGTCGATTCGGGTCAGATCGACCCAATTTGGATATTTCAGAATTTGAACTTCGGGTCGGTATTTTAAATTGCTCCTGCTCGTTTCTTTGGCTGTTTTCTGTTTTATTAATATAGCATTAAGGCGAAATTGAATTGAGGCGAGCTTTTCTTTCGTTTAAGCTTCTCTATTTTTTAGTTTAAGCTGTTATTGAGACATCCATCGCGGATATATTATTGTTATTAAGTTTACTGTTTTAAATTTCTTGCGACGGATATTTTACTGTTTACGGTTTCGAATAAATCTGCGACCAGATTCGTATTTGTTTTTCTGTTCGGTTGCTCCGTGCTTGACATTCGTTTCTTGTTTTATCATTTTTACTTGTTTTAAAGCCCGAACACCGCATTTTTCAAACATTGCTTTCTATTTCAGTTCCTTTGTTTTTGAGCATTCAAATATTTGTTCTCTTTGTTTCTTGTTTTAAACTAGACACGCGTCATTTTCGGAAATTGTTTTTCTGCCTCTTGTTTTTACTCACTCTGCTCTGCTTCTTTCATTTCTGTTCCGATTTATTTCTGATTTGAACACGATACTACAGCGGCGATGAAAAATATCCGTCGATTTTGAGGCCTACGATTGCAAAGGCGAAATATAACTACGGCAAGGATGAAGACTTAAACCTTTTATCAGAGATCAACATGTTTAGTAGGCGAGGTGACTAAAATAACCAACAAGTTATATATTGCAGCAGACGTGATTATAGTGATCTTTTCTATTTCACACGAGAGACCGACCGTTTAGTAAGCGAGGCAATCAAAATAAACTACATTAGTCATATGTTTTGCAGCCCACGACGTGATTGGAATGTTCTTTTTAAAATTTAAATCTGAGCCCTCGCGATCAAAACATTCAACTTTGTTTTGAATACGGATATGAAGTTATTTGTATTTAAATGTTTCTAACCGTTTGTTCTTGACAGCTTGCAGGGATTAAAGTAAATAACGACAAATATTCCTCGGAGTTTATTTATTGTTATTTCTTTCTTTTAATTCAGCTTTTATCCCGCTTGTATTGTAATATTATTTATCGCACTTATGTAACTATTGAAATGCTTAGAATAGGCAAACTTAGGAATAATTCATCGGGTAGTTTAAGATTTGAAACCCGTCGCTAGCTTATTTATTTGTAGGTTCGCAAACTTAGAAATCCTTCGCTAGTTTATTTATTTTAGGCTCGTCACGCGAATTCAAGATTTTCAAAACAACTTTTGTCATCTTTTATTTGCTTTATTAAATCATACCGAATAAGTTTATCTTTTGTCAATTTACAATTCATTGATTCCCAAAATTTTACCATTTGGCATTATAAATAAATTGTTTTACTATCAATTGTAAAAAACATATTTTTCCAACTCTACATGTATTTCTCTTTAGATATCATATAAATGCATATTTAAAAAAAAAAAAATCTCTACATTTATCTATCTTTTAAAATGCATCATTTTCTAATTGTTTGCAAACGTCTTTTAATCTATTATACTTGTAAAACATGCATTATTTCTACCAATAATTAACCTGAGTTTTACCGGATAACCGCAAGTTAGCGGATCTTAAAGGATGCCTAACCCCTTCCCTTTAGGATAATAAAGAACCCTTACCTAGAATCTCATTAGTTTCGCAGACCTTAAAATTGGAGTTTACATAGCAGCACTTAGTTTAAATATTTAGGTGTCCTAATTCACCGTAAAAATAATTAGGTGGCGACTCCTCAACCCTTTTACCCAGGAATCACCCCGGACACGTCCGCGCTCCGCTTTGACCCGAGCGAGGTCAAAATAGGGCGCGACACCCCGCTGACTACGAGTGACCGGTCTATGACTCAAGGAAGAATTTAGTGAATTTTGGGAATTTGCTGGGCTCGGAACGGACTGGCCAGCAGGCAGTGGACCTAATGGCCCAAATCGAGAATCTGGGGCTGAAACTGGAACAGTTCCAGAATTGGGCTGGACTGGCCCAATCGCTGGAACTGTTCCAGCTACTGGAATATGTGATGGAACAGTGGGTCCACCGGGCAGTGGGCCCGCTGGAGAGTTTTGGGTGCGGGAGATGTCCGAAAAATATCGAATAATATACGGGGATATTTGGTCATTCAAAAAATTATACGACCTAGACTCGGGAGTATGAACTTTCGTAAAAGGAAATTGGGTTTCATCAAAAATGACATGGCGATTAATTATGATTTTCTTGAAGGATAAATCAAATCATTTATAACCACGATGATTAGATGGATAACCCAAAAATACACACGGAGTAGACCGAGCCTGAAGTTTGTTAATTGTGGATGGGAATAACGGATAACACAAACACCCAATAATCTGAAGATGAGAATAAGAAGGGTTCTTATTATATAGGATTTGGAGGGGGAAGAATATGTCAGATCTTTGGACGGAATTATGTTAAGGAGATATGTTGTCATTTGCAGAGCATGATGCCAAAAATATGGGGGTACGGAAGCATGAAGTAAGAGAGTGCGGACAATGTTATTTATGGAACGAATTTTGCGTTCAGCTTTACCATTTTGAGAAGATGTATGAGGGCACGAAAAACGAAAATTGATCCCATTATTATCACAGAACTCCCGAAACACCCTATTGTCATACTCTTTTCTATTATCACACTGAATATTTTTTATTTCTCTTTCGAATTGTGTTCTAATGAATGCTCTAAATTTTATGAAGACATAAAACACTTGAGATTTATTGGCAATTGAAAACGTCCACAAAAATTTAGAATAATCATCCAAAAACAGAACATAATATCGATGACCTAACGAGCTTAGAACATGAGACGTCTATAGGTCGCTATGAATAATATTAAATGGCTTTGAAGTATGAGAATTTGAGTCCACAAATGGCAACTTAGCAATTTTTCCTAACGAACAAGATTGACAAATTTGAGTACGACTCGTACCCTTACAAGAAATAAAGCTATTTTTATCTAAAACTGATAAAATAGAAGATCCCGGATGACCAAGGCGAGCATGCCACAAGAAAGGAGAAATGGCTACAAAAGCTGACGGCAAGGCTTGACTTGATGGACTGAAACCGGGCATGATAGGATAAAGATCCCCCCTACTATCACACCTCATGAGATGACTCCCCGTCTTAAAATCCTTCACAGAGAAACCAAAATGATCAAATTCAACAGAAACAGAATTGTCAATGGTGAACTTTTGGACAGACACTAAATTTTTAATCAATTTGGGGGCATGTAAAGTATTTTTCAAGATAAGGGGTGGATTGGGGGGAGACAACGTTTTCTGATCATAACCCTGAATTGGAATAGAGTTGTCATTACCAACAATTATACCCTGAGGGGTGCTCAAATTGAAATAAGATGAGAGAGTACCTGAATCGGAAGTCATGTGAGTAGTGGCACCGGTGTCCATATACCAATTTGGTTCCGGTTGAGTCAACCCCAATGTGTGCATCGCGGCCTCGATATCGATCTGAGTGGGGCCTGCTGCGTGATGGGCTTGCGGAGGTCGGGGCCGAAGTATTCCAGGATGGGGCCGAGGCCGGGCGTGGCTGGCGGGCCAGGCTGGCGATGGGCGTCATTCTTTGATTCTTTGGGCACTGAAGCTTGACCCAGTTCTTTGGAATTATTTGGGTAGTAGGGGATGTTGGCCCACGGCCCACTGCCCCAGCCCTACTGCCATGGGCCCCACTGTTGGGACCAGGGGCGGTGGGCCACTGTTCACTAAACGGGGTCCACTGCATGCTTGCTGACCACCGGAACCTCCGCGTTTGCCCTCGCAATTTTTGTTATTATTCTTACGATTATTTTTGCCGCCACCATGAGTATGATTTTGGCCCGAATTCTCAACAAAACTCAAAGAACTTGGGGAGGATGCCATCATGACGACGGGGCTTGCTCCGGTAGCCGCCTTTTTTGTCAAATCGGCTTCTTCCAAAGTAAGCACGGAGCGGGCTTGATAAAAGGCGGGAAGAGGGTTGCTTTGACGAAGGAGAGTTCCAACACCATTATAGGCCTCCGAAAGGCCGACAACCAATTGTAGAACCAAACGATTATTTGTTACAGGTGCGCCAACATTACAGAGCTGATCCGCCAACTCCTTGAGTTTCTTGCAATATGGAGAGACATTTGGAAATTCTTCCATGCGAACGAGAGAGAATTCCTGCTCGAGTGTAACGACACGTGAATGTTGGTTATCTTGGAATATGTCATGCAATCTATTCCAGGTAGCCATAGCCGTGGTATCCGGCTCAATAATCGTGTGTAAAAGGTCAACCGAAATAGTGGAATAGATCCACTGGAGAACGGTAGCATCAAGAGTAATCCATAACTGAGGATCCTCCACGGGAAGAGGTGTAGCGGGAGGAATTATGTGATGGATAACTTGATGGGAGATAGCGTGAATTTTAAACAACTCCGCCCACGTCGCATATTGGACGTTTTCCATCTCAAGCACAATAGGGATACTGTTCTTGACGTTAGAAACCATGAGGGCATGATGATAATTGTTCTTAGACATATTGAAAGAACAACGAAGGATGGGAAATTTGGGAATAGTAAGAGAGATTTGGAGAGCGGAAGACAAATTTTGGAAGAGAAAACCCGAGGGGGGGGGGATCGGCCGAATAGTGTACAAAATTTTGGGAGAGAAATTTTTGTTAGACCTAGTCTCTTGATACCATGAAAGAAATAATCCCCTTGATTATTTTCATTAATTGAAAGGTATTTATACAAGTTACAAAATAGGAGAATCCTATTCCTATTCTATCCCTTAAACCTTATTCTACCATAATTCTAACTATACAATTATGGTAAGTGTATAACACTAATTAAGGTAACCTTTACACTACAATATACTACAAATATATATACCATATATACAAGATTGCATTTCCCACAATCTGTCCGAGATGGGATTGTCCGTGATGGGCTCGGGAGCCTGCTGTCCGTGATGGGCCAAACCGAGAGCTGGGAGCTGGGCCAGTCCACTGTATTCCTGTGATATACACTTCTGTATATTCAGTGTATATCACAGGAATATTTCCTTGTTTAACAGTTAAATCCATAAATTCACAGTATGAAAGGAGAAATTAAAGTAAAAAGAAAAAAGAAAAATTAGAGGGAAATAGGAGCAAATTAAACCACGTAGTTACAGCTCCGAACCTTTCACTGAGAGCATAAACCTGAAATCAAAAATATAATTTCTATTATTGATAAGTTAAAGCCATAAATTTACAAAATAAAAAGGAGAAATTAAAAAGTAAAAAAAGAAAACAAAAAATTAGACGAAAATAGAAACAAAATTAAAACATTTAGTTAATTACTCAAAATCCCAAAAAGTTACAATTTAGAATCTTTTAAGTACAAAATAAAGATATTTAAGAATACAAAAAATTAGAGTTAGTAATAATTGAGATTCGAGGAATTCTTCTATGCGTTGATAAAGAATAGATAGTTGGAATAGTAAATAATGACCAATAACGAATATAGCGTCAACATGAAAATAGTATTAAGAATAATTCAAATACTAACAAAAAAAAAATAAGAAATACCAAGCATGTTATTCATATTTTCAATGCATACAACACATCCATTCTGAATACCATTACAAATGGTGAAAAAATGATACTCACGGGCAAACCCGAATAAAAAATGTTCACTTTCAATCCATGTTCTTATCCTCCTTTGTTTCCGAGTGGAAGGCACCTCCATGCTTGTAACAATTTTTACTCGAAAATTTAAGGACGAAACATTTATAAATATCCAGATTTTTGCCTTTTGAAATTCACAACGCATTCTGTCAAAATTATGTGAATGAATTGTTTGCATCAATTGTAATCTTAATTGCTAACCTTATTACTATTGTAGCTGTTTCATTACTTAAGATTTAGAAAAAATATTAAGGACAGCTTTAATTGCCACCATTATTACTACCATTAAATTTTTACATATTAAAAAGTAGGAAACAAACATTTTTAATAGCAAAATAAGAGGAAAGGCTCAGAAAAAGGAGGAAAAAATAAATACATTTCTTGGCCATAGAAATGTGTCACATCACCTTATTTATGCATAGCTAATATTAGGGTTGTCTATTGCATGGATATGCATCTTTCTGGTAGTAATTATTTTTGTTGTAAGGCCATTTGTGAAACACATTGCTAGGATCATTCTAGCTTGTAGGGTGAGGATTGTCCAAGTTCATATAAGGAGTCCATGTTTCCATTTCATTTTCGATGTGGGACTCTTAACACTCCACCGCACGCCCAGACCTCGTTAACTGGAGCGTGGACAATATAATTTGGGGGCCCAACATCGATGAACAAAGAATTGGAATGGGTCTGGCTCTAATACCATGTAAAGAATGGATTTTGGGCCTAGCTCAACCCCAAATGTAAAGAATGAATCTTGGGCCTAACTCAACTCCAAAAGTAAAGAATGGATCTTGGGCCTTGTTAATGTTGAGTTTGGTGTTGTGACATTTGACCCAACATATCTTCTGAAGTACTCATTTGAATGCATAAAAATGTTGGGACAAATGTCCTAACATTCGGACCAACATTTTTTAGAGCAGTTTTGCCTTCCTTCATGGTGAGCAATAATATTTTACTGTGATTTAAAAATGACTTAGGCGTGGTGAATTTGAGCTGTGTAAAATGTGAGAGAAAGAGTCAAAGCTTGGGGAAGAAGTCGAGTAAGGAACAAGTCAAAGTTGTTGAGATTTTCACTCCTTAATCATCTACCACAAGCTGCCCACCTTTCCCTCAACTTCCACAACCAATTGATGAGATTTTCAAGGAAGACTCTCTACTATAAATAGAGAGGCTACTGCAGTGAATCGATACCCAGAATCAAAATGTAAAAATACCAAGAGAGCTCTCGGGATTTCATCTCAGAAATCTGGATCACAAGTGTTGCCTGAGTGTGTCGACAACATTTTGTCCAACATTACAATTGTTGTTTAGATTCTAGATTAGTTTTGTATGGAGCGATTGTAATGAGAGGTTGTCTATGCCTACTTCGTTAGATTTTTCAGGCAGAAATCATTTGCGACTTCAACTTTTAATTCATTTCTGTTTTATCTTGTATTGCTTTTAAAGAAAGAAATTTGTATATTTATATATAATATATATAAAATACATTTGGTCATTGACCATCATAAGTTATATAATATATATCACTTATGAAAATTTAATTCTTTATGTTCTTTAAGTTCCGCTGCATTTACTCTTTAAAGTTATTATTTTACTAAGTGTTTCACTGGTGTCGGACGACATTATTGCAGACATTCGAAAATTGTACTTGTAGCCGGTTGAATTATGTTCATCTTGTTTTATTTGATCCATAGATCCCTATCAAGTGGTATCAGAGCCAACACTTAACACAATAAGTGCTTGGTCCTGTTATTTCAAGCTATAGATCTGGCAAATCCAACTATTAGTAGGCTTCCCATTTCATATGGTTCAAACTATGTCTATTGGAAGATTCGCCTACGTTCTTATAACAAATCAATTGATGTTAGGGCATGAAAATCTATAACCAATGGGTATTGTTGTTCCAATGTTGCCAAAGGATGAGGAATGTGACATTCTTGTTAAGCTTGAATTCGAATGGACTGCGGAAGAAATCAATAATGCAAGCCTTAACGAAAAGGCCTTAAATGCAATTTTTCAATGGGTTGATCTTTACATGTTCAAACTCATTCAAAACTGCCCCACGGCCAAGGACGCATGTGATACTTTACAAATTCATTGTGAAGGGAGCTCAAGTGTTCGTCGAACAAAGCTACACATGCTCATAAGTAAATATGAATGTTTAAGGATGGAAGAAGTGGATGATATTAAATCTTATTTTGAAAAGTTGATTAACATATCAAATTAATGTCAAGTGCTTAGTGAACCATTAACCAACACTCAACTTGTTGAAAATGCTCTCCGTTCTCTTCCTGAAAAGTTCAATTTAAAGATTTGTGCTATTGAAGAAGCTCACAATCTTTCCATAATGGACCTTCATACCTTGATGAGCATACTCAAAACTTATGAGATGAACATTGAGAATCAAAAGGAATTGTATAAAAGCAAGAATGTGGCACTTCAAGTTCAATCCTCGGAGAGTCAAATCGAAAAAGATGATGAGAATCTTGAAGAAATTGGTGAAGGTGCAAATGTTGCCTTACTCACTCGAAAATACAATTCGATGGTGATGAAGTTCAACAATGAGAGAAATCAATATAAATCTAAAGAGCACTAAAACCAAGCCTGAAATCAAAAGTCCACTAGATTTCCTTCAAATGTACAAAAAGGAAACCAACTGAGAAAAACCAACTCGATCGTACCAAATTTGATCTCAAACAGCTTGAGTCCATTCAATGTCATGCATGCTCAGGTTGGGATCATTATGCTAATGAATGTGCAAATACACTTAAAATTTTTGGTAAGAGTCTATGGGTTTCTCTTAGTGACGATGAAGGAGAAGAGAAAGGAGATCAAGAAGTCGAATCACAAGCAATGCTGGCTACTGTTTTCGAACAGTCTCTATCGGACTATGAAGATGTCATCGACAATATTGTCTCAAATGTCACAACATTTTCCTCAACATCAGCAATGACATCTACATCCCCAGCGACATCCGAGAGGTACGAATTCTTTAACTATTCTGATGTTAATTGCTTTAGTGGTTTTATTTCTATTAGTGAGACTGATTGTATGGATCAAGTTGATTCCAAAGATGATATGATTAACGAATTACAAAATCTTTGTAAAGCCTTAATCATAGAATCCAAGCAACTTGACACAAAGGTAAAATCTTTAACTCGCGAGAATGTAGATTTAAAAGGCACAATAACCCGACTAGAGGGTGCACTTACCAAAAAAGATATTGAATTTGGTAAGATCAGTGCAAAACTGGATTTAGCCGAAGCTACCTTTCATAAGCTCAACACGGGGACTTCAAAATCGAATGAAATTATTAACTTTAGTAAACCTTCACATGCAGGATTTGGGTACAAAAACACTTTTAAAACTGGCTGCTCTAAATTCTTTGATAATAATAAGAAAATATGTTTTGTAAAAGAAAAGGGGATGCATAAGAGTTTCTCATATACGTCAAAGAATAAATATGAAGTTTGTGTGCAGTTATTGTAACTCCCCTGGATACTTAAAACCATATTGTTACAATCTTCAACATTCTGAGAGCAAATGTTTCCTAAAATGTTGTTCAACATTTTGGATAACAATCGAAGCAACATTTCTGAGCCAAAAGGTAAAAAATATTTTAAGAGAGTTTGGGTTCCTAAAATGGATTTAACTTGTAATGTCTGTATAACTACATTAAGAACTAACATTTCAGGTTCTTGGTACTTTGATAGTGGATGTTCTCGCCACATGACATGTACTAAAGGTTTTTTTAAGAATTATGAGTCATTCAATGGAGAAAACGTGACTTTTGGAAGTGGCAGTAAAAATAAGATAATTGGAAAAGGGATCTTGAATGTCCCTGATGTTCCAGCCTTAAGAAATGTATTACACGTTGAGGGTTTAATGGCTAATTTGCGTAGTATCGGCCAAATGTGTGATGACGATCTTGAGGTAAAATTCAATAAGAGTGCTTGTGTGGTTACGAATGAAGCCAATGTATGTGTCATGACAAGTACTAGAACATGTGTCAATTACTATATTGTTGTAAGACAAGAAACATGAAATAATGCTAAGGTCGATGACACAACACTATGGCATCAAAAGTTGGGGCATGTCAACTACCGCAATTTAGAGAAATTGGTCTCATTTGAAGCGGTTAAAGGCTTACTCAAACTTAGCCATAAAGGTAAAATTGTCTGTGAAGATTGTCTGAAAGTGGAAAATACGCAGACTGGTGAAGAATCAGATGTTGCCCCAAATGTTGCCACACCCGAAGCAACATCTGAACCTAAAATAGAGACCACATGGGCCAAATGAGGAGTCAAGTGTTGAATTGTTAGATCAATTTCGAAGGGACCCCTCATCAAGGATTAGGAAGAATCATCCAACAGGCCAAGTGATAGGGGAGTTTTTGAAGGAATTAAAACAATATGGAAAGAACCACTCAACTACAGAGAAATGGTAAGGTATGTGTGTATGTCAACCATATATCAAGAGGTTAGTCTTTCTTGTTTTATATCTACTTTAGAACCAAAAAATGTCTTAGAAACACTCAAGGATAATTTTTGGATTCAAGCAATGCAAGAAGAGTTTGAACAATTTTCTTGAAATGAAGTCTGGGACTTAGTTCCACGTCTAAATGATACAAATGTAATTGGAACTAAGTGGATTTTTCGGACGAATCGGAAACAGTTGTTAGAAACAAAGCTCGTCTAGTTGCACAAGGCTATACTTAGGTTGTGACTAGAATTGAGTCAATTAGACTTTTACTTGCTATTGCTTGTTGTCTGAAAATTACTTTACACCAAATGGATGTGAAAGGTGCAGTATTAAATGGTTATCTAGATAAGGAAGTCTATGTTGAATAACCAAACGGATTTGAAGATCCTTACCATCCACACTATGTGTACAAGTTCGAAAAGGCTTTGTATGGGTTGAAACAAGCCCCTCGTGCATGGTATGGTCGTTTAACTAACTTTCTTCTTGAATTTGGTTTTAACCGTGGTGAAGCTGATCGTACTTTATTCATTAAACGTCACAGTGTAGATATTATTATTACTCAAATCTACATAGATGACATAGTCTTTGGTTCGACCTCACAGTCTTATCTAAAGTCATTTGTTGAATCTATGTCATCGACAATTGAAATGAGCATGATTGGAGAACTAATTTTTTTCTTAGGCTTGCAAATAAAGAAAAGTGATGATCTCACAGAGTAAATATGCCAAGAATCTAGTTAAGAGATTTGATTTGGAGAATGCTAAATAAATAAAGTCGCCAATGGGTTCATCACAGAAGGTACAAAGGATAATGTTGGTGAAAAAGTCGACCCAACATTATATCGATCTATGATAGGTAGCCATATTTATCTTACTGCTAGTCACCCAGATATTATGTTTAGTGTTTGTGTTTGTGCATGTTTTCAAGCATGTCCCAAAATATCTCACTAAATGCTGTGAAACGTATTATTCGATATGTTGCTGGCACATGTGAGTTGAGAATTTGGTATTCCAAAGACACTAATCCTGACTTAATAGGATTCAGTGACTTGGATTGGGCTGGAGATGTGGATGATAGAAAAAGTACAAGTGGATGATGTTTTTATCTTGGCAATAATCTTGTTTCATGGTATAGTCGTAAACAAAATTGTGTCTCACTTTCAACTGTTGAATCTGAATATGTAGCAGCTGGAAGTTGTTGCTCTCAATTCATATGGTTAAGACACATGTTAAACGACTATGGATTTACTAGCAATATTTTGATTTTGTATTGTAATAATTTGAGTGCTATAAATATTTTCAAAAATCCAGTTCAGCACTCACGTACAATACATATTGATATTAGACATCACTTTTAAGAGATTTAGTTGAAAAACAACTAGTTAAGATTAAACATGTTGACACTCTTCATCAACTAGCTGATATTTTTACAAAAGCTTTGGACCATGAGAGATTTTCTAGTTTGAAGAAATTTCTTGGTCTTTGTAATCTCTAAAAAAAGGCATTTTTAATGAATGTCGACTGAAACGTTGTCTAACATTTCGAGTGACATTTACCTATGTTATATCATTAACTGATTATTGTTGCTATATAGTGCATAACTTTTGGTCACACAAACATGATCCTTCAATAACAATGTGATTCCAATGTGATACTGTTCTCTGCGATGATATATAAATACATATATATCATAAAATGAGAGTATCAAAATAGGCAAAGCCTATACAAATATTTGGCAACTGTGCAAAATGGGCAAAGTCCTTGAAAAGATATTGTTCCTATTCTATAGGAGTATCAAATGCTTCAAAATGATTTTGACAATACTAAATAAGTATTCTTATTTTTTACATGAAAAATTCTGTTGTATGTGTTATATGATTAGATCAAGGACACTATGGGAAAATATTACATTGGTCTAGTGGTCAAACTCATAAAAATACGTATAAAACGTGTCTTGATTTGTTGCCAAAATGAAAAATTCTTGAAGGATCAAAATACTTATGTCGTCCAAAATGTTGCCAACATTGTTGTTGACATTTTCAGATTGTGATATTTGTTGGGATGTTGTTCTTAATTGATTTCAGAAAAATCAGATTTTTCTCCCTATTTTTATGTCTTGTTTTAATAGAAATTTCAAACTTTAAAATGATAAGATTAAATTGAATTCCTACTGTGATGATCATCTTTTTTTCCCAAAATTTTATGTGTAAGTTGTTAGATAAATCTGAAACTCCTAAAACTAAGAGATTTTTGTTATTAAGAAAGGTTAGTCATGTTTATAAATATTCCTCTCATTTGCTATCATTTTATCATTTTTTTGAATTTTCCCATAAAATAAAATAAAAAATAAAAAAGAGGGGAGAAATCACATCAGGTATACATTCTCTTACCCGATGGATTCACCAAATCAAACTCCATTGTCAATCTCAAACCCTAAATTTCCAAAACTTTCTCCACAATATTCACCAATGTCAACATCAATGTCAGCCAACACTCCAACCAACACCCCAATGAGTACAAGCCCTCTATGAACACTGAATCATCTAAGCAAAATGAATTGCAGCAACCCTGACGGTTATCTTCTTCACCATCCACAGGGGACTTGTCCAAAGCTATAGTATTTAATGGTTTAGATGAACCTTTAGACATTAGCTACCCAGGTGATGACAACAATCCAATAGATGTTGATGAAACATATGATATTTCAGCACTGGGTAAAAGACTAAGATCTTCCACGTTCCCTACTCGTCGATCAAGTAGAATGTTTGAGAGAGCTGTCCGTGAAGAGCCGAGCAACAAAAGGTCCAAATTTGATAAATCTATACCTGCTTGCTCGAGCAGTGACAGTGATGACACAGACTTTGCGCTCTCAACTGAAGAGAGTGAAGAAGAACCAATTGCTTCTGTACCACAAAATGTGTCTCAAGAAAATAAGGAAATTCCTAATGAAACTCCACTGAAGTAATTCTTTCCAAAAGGAATTCCCTGATATGCCAAATCGAGTGTTGCTTCAAATGTTGCCATTAATGCCACAACATCTCAGGCAACATTTCAGTCAACATCAGAAGAGACACAAATACCAACATCCTCCAGCAAAACCGAATCTGATTCAGACCTTGAGGTATCTATTTACTCAGACAAATTCTATTCTAAAACTAGTTCTAATAATTAGGACTGGTACAAGAATAGAGTTATTAGGTTTGAAAAAGTATTAGACATTGCTTCATGTTTAGAATATGATTTGGTAGAGTTCTTAAAAAAAAGACAGCTCCTAGGATCTGTTACTGAGAAAAGACTGTATGTTGATAAAATAGTCAGGTTATTTTATACTAATTTGAGATCTGCTATAGAGGACACCTCCTCTAAGAAATTTAGGAAGGTATATCTCTATAACAAAGTATATTTATTCACACATAATGTTATAAACCAATGTATGTGATTAAATGCTGAGGAGAATGTTAGAGAAGCAGACCCTGCAGTGGACAATAGAGATGAAGTAATTGAGTACCTCACAAGAGGTATAATGCATAAGTGGATCTCTAGATGTCCAGCCTCTAAATTAACAGCCATGTTTGCCACCCTTCACAAAATTGCTAAACACAATTGGCTTCTTTCAATGAATGGGTCAATTGTAACTATAGAACAAACCACCTTGCTGTATAAAATTGGGAAAGGTTTGAGACTTGATTTGGGCAAAATGATCTTCCATCAAGTTGCCAACTTGGCACAAAAAGAATCAACCCCAATCCTCTCTTATCCCTATCTGATATACAAATTTTTAACTACCCAAGGTCTTAAGCCTAAAAGAGAGGACACATTAGGGAAGACTCCTGAATTGTACACAACAAACAAAACAGTTTTGAAGAGTAAAGACAGAGTCATCGATCTACCTTGGAAAATGGAAGAAAATAGTGCAAATATTGACAGGAATGTCACCAACATTCTTGACAACACTGGTCCAAGACAGTCTCCACTGTCAACTGAATGGCTTGTGAATCAAATTGCAAAAATCAACCAACAAATCTCTGAGGTTGATGTTGTGAGGAATGCTCTGATTCAAGCCAGAGACCATTTCATGTTGTTGCTTTCTTCACAAAAAGGGGGGAGAAAATGATGTTGCTGAAGCCGAGGGAAACAGAGGAAGTGCTGATGTAATGGGAGCTGAGGAAGAAGGCTAGAAGCATTTGTTGCAATGCGGCTTGATTATCGCGAGGAGTAGAAAGGCTTTGGAAGCTGCTGCTGATGTATGATGAGTTAGAAGGAGTTGTTGCTACTGGTTGATATTGTATGAGGGTCGTGAATGTTGCTCAATCTAAGCAGTAATATTTTACTGTGAGGTAAAAATGACTTAGGCGTGGTGAATTGGAGCTGTGTAAAACGTGGGAGAAAGAGTCAAAGCTTGGGAAAGAAGTCGAGTAAGGAACACGTCAAAGTTGTTGAGATTTTCACTCCTTAATCATCTACCACAAGCTGCCCACCTTTCCTTCAACTTCCACAACCAATTGATGAGATTTTCAAGAAAGACTCTCTACTATAAATAGAGAGGCTACTGCAGCAAATCGATATCCAGAATCAAAATATAAAAATATCAAGAGAGCTCTCGGGATTTCATCTAAGAAATCTGGATCACAAGTGTTGCCTGATTGTGTCGACAACATTCTGTCCAACATTACAATTGATGTTTAGATTCTAGATTAGTTTTGTATGGAGCGATTGTAATGAGAGGTTGTCTATATCTACTTAGTTAGATTTTTCAGGCAGAAGTCATCTGCGACTTCAACTTTTAATTCTTTTCCGTTTTATCATGTAAATCTGTAAAGAAGGGAATTTGTATATTTGTATATAATATATATACAATACATTTGGTCATTGACCATCATAAGTTATATAATATATATAACTTATGAAAATTTAATTTTTTGTGTTCTTTAAATTCCGCTGCATTTACTCTTTAAAGTTACTGTTTTACTAAGTGTTGTCACTGGTGTCGGACGACATTATTGCCGACATTCGGAAATTGTACTTGTAGTCTATTGAATTATGTTCATCTTGTTTTTATTTGATCCGTAGCTCCCTATCAGGCCTAACTCAACCCCTAAAGCTAGCTTGTAGAGTGAGGATTGTCCAAGTCCATATAAGGAGTCCATGTTACCATTCCATAACAAGTATTGATACGTGGGTCGTGGCGAAATCTTTTGGTCATCCAGCTGCTTGTGCTACTTCCCCAATTCCATTTTTGGGATGGTGGTGACAGGGACCTTCTTTAGGTTCATCTTCGGTTTATACTATTGACACTTTGTGTTTTTGGATTGTTGCTTCCTTTTTGAGTTTGCTATAAGTGGTTTGACAATGGACATATTTTCTGTAGGAAAAGGAAGGAGTCTTTTAGGCCTTGAATCTGTGCCATTTTGGGTTATATAGGGAAGTTGGAACTCTTGTTCCAGCAGTTACATTTTGGGTTTCCTTTAGAGATGCAGGCTCTTTTGCTCTCGTCATGTGTAGCAAAGGTATTATCGAGTCCACCCTATGTATATGCCTGAGGGATAAAGATAATGGAATAATAGTAATAACAAATGAAGCATATGCACTTTTGGTGATCACAATGTTGGTCATGACATGAATTGTGAGACCTTAATTTGGTACCTCTGTGACCCATCAAGAATGTAGTTAGGTTACTGAACGAATAGTGTATTACTCTTGGGTCCAACCAGTGAGCTCCAGATACAAATATGTATTCTCAATAAACATAATGCCTGGTCAATCTTCTTGGAGCCTCCAATCTCATTGGAAGGAGACCTATTTCTATGTTCGTTCTTAATCTAATGGAGCTACAAGGAATGGGAGTCTACTTTACTGGTCCCTACTCATAATAAATGAGGTCCGCAATAAGTTACATTTTGTAGGTTTTCAGTTTTGCCATTATAGTAATTATAATACTCCTTCCGTCCACTTTTATAGTTTTACTCCTTTATGTTTATGCAAATGTATGCCTATATCCTCATTGATTACATGGAAATGCTCATGGAGTTTCAAACATCAAAGCTAAACAAGTCCAATGTTTTCAAAGTTAGAAGCTTCAACAATGTTTACACATGAGCGATTGAGTTAAAGATTTAAGACACGCCGGGCTACTTCAATGGTAGTGGCAAGGTTGATAAAAGACAAGTATCAAGTTGGCAAACAATAGTACTGAAAATCGGCTGCCGGCCTATCATCCCGTGCCTCAACGGTAGACTGACCCAAAGTCGGTACACACTCCTGCAGACATACATCGAAACATGTTGAAGGATTATGAAGTGGACACGAACCTTAATCACGACATGCAAGTGTGAAGAACAAAGGAAAAGGCCCTTCAAACCCAAGTGAATCATATGGGAAATTGTCAAAATGTTTGTATAAATTGGAGGTAACAAACCCAAGATCAGTTATAAAGTTGCACAAGCAGTCAGAAGATGGATGCTTCCTGTATGTATTTATAGCACTTTACGCAACAATAACAGGGCGGGAGCTTAGTATTGTAGGCCTATTCTAGGTGTTGAAGGGAGTTTCGTAAAATCATCCCACCGAGAAACCTTAATCACGACATGCACATAAGATGAATCAGGTGAGTATAGAATAACAAAACAGTAATTATATACAATTGGTATATTTAATGTTATAGGATTATACGAGCAGTACAGTCATGGTATATTGTTTATACTGAACCTTTTTTTTCATCTTCTGAAATCAATGATATCCCTGTTCGATTCCATTTTGTTATACAAGTAAAATTCTCCCTCTTGCTTATTTAACGGTTGATTCAGAAAATAATGCATCTCGGGAATATTTCTTCGAACAAGTAAAATGATGCATGATAGTATCTCAAGAGCAGCTTCTATTGTGTATCTAGAGGTACCTCAATGTGTTTGTATTTCCCATCCATAGAACAACATCAAGATCAGGTTCAAGTAGAGTCAAAAACAACTTAGGGAAATTTTATGCAAGTACGAAATTTTACTTGTATTTTCTGTTTTACCAAAAGTTGCCAACTTCGATGTATAGCGTTAGAACCAGTATGAAATTGAGAAGGGAGGGAGACAAGAAAGAAATTAAGTTCTCATTGAAGCGGAACAAATTCATCTTATATTTGGGGGGGGGGGGGGGGTTTAACAGATCGCTCACATACCAACGCAGATTAGAAATCAACAGCAAACAAGATCCTATTCACGAGTCGAAAGCAGTGGTATTCTGCTTAACTTAACATTTCAGTGGCATAATGTTGCTTCTGTGGAATTTATGTACCATACTGGGAGGGTTCAACAATATCAATTGATCACGCAGTTACAAACAAGTACACTGCCTCAGTTTGTTCTGTTCAATTATTTGATATTATATAGTTCAACTGTTATTACATACCTTGGTTAAAATAAAGCAGTTCCCTAGCAAGGGAGTACCAGCTTTTTCCAAAGATATTATTACATCAACTTCGTACAAAAGAATATGATCCAGATGGTGGAACTTCGGCACACGAATAAGTAACCAGTATATGAGTATATATTATTCCCATGAACTAGCAGGAATGATTTCTTTTGACCAAAAAACTTCTTTGAGCTTTTCTCCTGCAATAAGGCGTAAAGCGCCTCCCGGTTATACATCCAATTTCAGTATCAATTGCCAAGGGGAACCCGAAAATGAAGGTTAGAGGTCATTCTTCATCCTTGTCTAATGATGTGGAAAGAAAGCTCAAAATGAAGTCATCAAGATCCCCTTCAAGCACAGAATCAGGATCAGAAACCTCATAATTTGTCCGAAGATCTTTAACCATGCGATAAGGCTGCAAGTATTATACAGAGCAGTTATGATGACTACATGAACCATAGCTATGCAGGTAAAAGGAAAGGTTAAACTGTATGAAAGCATACATGGAGCACGTAAGTACGTATTTGGTTGCCCCAACTGATCTCAGTCAGAGACTGCGTATGTTGTGCATTCATCTGAGCCTGTCGTGCCATCTCAAGTTGGTCCAACCGCGATTGAAGCACAGCCAATGCAGAAGCCTTGTTTGAATGTTGTGACCTTTTGTTTGGACAAATTTTAGTGCATTAAAAAAATTCATTTCCTCTACTGCTTCCCAGTTCTCAATGTAAAGAAAGAAGCTTTCATATGTATCTTCTAGAGGTGGCCAAATTAGCCCATGATAGCATAACGAGCCCAAGTTTGGGCTGATCATTGACTAACCCATTTATTAGCTATTTCAACCCATCAAAAACTGGGCTGATATATATAGCCCAAATTGACTCATGAGAAATCTTGTCAAACTTTATCAAAAAGATTTTTTTTATATTTTGTTATATATAGACCTAATAAAGAAGAAAATTGTTATATTAAGTACTAAAAGATTATAAAAGAACAAACAAATAAATTAAAACTTAATAAGAATTGGGCTGGCTATGACCCGGTTTTTAGCCCAAGTAACTTCAGGGCGGGCCAATAACCCACACATTTATTAACTTAGCCCATTTTGACCCGCCCAAATTCAGTCCAACTCGCCCAGTTGACACCCCTACTTTAGATGATAGATGCTTACCTTTCATTCTGACAAGAAGCAGTAATGCCTGTGGGAATATGAGTTATTCTGACAGCACTCTCAGTTGTATTAACAGACTGACCACCAGCTCCCCCTGACCGAAAACGCTCAACTCGAAGATCAGATTCATTGATTTGAACACGGGTAGATCCATCTCCCAAAATTGGAGTTACGGCAACTGCAGCAAAGGAAGTATGCCTTCTCTTTGCGCTGTCAAATGGTGAGATGCGTACTAGACGATGCACTCCTACCTCCGATTTGGCATATCCAAAAGCGTTCTCACCATCAACTTTGATAGTTGCACGCTATAACAAGAGTGATCATAAGTCAGCAGAGCAATTAAACATAGCTAACTAGTGCCATGATTGAAAATTAAAAAGAAAGAGGACGGTTTTCTTTTTTTGCTTGGTAGAAACCCATGACAAAATTCACAACCCTACTTTTAAACACACATTGATTATATGTTTTACAAAGTCTGTTAAGCTTCTACTTTTAAACACACATTGATTATATGTTTTACAAAGTTTGTTAAGCTTCAAGGCTAAACCAAGTTCTCGCAACGGCATGTTCTAAAAGTAATGTGTGTTTAAATAGCTAAGAGTTTTCGCAATTCACAAATTTCAATTTTCATACATCTTAATAGCTACAGAGTTATCAAGTGAAAGAAAAAATATGGTAAGAACCAAGACCTTGATTCCTGCAATCTCACCAGGCATTTCATCCACAACAGAAACACCATATCCTTTACGTTGGGCCCACAATTTGTACATCTGCATGACCATTGAAGCCCAATCCATGCTCTCAGTACCGCCAGCTCCAGCTTGCACCTATACGGGAAATAACAATCAGTATCTATTTTTCAAAAACATAATTGAGAATATCAACAATCTGAGTTGCTTTTTTAATGACATGTCTTAAGTAAGTTTTTCTGGGACAAGATGTGACAAGGAGAGGTAAGTACACAATCAAAGACCAGGGAGACGAAAGGCTCTCCAAAATAAAAGATACACGCATCAGTAAAACCATGTTTTGACAATTCGGAAAACACAATCGGAGCTTCAGAGGGACTAACCTCTATAAAACAAGAACAATAATCATGCTCCCCAGATAATAAAGCTTCAAGCTCTTTTTCTTTCACATTCCTTCTAATCCTGAGTAGAGCTTTCACTGATTCCTGCAATCAAAATGACTAATAAAATAGGTAGAAATGGAAAGTGACAATAGAATGTCTCACAAGTTTGATCCAATATGCAAATACCATATGGCCCCCAAGTGGCGGAATGAATTGCACTATCCTAAACGACGCTCACTTTCTTGAAAGGAAAAAAATGTTTTATCACGTAAAATATAACACAAGAAATTGTATAAAACCTAACTTTACTTCTTTATCATGTACTCCAACTCAGTTCTTACCTATTTCTTTTGTTTTGGGGATAGGTAAAGTCAGTAACTTCATTGATGTAAATCCTGCATTAAGAGGATGCAAGGAAACTCATCTCTTACCTATTCCTGGAAGGAAAATAACAAAAAACTACAACCCCTCCCAATTTCACTCCCAGTCAAACCAAGAAGTCAGTTTTATACAGAAGATGGAGATACGAATTTATTTATTTGTTATACCAAGCAGGAATTCACTGTTGGTACTTGCATATCAGCTTTCAAGTAATATAGCAATCATTACTAAGAACTAGATTGTTAGTTAAAGTTACCAATAAAGTATTTAAAGTAAAGAGGTAACTACAAATTAAGTGGAACCCCTAGAATAAAAACTAATTGATATTTAAATAACATATTGATATAACTCCAATGATATGCCTGAACAAACTGAACTTAGGAGGAAGAATAAGGTTTGAGATTTACACCATTCTAAACTAAACTGAAACAAGTGAAATAATGTAAAAACAGGAACATGCTTAACAAAAAAAATCTATGAACAGGAACATGGAGTAGTGGATTACATTCCTAGCAATAAAAAAAATTAAAGCTCACCGATTCCAACTCTGTGTCATTCTCTTCCCGGGAAAGCTTAATCATGTCAATATGTTCAACCAACTCTTGTTCAATTGCCATAACATCCTCCATTTTATTCATTAAAGAACCATGTTCACGGCTGATCTTCCCGGCGTGGACAGGGTCATCCCAAAGATCCGCCTTATTGAGCTGAGCTGAAAGCACTTCAAGCCTATCTATTAGCCTTTTCCACTATAAATGGGAGAACAAAAAAAAAAAAAACTTAAACTCATTAAATAGAATTAAAAGATTGTCAAAGGGAGCCATGTAATCTATTACTTCAGAGATATTATTATCTCAGTCTAAATAACAACAATACCCCCCCCCCCCCAAACATGCTCAAGTACAACAAGAGTCTCCTGTCACACTAGTTATGTTAGTTATTAGTTACTATTGTTGCTTTTAGTTTATACAAACATTGATCATTCATTTAAATTTGTTTCATATCCTGCCATAATGCAGAAGCTATTATATATCCACTAAAATTCCAATGTTTTTACACTTGTCGTCAACCTATTCCAACCCTCCTTTATCGGAGCTTGAGACCAACAATGCGAAGCTCACATCAGTTCAGATATTATTATCGTGGTAGCACCACTGTTCTTTCCATGTCCATCACCTCAATACCCCTCCATAAATTCACCCTACTGGGGAATTATTGGTAAGCAAGAACTGCATCAGACACAAAATGTAGAATCCCAACTTTCAAACATAATAATTAAACCATAAAAATCACAACTTTTTCATAAAGATCACAACTTTGTCATAATATCACAAGTTTTTTCTCTCCTTTTTTTTCTTCAATAAGCAAAAAGATCACAAGTTTTTCGTGATATGGTCCATCTAAATTAAGTAAAGCCCAAACAAAGAGAGCTACTACCTCAAATAGGAAAACATACCTTGAGGCGTTTCTTGATAAGATGAATGGACTGAGCAATGGAAGAAGCATGGCTTTTCCAATCATTCTCACTCTCATCTATTATATTCCAATTTTTAGCTATAATTCCCTCAACAGTAAGCCCATCACTAGTAGTGGCCTCAACAACAGCAGCCTCCGAGCTCAAACACCGAACACCCCATGTAGACCTACATGGGTTTTTTGTAGACCCTTTATTTCTTCTATTTGATGAATTGTACCAAGAATGAAAAATTGATAAGCTATTATTAGAAACGCAATTATTAGAAGATTGAGAAGAAAGGGAAGAAAATAAGAGGATTCGAGAGAGCTGTGTTGATCTTTTTCCTAATGTTTTCAATAGTAAATATGACATTTTTTTTTCTTTCTGTAATCGATTTGAGGTTTAGGCGAGGGTTTAACGCTATTCGGATTTCAGAAGAACAAAAGAATACGACGCCGTAATTGTTTAATAAAAAGTCATTCTTTTGGGTTCTGAAATTTTCTTTTCTTTAACAATCTTGATAAGCAACCCTTACGTCAAAAGTTTGATTTTATTTTTCTTACATAGGGCAGGTGTAAGGGAAATGAGGGATGTGATTACAACTTGTTATTCGAACCCTCACCAACAAGGTGAGTGTTTAAGTCAATCCACTGAGCTATTAAATTTATACTTTTGAGTTGTTCTTTAATTACATAGGAGTAGGAGAAAGGAAAATAGAGAAAAAATTATAACGTGAAATTCGAACTCTCACCAACAAATTTGGATAATATTTGGCTAAACTGTAAAAAATAATAAAGGATGCTTCATATGAGTACTATAAAGTTCTTTTGCATTATAAACTTTGCGCTAAAAGTTATTGAAGTCCTCGGCAAGTTTATTCCAAAGCAATTGTCTTTCATTACTTGAGCTACTTGATCCTATCAAAACTAGGCTTAATATAATCTCAGATTGTATTTCTCTCATGAACTTAGGCTTATGTAACTCTTTAACTTGATGTAGTCAGTGTCACTACTAGAGAAGAGACAACTGAGAAAAACTGTGAGATAGTTTATGCACGGAGGAGTTTCAATGGGTTGTGGTGAGGAAAAATAGAGAGTAGTAGGAAAACTAAGACAGTAATGGGAGATAACATATTTATTGTGTTTTAACAGTGTCCGAATCAGTTTGCGCTTGAATAAGATGAGAGCTTTTTTCCTTTTGTTAGCTAACTACTATAAATTTGTTGATTCCAACTCCAAAACTCAATGATAATGCCCAAAACGTTCTAGTCTTGGCCACTTAAAAGGAGTTAACGACGGCTTCTCTATTAGAATCCACAATAGTGTTGTGAAATAGCAACATTTCGAAGTTGTGCTGTCAACAATTACTAGCTTTGACGTAAGGTAGTTCCTCCACATTAGAAATTCTACCCAATCTTTGCAACCTCTTTTTGACCATCACCTGAGCATAGTGGGAGTGAGTTTCATGAAAATTGAAGAAACCCTGTCCCAAGCAATATTTGGTTTTCATCGTTTTCAAAGTAACCGAGTATATAAAAGACTTGAAAGCACAAACAGAATCCTCCACGTTTAGATCACATTAAGATCCACAAATGAACTACTATACGTCCAAATTCAGTAATTTCAACTCATGTAATTTTCAGTTTCAACATTGAACATAGATTTCAAAGATCATAGACAGCTTTGCTTGATCAAAACTTTTCTGCCACTGGACAGGGACACTATCTAACATGCTTCTCCCACATGCCCTCAGGACCTTCGTTTCAATAGCGCTATAGGGAAAGCAACCAGTAAAACTCTATTCTGATTTAAACCTCTTCAGTCTCCAGCCAAAACTGAATAGTATCTCTTCAACTGGAATTATTGCCTATAAATACAACAGTCTATCTGACTGGCTAATTTAATAGTTACATTCTGCACTTCCAACTAGCTCCAGTAAGGCAAAAAATTTACATGTACAAATAAAGAACCTATGGTCTCTCAAGTAAAATTCTGAAAAATGCTTGTCTCATAATGCAGGTCTTGCGCATCAAACGTCAGAAAGTATATGATGGATAGACATTAGACACCAGAAGGATTAATATAGAATTGTCGATTGACTGTAATAAACCATGTCTAGCCAAGAGTAATGACGATTATTCGGGTTAAATGTTACGGAAGTATCAAATTACTGCTTCACCATAAATGAACTTTTACAACTGCACCCACCCACTGCACTTGGATTGGTAGATACCTGCAGAAAATAAAAGGCATGCACAAACGCGGTTAAATGAAAAACCAAGAGTTACAAACAGAAAACAAAATGGTCCTAGTGCCAGCTAGACATGAGTTTTTGACCAATATCATCCCATTGTTTCATCCTAACTTTCATTATATCCTTTAACTATCTGAATTAACAGGTAACATCCCTTAAGTTCTCAAACTTAACCAAAAACTCCCCCCTGTTAACCTTTTCATCTTATTCTAACGGAGCATCCTTTTATCACGTGAACATATGCTTTTTTCCTTTTATATTTCCCACAAGCCCTTCTGAATGAAATAATATCAGCAACACTGTAATACCATCTCCAACAACTTATCGCTCTTAGCTCTTTCTCCATTGGAGGGAACTGAGATAAGTCTCCTTAGTTACTAAAAAGAAAGCTTCCTTCGTATTTCTGGATAATCCAGCGATCTTTTTTTGAAGTTCAAAAATGTAGTCAGAGAAAGCAATATCAATCAAAATGCCAACCAGATTTGCTGCCAAGTGACGTGTTGATAATTTTCAGCAAACTAAACTGCTTCAACTTGAGTGGTCCTTTCCTAACTGCCCGATCTAAATCTTCACTCATACTCTTTGTATCTCTATATTAGTTGCTAAATTAAGAAAACTGACCATACAAATTAAGTTCTTTCTGAGTAGACGAGAAAATAAGAAGGCACTGGTCAATTGCCAACGACCTATTTAGGTATGCCATTGGGGGCCAAATTAAAATCTACAGAGATATGAAGTGGAGTAATTGAGAAGTTTGAGAAAAAATTGGCTACTTGGCAACTACAATACTTAATGGGGAGGAAGACTCACTCTGATCAACAGCGCACTAGATAGTATCCCTACTTATCTAATATCACTCATTCCAATACCAAAAAAGGTCGTGCAGCTACAAAATCAGGAGATCATTCTTGTGGGAAGGCAACAATAAGGGGCGCAAATTCCACTTAATAAAGTCGTCAACTGTTAGAATGCCAAAACAGCTAGGAGGTCAGGGAATCAAAGATCTGACACTACACAAAAAATACATGCTAATGAAGTGGCTATGGAGATATGGACAAGGTAAAGATGCTCTCTGGAAGCAAGTAGTCAGGGAAAAACATGGCTCACAAGATAAGGTGGTGCACTAAACTATCTAGGGCCCCTCATGGTGTTGGATTGTAGAAGAATATCATGAATCTTTGAAATGAATTCTACCAGAATCACATACAAGGTAGGTTCAGGAAATCATGTCAAGTTTTGGAAAGATCCATGGTTCCATAGATCACCTCTGATGCAAGATTTCCAAAATTTACTTCAAATTGCCTCAAATGTTGACTCCTCAATTGCACAGAACAGACGAAATCTTGTATGGGATCCACAGTGTAGAAGGAACTTTCAAGACTGGGAATTACAGGAGTTGCTTAGGTTTTTACAAAGATTGGAGACCTTCACTTTCCCTAATCAGACAAATAATACAATAAGCTGGGGCAGCACCAAAAAGGGGGTGTACACAGTGAAGGCAGGCTACAAATCCTCACTAGTTCAGATTGAGAATACTGAACAATGGCCCTGGAGACTCGTATGGGACAAAGTTGCCCCCAAAGCTCAAATAATTCACTTGGGCAGTTATCTATGAAGCCTGCCTGACACAGGACAACATCAGCAGAAGGAACATTCAGTTAGTGAACAGATGCTACATGTGCCATCAAAGTTTGGAGACCAACAAACATCTATTTCAACACTGCCCAGCAGCTGTAGACATTTATAATATGTTCATCTCAATTTTTGAACTCTCTTGGGTTATGCCTAACAACATTAAGGATGCCTACGAGAGCTGGAACCCTTTGGAAAGTTGATCAAACCATCAGGAAGATCTGGAGGATAATACCTGCCAGTATATTTTGGTGTATATGGTGTATCAACTTCCATTCACTCTGTAAAGGCCAGGTGCATTTTAAACCTATTTAGTTGGCATAATTTTTCTCCTGTAAGCTCCCACGAGAGCCTTCTAGATTTTATCAGCTCCCTATCCTTGTAGCCAAGATCTCTCTGTATGGAGCTGTTTTCATTTTTCTAGCATCATGTACTTCTGGTTATCTGCATCCACTGGATGCCATTTATGAAATTCTCTAACTTCATTTAAAAAATGGAACTTATAGTCAAACATTACGGATGATTTTGGTCATATACTCGCTACAACATATCAAACTTTAACGGGTGGAAATTCTCGGATCAAAGTGAATATTAGGATATAGAGGGAAATAAGCATCACATGGTCTTTGAATATTTCATGTGAGGATTTGATAGTGCATTGCGCAGATTTACCATTAATATCTCAAATTATATCAGAAAAATTGCATGTTTGCAATTTTTCGTGACTAATCTAAGAAGCTTTCCAACTCATCTCCTCCAAAGTAACATTCAAGTACTAACACCGTATTCCCCATTAGAAGGTAATACCAATAACTAATAAGATCAACAAGGTATCTAGCATAATAATAAAATATATGGTCCAATCATTTTATATGCGTTTTGCAAAAAGATGAAATTTTTGTTTGTCAATAAATGAGTTTACAGAAGTCCATTATTTCTAGCATCCATCTACCTATCATAAGTTGTGCCCTAGGAATACACTAGATTGTCACAATATACGACAGGAAACAAAGGCGGATCCAACATTTAGACTTGCTAATTCGACCTGTAAGGTTCATAAATCATAAGCGTTAACTCATTTTACTTTTAAAATTATGGTTCAGATTTAACATTTGTTGAAATTTTAGACGATTTTCAATATATTATGTTTGGTGTCAGAAATACTGGTTTTCGGATGAACCCACTGCCCATATGTTGCATCCGCTCCTGACAGGAAACAACTGCCACGTGTTAGAGGGTATTTGGATTGGCTTTTAAAAAGTGGCTTATAAGCTAAAAGCCAAAAGCCATAAGTTGGTCCTACCCAATTTTTGGCTTTTGGCTTATTTTTGTACCTTTTTAACCTAAAAATAAGTGCTTAAAAGCACTTTTTCTCACCCAAACACCTCAAAAAGTAAAAAAAATACTTAAAATAAGCCAATCCAAACACCATCTTATTCTTTTTTATGCACTTTTCTGTTTTTGATACATTTTTGGTTGATGAACGACACCACGGAGAAGATAGGGGTTGAAGAAAGGAAGCAACCACGGTTCCGGTACAGTATGTGGTGCAAGATAATAATTTGTAATATCAACTAAATTCATTGTTCCACACCCGACTAGACACAACGAACTATGCTTAAGAAGTCTAAAGTGAATTTTTTCCTCCTCCAATCCACGCATTTCCAAAAGTAGAATTCTGGCTTATGAGTTAGACACCTAGATATTTCTAGATAAACTACTGAAGGTAAGCTATTACTTCTCCAGGCGAATAGAGTGGTCACTGGTACAGTGACATTCATATTTCAGAATTGCAAGTGTTTTTGGGCATTGAGTCAATAAACATTCCTAATTCTTGCCTATTAACAAACAGGAATTAAGAAAGGGACTAGCAATACCCATCATGTAATTGATCTAGAAACCAATAAGCACATGTATCTTAACAACATACCAAGTGAAATCCCACAAAGTGGGGTCTGAGGAGGGTAGAGTGTACGCAGTCCTTACCTCTACCTTGGGAGGTAGAGAGGTTGTTTCCGGTAGACCCTCGGCAAGCACATGTATCTTACAAACAGGAATTAAGAAAGGGACAAGCAATACCCATCGTGTAGTAGATCTAGAACACCATTAAGCACATGTAATTGACATGCAAGAAAATACCAATAGTGACATGTAAAGCTGCATTCACAGACCTGAAAAGCAGAACGAATCAGCTCCTCAACATAATCAACAGTTGCACCTTTGACAAAATCGAATGATATGTTATCTACAACCAATTTAACTCCATCTCGCTCAAAAATTCTGTAAAATATAAGAAACGAATAAGATGGCAACATAAACAACATAATGGTAAATGTTGATACTAGTAACATATGAAACATAAGCGCATATTGAGTGGTTTTAGGGGTGTGCAGATGGGGGTGGGATGATGAATTTATACTTCAGAATCTGTCAGATTCTTATGACCACCAAGAACAGGATTTACCAACAAATCAACTACATCTCAATCACGAACTTGTTGGGTCAGCAATATAGATCCATATCCACTCACCTTATTTGGCGAATTTCATTCCAATATTCAATAATTTCTTTTAGACAGTTTAGGAAAGACAAATGGAGCTCGCTAAAATCAAACCTGTCATCCGAGTTGGTCTTATCATCTAGAGAGAATTCATATTGAAATCCAGAACAACCACCTGCTTCAACACTCAAGCGTAGCATCTTCTCTTTATGTTCGCCAGTCTGCAACTCTTTTATCCGCTACTCAGGCATGTAAAAGAACCAAGTTAGTGAATTATCTCAATTTGATTTTTACAAGGAATTCAAACACCTAATTTTCAAGGCATCACATCAAATAAAACATCATAAAAGCTTGAATCTTATTGTCTAACTGATTATTCTCTCACATAAACCATGATTTCCAGAAAATTCTTTTGAGTTTGGAACTATACACTTGAACATAAACAATCTTTCACAAAGCAACTAAAAAAAGTTAACTGACTAAAACAACACAATTCAAGTCTCACTAAAACGTTGAAATAATCTGTTACAACTGCACATAAGTAAAGATTTACAACAACAACAACATACCCGGTGTACTCCCACAAGTGGAGTTTGGGAAGCAGGGGCGGAGGGAGGAAGGAACAAGGGGGTTTCGAACCCCCTTCGGCGGAAAATTAAACTGTTAATACATGGTTAAATTATTTATTATGTATATATAGTAGACGTTGAACTCCTTTGGCTTATCCGTGTGTGTACTTTTTCATATTTTGAACCCGTTAGTGAAAATCCTGGCTCTGACACTGCTGAAAAGGGCAGTGTACGCAGACCTTAACCCAACCTTGAAAGGTAGAGAGGATGTTTTCGATAGACGCTCGGCTCAAGTAAAGCAGAAAGAACATCATGATAGCAAGAAAACTAAAGCAGAAGAGACAACAAGTAGTAATAGAAAACTAAAAATAGGAAATATGTGAATGCTAAAATAAAAAATACAAGAAAATGACGGAAATAATACTGATCCAACAGGAAAGGAAAATGATACTAATACTACTACTAGCCTTCTCACCTAATCCTCAACCTCCACACCCTCCTATCTAGGGTCCTTAAAATCAATCAAAACAGACATTTTTAAGTATATACAAGGGAAAGGTTCAGATGATAGATATATTTAACTTACACGAACGCAGTTCTCGGTTAATAAGACGGAATCGGGAGCTTCGGCTTGGGATTGAGATTGGTGTTGAGGTTGGGAGAGAGCGGAAGCTGAGGAATTCAAAAGGCGATAATTTTGGCGAATTCGGGTGGTGAAGAACGGAACTACTCGACGAATCATCGAACCCGATGACGATGCCATATCTACAACTTTGTCATCTAACAGAAGGTTAGATTGTCAAAATGGGCGATGGTTCTGGAAGAAATGAGGGATTCGTGGATGAATTGAAGACAAGTTATGTATGAAGTTTTTTCTTGTGCCCGACTCAATTCAATGAAACGGATCTGGAGCTCCGGTTAAGACTTGTGCCCGACACGTACCTTCAGAAAAATAGCACTTAAAATGCTTGGATGCCAAACATCGCTTTGAATTATTTTTTTTATCGGAAAAGGGCTTAATATACCTATATATTATCAGTAATGAGTAAAAAATTGTGGTGAGTTTTTTGTCTTTCTATTTAAAAATTAGGGGTATATTTGTACCTAGCGCAATCATAAGGTCTTATTTAAATTTTAAATTGATAGAGAAACAATCGATATATTTAAGAGCTAATGTCAAGAACGCACCTAAACTATCTCTCACAAAATTTCATACATTTACCATTCATTATTCCTTTTACCTTCTAAACTATATTCTAAACTATCCGTACTCCTTCATTATTCCTTTTACCTATCTAAACTATCACTACTCCTATAATAGATTGTAAATAATAAAATGTTATACTTCCTCTATTTCATTTTATGTGATAGTATTTTTTTCCTTAATTTGTGCAAAAAATATATTTTTTCAAATTTCTTATTGTTTTATTAATGATGTAATTATTAAATAGCATATAATCAAATTATATTGAGTTAAAGATTAAAAGCGCATTTGAACTATCATTATTTTTTGTAAGTTTCTTACTTAAACTATGAGTGTGCGGTTTACTACATGAACTATCACAAAATATTTATTAAACACACCTCAATTATTACTCTCTCTATCTCAATTTGTTTGACACTTTACGCTTTTCGAAAGTCAAATTTCTTAATTTTGAACGTGTGTTTGAACATAGAGTCTTTAAATTTTTTTGAAATAAAATTTACATATTCAGAAACTATACTATAAGGCATCATAATTAATAGTTTAAAATTTTAAAAGACATGAAAAATTTATGGTTAAAGAATAATTTATTTGACTATCGAAAAGTGTCAAACAAATTGGGACGAAGAGAGTAGTTTTTTTCCCTGTCTAATTTAGATAGAAAATTCGCACACCTCATAATTCAGATAGGAAACTCAAGAAAAAATATAATTCAGTTGTGTGCTTGTGACTATTATCTCAACTAGTTTAGTGTACGCGCTTTGCGCGTGATCAAAACGCGTAGCTCATTTGATAACACTGCCGAAAAAAGTTGGACTTAGATATGAACTTCGACATTAATAAGTTGCTAAATTGCTTGTAGCTACAATTTTTTCCAATAATTCATTACTAATCACGACAAACTTTACTATTCAACTTTTTATCGATAATTCATATTTATTTAGTAGTGAAATATAACTTAAAATATAAAAGAATATTGAGAGTTTTCATTTGCTAGAATAAGTGTAAAAAAATAAATGTTTCAGTTTTATCCAACTTAAAACATATTAGGAAATGTAAAAAAAACAAACGACATACTATATTAAAAGTACAAAAGCCCTTAAAAGTAAGTTCACCTTTTTTACCTCTAAAAATATATTTTAGATTGGATAAAAATATAATCTAACTTTTTTTTAATATTTAGAACTTTTAAATCAATTAAATTTTCTTTATTTGAATTATGTATAAGATTAAAATATTTAGGACTTTAAATCAATTTAGAGTTTTTAACTTATATAAATCATTTCCTTATTGGGGTATAACATAACTATAATACCTCTATATTATTAGAATTTAGTATCAAATTTTAACTCCTTTCTTCATTATTATTATTCTTCTGCTTCTTCTATTCGTTTTTTCTTATAAAGAATCACGACCTTGAATAATTTTATGGCAACTATTTATCTTTCTTCAATATTTTGTTTAGTTTCAATGTTGGATTTCCTAATATTATATCTTCTATGATTTTGGAAGACCATTACTTAACAAAAAGGAATGGAAAGTGTACGTTGGAAGAAAAAAACGCAGAATTCCTACACCGACATAAGAGGAATGTAAATTAGTCAATTTTATACGAAAGCAAAATTGTCGTACGAAAGTCAATTATTAGTCAGATTCAAAGTCCATCCTAATATCAATAAATTCTTAAATATTTAGCGTCTTGTAGAATATGAAATTATCCTAAAAGAAAACGAAAAAACTAGAATAACCTATCCTTACAAATTAATTGAGCTATTTTTCAAAAACCCAGAATATATCAAATTTCTAGGTCATAAAGTATAAAATATCCTGCTACAAAATATTTAAAAAGTGTAAAATAAAATTGACGTTTTTAAGAATAAAATCCTGAAAATAGAAAACTCAAACAATACCAACGAATTTCTCTCTGTTTTCCATCCACAGTGACTGAACAAAATATTAGAACACAACCACCATTCACCAGTAGCTGAAAATTCATATTGATGTTTAGAATAAAAGCTGATGGGTTTGTTTTCTTTTTTAGATAACTACGATTTCTGCATAAACCTATAAATTATTTATATTGATTTTTTTCCTGAAAAAATTCATTAAAGTGTTTGGTCCCTTTAAGACTTCTATCTCCATAATTATAATTCAAAGATATTAAATAAAACATTAATACCTAGAGGTAATTGCCGTCAAAAGTGTTGGCACCTTTAGGATTGATATGGCTTTAGAAGTATTTCAATATAAATTAATAAATAGAAGAAAATAACGAACTTTTTAAAACTTGACTACAATTATAATTTTATCCAACTTAAAAGGCACTTACGAATGGCATTCATCAATTGAAAATGACCATAATAACAAAAGAAAAGATTGTCAAACGTGATCGCAAGGAGGATTCTTTTCCCCCTCGCTAATTTTTTTTATAGATGCACATATGCACTTTTTTAATCCTAGTAGGATTTTATTTGTCACCTTAGTATGAAAATATAGTCTTTAATAACAACTATACTTTTAAAATTTAATATAAAATTAATAAAATATTTATAACCCTTGTTCACGTTAGAAGTCACCTTATCTTATCCTCTTTTAAACAAATATGGGAACAAAACTATAGGAATGGAAGTCCTACGGTAGATGGAAAGTAATTGACAGCCATTTTTCCTTTTCAAATTTTTTATTTTTGTTGAATTGCCTTTTGTCCCAAACCACGCCAATCATTTCCGGTAAATACGTAGTTCTGATTTTTCTTTTATTTTTGGCCTTTTTCGTGTTTACTTTCCTTTCTTCTTCTTCTCATTGTACCCGACTAAGGCTTCAAAATATTAGGAAAAAAAATTAAATTACTATTAATATTATAAATATAATTAAATAATAATTAGATAAAATAGTAAATGATAATTTTGTCTATTATAAGGTATTTTAATGAAGGACAAAAAGTTTAATCAATATTTCTAAGGTCATTCGTACGTCACTATTACAATAACAACAACAACAACAACATACCCAGTGAAATCTCACAACATGAAATCTGTGAGGGTAGAGTGTACGCAGATCTTACATCTACCTCGGTAGTTAAAGCGGTTATTTTTGAGAGACTATCGGCTCAAGACTCGTGCGCCACTATTAATATTATAAAAATAATTAAATAATAATTAGATAAAAATAGTAAATGACAATTTTGTCTATTGTAAGATCTTTTAATGAAGGGCAAAAAGTTCAATCAACATTTCTAACGTCCTTTCGTGAGTCACTATTAATATTATAAAAATAATCAAATAATAATTAAATAAAAATAGTAAATGATAATTTATCTATTGTAAGGTCTTTTAATGAAGTGCAAAAAGTATCAACATTTTTAAGGCTCTTCGTTTAAATAAAAATAGTAAATGACAATTTTATCTATTATAAGTTTTTTTAATGAAGGACAAAAGGTTTTATTAGATAAAATAGTAAATAATAATTTTATCTATTGTAAGTTCTTTTAATAAAGGATAAAAAATATAATTAATATTTTTAAGACGCTTTTAATATAATATAAGATAGATAGATTATATTTTAGATTAGACGTTTTAAAACTTGATGTCCAATCAAATCGATTAAATGGATGATGCTTCATTTTTTTTCTTTTCTTTCCTACGCACGCCCATTTTTAACGCGCACCCAGTCCAACAAACTGAAAAGTTTAGGGTCAATATTGGTAAAATGTTAGGGGTTAAGGTCCAAATGACAGTAAAGTTCCCTCTCTTCCAATTCCAAATCCCTTTGACAAATTTCGTCGCTTCTTCTTCTAGAATCTTCCGACACCGTCCATTCATCTCCATGGCGAACCAAAGCTACTTTGATTCTCCCACGGCGGCAACCATAGATTACCCAGTACCATTATCTCCGCCATTGCCCGACTTATCTAAGGACATAGAGCCGAATAGAGCCTTAACTGCTTCTTCAAAATCCTCTCTTTTTACTCTTTCGAGAAGCCATGTTATCTTCGAAGACGAATGGCTCATTGCGCTTAATAAGCCTCAAGGAATTTACTGTGAGAATGTTTTGTCTGCACTCCCGGATTTACTCAATGACACTGGTGAGATTTCTTTCATCTTTTGGACGATATGAGTTATATTTGAAGTTGGAAGTGGAGAAATTAACTGATATATAACATTTGGATTAACAGAAAAAAGTTCTCTTTAGTGATTAAAATCTAGGCTTCTATAGACTGAGTAAACTGACAGTATAAACTCTTTTGTTTGGATGGTTGTTACCTATTGTATTACATATGATATTGTTACTTTAAATACAATGCTTGTTTTGATTGTTACTTGAATGTATTGTATGGTTAGATCCATCATTGTGTAACCACGAAAAGTAACGGTGTGATCCCATTCTTAACTAGTGCAAAGGAGATGGGGGAGAGGTTGATGGCCAACGGGAGCTTGGGGGAGTAGTGGGGAGGCGACCTGTATGTGGGACAGGACTGCCAGTCGCATTCGGGAGGTACCTAGAGAAGTGCTGGGGTCTCGTGGGATAGTCGTGGTGGGCATCGAGGGGACTTGTGGTGGAATGGTAAAGTTCAAGGGAAAGTGGAAGCGAAAAAAGCGGAGTATGCAAAATTGGTATTAAGCAAGGATGAGCTGGAGAAATGGACTAATAGAGAATTGTATATGATGGCGAGAAAGGAGGCAAAGCTAGCGGTTACAACGGTGAAAATGGCGGTTTTTGATCGCATGTATGTTGAATTAGAGGGAAAAGGCAGGTATAAGAAGTTGTACAGACTAGCCAAAGCGAGGGAGCTTGGATCACGTGAGGTGCATCAAGGATGAGGACGATAAAGTACTAGTGGAGGACACACATATTAGGCGGAGGTGGCAGACTTACTTTCATAAACTCTTGAACGAAGAATGAGATAAAGACATTGTGCTGGGAGATTTGGAGCAATCTGGTAGGTACCGAAATTTTGGGTATTGTAGAAGTATTAAGGTCGAGGAAGTTATCGGTGTTGTTCGCAGGATGCGTAGGGGACGAGCGACCGGGCCTGATGAGATTCCAGTTGAATTTTGAAAGAGACTGCGCAGACAGGGTAGGTTTGGAGTGGCGGACTAAGTTGTTTAACATCATTTTTAAGACGGCGATAATGCCTGAAGTATGGAGGTGGAGTACAATGATTCCTTTGTACAAGAACAAATGTGATATCCAGAGTTGCAACAACTATAGGGGTATCAAGCTGCTAAGCCACACTATGAAAGTTTGGAAAAGGGTCGTGGAGATGGGTGAAAAGAGACGTGTCTATTTTCGAGAATCAGTTTGAATTCATGTGGGGCGTTCGACTACAGAAGTCATTTATCTTATTAGGTGGTTGATGGAGCAGTAGTGAGAGGAAGAGAGACTTATGTATGATTTTCATCGACCTTGAGAAGGCATATGACAAAGTTCATAGGGAGGTTCTATGGAGATGTTTGGAGGGTAGAGGTGTACATGTGGCGTACACTAGGTCGATTAAGGATATGTATGATGGAGTCAAGACCAGGGTAGAGACAGTAGGAGTGGACTCAGAGCACTTTCCCGTGACGACGGGGCTGCACTAGGGATCAACTCTTAGCCCATTCTTATTTGCCTTGTGATGGATGGACTGACGTGACAAATCCAAGAGAGGTGTCATGGTGTATGTTATTCGCAGGTGACATAGTCTCGATTGATGAGACTCGCAGTGGAGTGAACGCTAAGCTGAATGATTGAAGACAGATTCCGGAGTCTAAAGGGTTCAGGCTGAGTAGAACAGAGACATAATACTTGGAGTGCAAGTTTAGTAACGTGAGCGATCATGAGAGAGGCGCGCGGTGATGCTTGGTATTCAAGTCATTCCAAAGAAAAAAAACTTCAAGTATCTCGGGTCTATTATCCAAGGGGATAGAAAGATTGATGACGATGTCACACATCGTATTGGGGCAGGGTGGATGAAATGGAGGCTCGCATCTGGAGTTTTGTGCGATAAAAAGGTGCCACCAAAACTTAAAGGCAAGTTCTATAGGGGGTGGTTAGATCGACTATGTTGTATGGGGCGTAGTATTAGTCAGTCAAGACTTCGCACATCGAAAAGATGAAATTTGCGGGGATGAGGATGCTGATACGGATGTGTGTGCATACAAGAAGGGATATGATTAGAACTGATGATATCCGGAACAGAGTGGGAGTGGCCTTGGTGGAGGATAAGATGCCGGAAGCGAGTTTGAGATGGTTCAGGCATGTGCAGAAGAAAGAGACAAATGCCCCAGTGCGAAGGTGTGAGAGGTTGGCTATGGATAGGTTCAAGAGGGATAGTGGTAGGCCGAAGAAGTATTAAGGAGAGGTGATTAGACGGGATATGACACATGTGCAACTTATCGAGGGCATGAACTTAGATAGGGGGTTGTGGAGGACACGAATTAGGGTAGAAGGGTAGTAGATAGTCGAGCGTAGTTCTACTTACGCTTACAGACCGGTAGTTGTAGTGTTATGATTGTAGGTCCGCTTAGCATGTCATACTAGTAGGCGCAATATTGATTTCTAGTATCGTTTGATTTCTGTTGCTATATGTTTTTAGTGTACTTTGTGTATCTTATGTACCTGCGGTAGTCACTGCTGCTTTTTTTTCCACAATGCGCTAGCATGACTTGTTCACTTTTGATACCAGCATTTTCATACATTTTTAAATTTCTTGTACGGGTCTGACCGTTTCTCTTGCTTTGCTTGTGTTAATGCTCTGTCTTGAGCCGAGGGTCTCTCAGAAACAACCGCTCTACCTACCAAGGTAGAGATAAGGTCTGCGTACACTCTACCCTCCCCAGACCCCACATTTTGTGATTTCACTGGGTATGTTGTTGTTGTATCCTTTGTCCTACTTTTTTTTATAATAACTCTATCCTGTGCCCTTAATATTGTAAGTTTGTTCATGTATAACGTTATGTAACGACTTGAAATGATACAATATATCCAAATATTGTATTAGTCAAAGCAATACAGTACGATTGTTATGAAACAATATATAACAATTATCCAAACTAGCTAAAGAGGCCATGGTATGCATTAAAATGCAGCTCTCTTGTACTTCTGTTTATGAACAATGTATAATTGAATAGAGGCTTTTACATGCCTAAAGATGGTTTTCGAAAAGAAGAGGAAGTTGTTCTGTGAACAGACATTTTAATCATCTTATGTTTTTTAATGTTAGACAATTCAATCATCTTATGTTTAAGTTAAGAAGTACATGAAGACAAATACCACTTGGATACTTGTGAGGTTTCCTTATGTTTTCACCTTGGACTTCCAATATCAGGGGCTAAAGTTTCCGAGCTTCATTTAGCTAATAGACTTGATCGGGATACAAGTGGTGTGATGTTGATTACTAAGCTACACAAAGTAGCAGCTAAGTTCGTAAAAGCATTTACAGACCATAAGGTACGAAAAACATACCTGGCTTTCTGTGTCGGGCTTGCTCCAAAATGGGAAAAAATAACTGTAAAATCAGGTCACGGACGGTCAAAATATGGAGCTTGGCGTGTTTATGCTGCATCAGATGCGGGCAGAAAACTGCCAGGTGGATCAGCCGTTAGAGACATGGAGACCTCTTTCGAAGTATTATCAGTGAACGGTCTTGGGTATGTTAAAGAGGTTTCTGACTTGCAAAAGGATGAAGCTGTAGTCGTAGTTCAAGAGAAATCAGTCATTGGTTGTGACTTGAAGAAAGATGAGATTTTGGTCAGGGCGAGCCCTCGGAGCGGAAGAACGCACCAAATTCGTTTGCATTGCCAGTATCTTGGAATTCCTATACGAGGAGATGTAAGATATGAAGGTGTCTATGAGTGGAAGGGCAGCATATATGATGGTCATGAACTTCATGCCGAAAGTTTATCTTTTGAGCATCCTATTACTGGCGAACCAATCCTGCTTCAGGCACCTCCACCTTCCTGGGCTACTCAACCTTTAAGGTCTCAGTTCGAGCAATGATTGAACTTGCAGTTTGATACTATTTTGAGCTCTTTCAAGCAAATGGTAAGATCCTAGCAGTTGTTACTTTGTTAACTTTGATAGTAGTTCTTTTGCCTCTTAATTATTTGCTTCTTGAAATTGTTATTGACAATGCTTAATGTTTGATAAGTTATTTGTTGTTTTATACACCTAGAGGGAGGTGGAGCAAGAGAGAGTGAGAAATTATCATTGGATGACACCTTGTTAAAAGGCAGTAGAGGAAAAAAAAAGTTACCCATGTATATAGGGAAGTCAATGCAAACTGTTGCTTCTTTTCCTTTGTCCGCGGTGGGGTCTGTGGCTGTTCTCTTTTGAGTGACAACGCTGATTTATTTATTTTAATGAAATTCTGTAATCTAATTTTGTGAGGATTGTTTATTGACTTAAGCAAATTTTTCCTTTTTTTATAAATTATTTTGTCGATTAGTGATTCCTGATCAAATGAAGGACCCCATTTTGGCGTCATGTAATGGGAAGCCCAAAAAAAGGGAGTCTGCCCGCCAATTTTCTTGGCAGTATATCTTTATAGGCTGTGAATCTTATTGTACCAGTTGTGTTTCATTAAATCCTTCTTATTAAACTTAGCATGTTTACATGTATAATATCAGCCAAGATACTATACATGTAAATATGCTGTATACATTTTTCTGCTTGCTTGTGAAAAAAATGTATAGTGTCTTGACTGCTGTGAACACAATGCATACAAGAGATAGCATTCAATGGATGTGTCTACATCATCTTGTGCAATTCAGCCTATATGTGCTTTATTGCGTTTAATGGATGTTTTTACCCGAATTATATAGTTGATGTCCGTGAACTTCTTTATGTAAAGAGCTGTGTCAGAATATCTCCTTTTAGTGCAAAACATTATGTTTCATGTTCTGAGTTTTGATAAATATACATATTTTTCTTGGGGGGGATAAAGCTAGTGTCCCGATCAACTTGGGCACACCAGACTAATTCACCGGGTACCCTATCTCCCACCTGCACAAATTTTGGTGACGCTGTCCACCAAGGTTCAGATAGATGGGAAGTGTTTGACAGTACATTTTTTTTTGTAGGGATAAAGTTGCTGTCAATATGCTATTTATCTTTCTTTGGACTTGAGAAAAATACGTCCGGTAGTTGTTGACTATCTACTATTTAGGACTTCCTTATTGCAATATCAGCAACTAAATTGGAACTTACTGACTATGAATTTTAACTTATGTGGATCTTCTAGGGAGATGTTCTCATTGTCTTCGTTAGTGACCTCAAAGGCAAATGGCAGTACACTGACATCACTCTGCAAGTTGTTCAACGAGGGAGGGAGTTGCGGAGAGGAGCTGCAGGCTGCAGCGCGCCAGCGCCAAAAAGGATTTCCAGTCAGATGTTATTGAAATTTCAGTTTTCACCCTTTACGTCAATCTGTAAGTTCAACGAGGGAGAGAGTGGCGGAAAAGGAGCTGCAGGCTGCCACACCGAAAAGGATTTCCAATGATCAAATGTTATTGACATCTCCTTTATGCTAATCGTTATGGAGTACGTTGCAGTTCATGTCAATAACAGTTGCATCTTGTGTGTTAGCTAAATTTTATGTTTCTTTAGTGCAAGATGTTATGTTCTCAGGCTGGCTTGTAAATTATTATGTTGTGAACTCCTTCAGACATATTATGCCCTTTTAGCAGTATAATCGTATATAATCATAACAACTATATAATAACTATGCCTTTTTTTGGTTCCATTCGGGGTGATTTTGATTCTGTGTAACAGTAATATAATCGTATCTTTTCGAAAAAGGAAAGTAGGTTGATGCATGTCGTTCGTTTAGGCTGAATGATCTGATTATTCATACTTTTCCTCCCTTAATTGCTAAGTAATCTTCCCCCAAGACCTGCTTTGCTTGCATAGCTTCAAGTTGACTGCTGATTTAGGCTTTACTTATTTCACAAGAATGCCCGACTTCAACGAACCCTGCAAGAAATTACAGGCACAAACTATTTTTTTTTATTTGGGGTTTCCATAATGGCTGCATTGAGGAAAATTGGAGTTTGAATCCTTATAAAAATTACAAATGCTAGTACTAGCGACATTAATGCGAGTAATTTTAAAAAATACAAAAATGATTGAATTGATAACAGGATACAATATATGTTAATGACATAGCTGAACCTCATTACGTTGATCACGTAGTTACACTTTACAAGTACCTTTTGGTTTTTATTTTTATACAACTACCTTATTAGTGAAGTAATTTGGGGTCAAACAAATGAAATTTTGAAAGGATTGTATTCAGGTATTTGCGTGGACTTCTGACTAGTTTAAACCCATCTATTCTACGATTGATTAAGCAATGGTTAGTCATAATTGTAGATTAAAAAATACAGAATTTGAGGCGCAAGTTTTTCTATCGATCTTGATTTTGATTCAGGCATTTATTTGGCAGATCTTTTGGAGTAATTTTTCTAATTCAAACAAAACGGTAAATTAAACAAACCAATTTGAAGCTTTCCACCAGTTTCCTTGGATGCAAAGGTACCAAATAGTTGCAATTTCCCGTTCCACGTTACATATTCTTCGTCAAGTTGTCAACATCAGCTGCAAATTTTGGACTTAGCACATACCATTAAACTCCATTTTTTGTTTTGACTTTATATACATCGACAAAGTAATTTTTTTAACATATCAGCATATTTTAACATGTTATAACAAATAATTTATCTTACTTTTTAAGGTTAATTGTTGAGATCGAAATAACATGGTGTCATGTGGGGAAAAAAACCTTTAATGATGATAAATCAGATAATAAAAGAAAAAATTTATAAAAATACTTTGATACGATTGTCCTACATGTGGTAATATTAATATAATTTTTTTAAAAGTTATTGTGAAAATAAATTACCCTTAAGCAAAATCTTCTAATGAATTGCAATGAGGTCTTCAATATTAGATAGCCAAATATGGAAGAAACTTTTATTTTCCTTAAAAAAAAAAATTAATTATGATAATACTAAGTTTACATCAAGTGAAAAGTAAAATCAATTATTATTAAATATTAACTTGAGATTAACTATAAACTATAAACTTTAAATCATATATCAGGCTTTGAGCTATATATTAGTAGGTGATATGACAAACATAAATATTTTTACACGGATGTATAAAAGTTAAACTTCCCATAGGAAGCCAGAAAACCTGACCACACCCTGGTAGTTGCGGCCTTATGTGTGCTTATATATAGCTGCAGAAAACGAAAAGTTTCAAGAAATTAAAGTTATCTTGATTTTGCTGTGTTAATTGCTGTTGAAAAGTTTGAGATGGGGTTGATAAGTGAAGCCTTCACACAGATTGTGATACCTGTATCTGCTCTTATTGGCATTGGTTTTGCTCTGCTTCAGTGGTTTTTGGTCTCAAAGGTTAAGAGTCTCTAGTGGGTCAGAATTGGAAAATGAATACAATGACAAGTTGATTGAAGAAGATGAACAAGAAGAAGGTATTGATTCTGATGTAGTTGTTGCCAAGTGTGCTGAGATTCAGAAAGCCATTTCTGAAGGTGGGCTCTTTTTTGCTCTCTGAATCTGACTATGTGCCATTTTTGTTTATGTACTGAGATTATTATTGCTTTTGTCATGCATTTCTTTGATTAAACATGGTTAACTAGAAAAAAACATGAATCTTTTCTTTCTTCTTATTCTTCTTTTTTCTATAATAGTGGTCTTTGGATCAGCTGGCATGCAGGTCGATTATTCAATATGTACTTGTTATTTCACCGGCATAAGTACCAGATAACCTAGAAAGATAAGAAGAGATCATCTATTGGGATTTGAACTTTAGTCTCCTATGCTTTTCACCCACTTCATTAACCGCTAGACTACCCTTAAGTGCATCACATGAACCTTTTCTCCTTTCCCCTTTTGTTGTAATTGTTATTGGTTCAATGTACATCTATAGTTACTTACTATCCATGGACTTCTCCTTCAATTCGATGTCCTTTACAGTGGATGTTTTCAAGGCTGATCCATGTTTTGTCTTCATCAAAAGGATGGTTTGAATTGTTGTATCCGAATACATAAACTACATGCTTAACATAACTGTGTTCGTATCTTCCGATAATTATTGTCTTGTAATCTTACTGTAATTTTCTTTTCTCCAATTTAATTTTTTTCATATTGATCGACAGCTGACAAACAAAAACTAAAATCCTAATGCCAAGGTATTTTTCATTGTGATTTAAGGGTGCAAAGAGATACTCCTACACCTGTCAACTCCATAGAGCTCCTAGTAACCTAAGTTAGCAATTTAGTTTAAGTCCTATATAGTCAGCTAGAACAACCAAATATGTAGAATAGCATAATTTAATCAACTTGTTGATTCCTTCTCACTGTTGGTTACAATGGTGCAGGAAACGGAAATGAGTAACTGCTAAGTATTACAACACAATGAAATTTCAATGAACTTGAACAAGTAACTGGAACAGTTTTGATATGCTGAGTCGAGTGATGTCACTCTGTCTTTAAGACAAGATTGCCCCGTATATATCCTTTCTACGTTCTGGACAATAGTCTCCCAAGATAAAACAGCAACTGAACAATTGAGCAAAGGAAACTCAAGTGTTATCTTGAAGAATTTTGAGTAATGAAATGATGCTGGAAGATAGTAGGAAGAATCTGATTCGTTTGTATTTTTCTGTGTGTCTCAACAATTGTGCAAAGGCTCCATTATATAGTTGAAGGAGAGGACTTACCAACTGCCCACATAATTGTTGTTACTGGCCAAGTAATGACAATTATGGAGGTAGTAATTCACCAAAATAAATGGTGAATTGATGTGCAACGGATTGGTCTTTAGGGAGAGTTATTCAGCCAAATAAATGACTGAATTGAGTGCATATTAAGGCTGGTTAACGTTCCAAATCCCAACAGCAAAGTTCTCTGCCCAATTTTGACTTACCTGAAACTTCAGGGACCAAACTGTAAATATGAAACAATTCTGGTCCAAAAAGATAATATCAGAAGAAGCCCACTGTCCACAGCCCGTGACCCGTGACTCGTGACCCGAGACCTGACGGGACGGGACGGGAGGTCGGCTGCGGCGCGCGTGTGGGCTTATCCTCGAACCGAAGCACATCTAGGTCCTCCCTCCTTTAAACACATGGGATACCCCTTGGGGTCCCAAACCCCAAGCCAACTTTGAGACTTATAAACTAAACAAATCTTTCTTCCCCCACCGATGAGGGAGGATTGGTCTTTACCACCTTTTTCCCTGCTTCAAACACCTCACTTCGTAGACCAATATCTCTTTCATTTCTCAACGAAATTTGACGATCCTTGGCCCTACGGTCATCTACTTACTTAGTAGGTTATGCACGTGTGAAGAACCGAAGTTTCCAACATGCGGAACACTAGTGTTTAAGTCATTAAAGATGGTTGGACGCAACTCACACCAAAGGCAAATTTCCAACAATCCCCTCTTGAAAGAGATTTTGGCCCACTCACATGGTGCCTTTTCCCAGCAATATTTCAGCGGACCGATGTTGCGTAAGGAGAGGTAGCTTCAGCTTTGAACCTTCCATAGTTAAATACCATCGGACTTACTTACTGCGCGGTGAACGTGATGTCTTGAACCGTCAGTGTTTAATGTAAGCCAAGTCAATAGTACCAACACAACAAATTCTCTTACTCTCTTCTTCGTAATGTTTTGTCCGTTGTGGCCGTGGACAACTTCTTGGATTCTTAAGTGCGTTCATTTGAGGCGGCCTGTCCTCGCACTTAAATAGGTGGTCTCCTACAAGGTATCTTGCTATACCCCACTTCAAGAGTATTAGGAACCATTAAAAGTTTCCCCAAACCTAACCTCAACTGTTGAGGATCATTAAAGGTTTTGAAAACGTAACCTTTACCCACACCGCAGATAGCACTTAACATCTATTGCGGGAACGACTTTGGATTTGGTGTTTCTTTACAGAAATCACTATCCGAAGTGCTCATGCTTCCACTGAAGCAATCAACTGAACCTTTACAGCTTAGTTTTCTCATTGAAACAAATTCCTGGGATCTCTAGTCAGTAAGGTTGGGTTACCACCGTATTGGTCCTTATACTTTGGGTTTTAAGCCCATTCCCCTAGACAGGCAGAACATCTGATCCTTGGGTATGCCCTTTGTCAGAGGGTCTGCTATATTATCCTTTGACTTTATGTAATCAATGGATATTATACCCGTGGTGATCAGCTGCCGAACGGTCTTATGCCTCCGTCGAATATGACGAGACTTGCCGTTGTACATAGCATTCCGTGCCCTTCCTAGAGCCGACTGACTGTCGCAGTGGATCATTACAGAAGGTACGGGTTTGTTCCAACACGGAACATCCTCTAAGAAGTCATGAAGCCACTCAGCTTCTTCTCCTGCTTTGTCTAAAGCGATAAACTCCGATTCCATTGTGGATCGGGCGATGCAAGTTTGCTTAGAGGATTTCCAAGACATAGCCCCACCACCAATTGTAAATACATACCCACTGGTGGACTTGGTGTTCTCTATATCAGATATCCAGTTTGCATCACTGTACCCCTCTAGTACAGCTGGATATCTCGAATAATGTAACCCGAAAGTTAACGTGTGTTTCAGGTATTGTAATACCCGATTCAACGCCTTCCAGTGATCATCACTCGGATTACGGGTAAACCTAGCCAACTTATTGACTGCATAAGCAATATCAGGTCGGGTGCAGTTTGTTATGTACATCAAACTACCGATCACCTGTGCATATCGCTCCTGGCATACGGGTGCACCATGATTTTTATCAAGCTTTTGATTTCTATCCATTGGTGACTTTATCGGCGAACTGTCAAACATCTCGAACTTTCTCAAAACATCCTCGATGTAGTGAGACTGAGATAAGACCAGTCCGTCAGACGTCTTAGAGATTTTTATCCCTAAGATGACATCTGCGATACCCATATCCTTCATGTCGAAATATTGTTTCAACATGTTCTTAGTCTCTAGGATTACCCTAGGACTGCTTCCTGTGATCAACATGTCATCTACATACATGCATATCATGACGAACGAGTCAGAGTTACCTTTCGTGTAGACACATTTGTCACACTCGTTAATGGAGAAACCCTTTGATAGTAAAGTACTATCAAATTTTTCGTGCCATTGCTTCGGGGCTTGTTTCAGCCCGTACAGAAATTTGACAAGCCGACAAACTTTCTTCTCTTGCCCTTGAACCACATACCCCTCGGGTTGGTCCATATAAATTTCTTCTTCCAAATCACCATTTAGGAAGGCTGTCTTGACATCCATTTGATGTATCTCAAGGTCACGCAAAGCTGCGATCGCAATGAATACCCGTATGGATGTCATCCGAGATACCAGGGAGTATGTGTCAAAGTAGTCAAGACCTTCTTTCATCCGATAGCCCTTGACTACCAACCTGGCCTTGTACTTATCTATAGACCCATCTGCTTTATATTTCCGTTTGAGTATCCACTTACAACCCAACGGTTTATTTCCCGGAGGAAGATCAACCAACTCCCAAGTATGGTTATGCAGAATGAAGCCTATTTCACTCTCAATAGCTTCTTTCCAGAGCGGTGCCTCTGGAGTTGACAATGCTTTAGCAATTGTCCTTGGTTCATCATCAACCATATAAGCTACAAAGTCAGGACCGAAAGATTTATCCTTCTTGACCCTTTTACTTCGCCTTAGTTCCATCTCTGGGGTCTCCAAGTTCTGAGAATCTGGAACACTAGATTCCGGATATTCAGCCACTTTGAGATCCGCTAGATCTGAACCATCTAGATCCGGGCCGTCAATGACTCTCGGTTCCTGCGAGTTTTGTTCATAACTTCGTTTGCGAGAGGTTATGTCGTTTTCCTTTCTAGGAAAGATACCTTCAAAGAATTGAGCATTCCTTGATTCCATGATTGCACCCCAGTAGATATCTGGAATATCTGACTTATGCACTAAGAAGCGATAAGCACTACTGTTATTTGCATATCCGATGAATATGCAATCTACAGTCTTAGGTCCAATCTTGACCTGCTTTGGCTTGGGTACTTCAACCTTTGCCAGACAACCCCATACCTTTAAATATTTGTAGGTGGGTTTCTTTCCCTTCCATGATTCATATGGAGTTTTGTCCTTACCTTTATGTGGGACTCTGTTAAGAATCGTATTAGCGGTAAGGACGGCTTCTCCCCACACGTTTTGGGGAAGACCGGAGTTGATGAGCAAGGCATTCATCATTTCCTTCAATGTGCGGTTCTTACGTTCCGCCACACCGTTTGATTGAGGTGAGTATAGAGCCGTCGTTTGATGAACAATGCCTGATTTGCCTCATAACTACTCTTTTTGCAACCGATATGTTTGAGATAAAGAATGTGACTGAGATTGAACCATCTTTGAAGAGGCAACTTCTCATCTCAACTGTTCTGATGACTACTGGAATTGCTTTTGTCAGCTTCTTCACTTTGCCATCAGAATTCACTATTTTTGACTTTGGATCAGATAAAGTGGTGAAGAACTGGTATTCTTCTTGTTTCACATTTTCTGCATAGTTCTACCTCTCGTCTATGTTTCTAATATAACATAATCATTCTGTATTGCTACAGGCACCTATTCTTCTGTGTTTCAATTGGTTTATGGGCAGGCTTAAGAACATAATCACTTTGCCACTGAATATTACACTAGCAATGCTTACAGGTTGGTGATTTCAGTTGTTTAAAGTTTTGCATAGATAACTTGATAATTGTGCAAGGTGTTTAACATTGGTATCATTAACTATGATATAAGCCGCATAGCTTGCTATTTTTCAATCGACAAAAAAAGAAGGGGGGGGGGGGGCTGAGTTTTCAGCTTCAAACTCAGCTAGTTTAATTTTGATTAATGAAAATTAGCTTTGAAAAGGAAACAAGAAAATTCAGTCATTAATTAGTTAAGGAAATGAAATCTCAACCTGAAATCGCTTTATAGAAGCTACTAGAGATTTTGACATGTGATAATCAAACTAGCTATCAAGTTTTCAATCAGCGATGCAACCAAAAACTGCTCATTTTGTTTCATTCCTTCCAAATCCAGGTGATGTAGAATCATTTGGAATTCCTGGACTTGGGACATCACTGTCTTACTATCCACCATTTGAAATTTTAGAAATTTCCCAACGATGAATTTCTTAGTACCTGCATCTTGTGCGTTGTACTTCTTTTGCAGTTTTTCCCACAGCTCTTTGGCGGTGCCAACGGTGCAATACGCCATGTAGAGAGGGTCTGCCAAGCAGTTCAATATGTAATTCTTACACATGAAATCACTATGATTCCATGCATCAAAAACCATCTTCATGCCATTAATGACATGGATACCTAGGCCCCCTTCACCCGTTTCAGAAGGCGAAGGGTCCATTTCATCTCCAGCTTGTGGAGGATCTTCTGTTAGGAAACGTGTCATTCCCATAACAGTCAAGTAGAACAACATCTTTTGTTGCCATCTTTTGAAGTTTGACCCCATGAACTTTTCAGGGCGTTCATGATGGAATGCGGAGGGTGGAGCAGTAAAGGCAGCGGACGTGCCTTGGGTAGCAGTGGGGAAGGCAGACGAGTTGCTGCCTTGAACAGTAGCGGCAGCAGCAGAGTCGGCAGAATTGCTGCCTTGATTGGCAGCAGCAACGGCATCAGCAGTGTTTCCAGTCATGTTAAAGCAGTTACAGCAAACACAATCTTGTCTTAAACTTGTTGGTTACAATGGTGCAGGAAACGGAAATGAGTAACTGCTAAGTATTACAACACAATGAAATTACAATAAACTGAAATTTCAACTTTTAACAAGTTACATCCTTTCTTTTTACAACTTTTAACATTTACTTATAATCTAATTCATTTCATCCTATCTGCTCTTTTGTAAGGCACTTCGAATTCAAATTTCCACTTTTGATCGTCTGAAATGGTTAATGGTGTCGAATCTAATTCATTTCATTTATCTGATCTTTGTGGTGTTAGCCAAGACGCCACGCGTTTGCTCAGATTTGTGGTGATATTGGCCTCCATCCATTCATTTTGGATTCAACTGTCCACTAAGTTCATAAACTGAGACAGTTCGTTAGTTTTTTTTATACTGAAAGATGCATCCCATAAGGTTAAAATCCATAAATATCCAATTGTTTAGAGTTGTGAATAAAAGAGTGCCTGCCTTAAGAGAACTAAACTAGTAAAGCATCCTGATAGACAAAGGTTAGAGACCACAACTCTGACTACACATGGCTTGCTGATATTGTAAGATGGCAGTGAGCTGAGTTCAACATGAACAATTTCAAGTTGTGGAACTCAGCACATATCTGATAGGGGATATCACATGCGTATTCTCTTGTTGCTGCATGAAGGGCATTTGTACTGCTTTATATGCTCGGCCCTGGCAGGGGTAATCTTCACACACTTTCCATGGAACCACCTCTCACATATGTCACAGCAAATCCAGAATAAACAGAATAGAGGATTATAATATTATGTATACAATTGGGATGTATCCATAGTCTAAAATTATGTATATATTACAGCAAATGGAAGATCCTTTAAAAGAATGTACCGTAATAATGTTACAAAAATCTTCAGATGATGTTACTACGACAATTCGGTCAGTTACAATTTGATTTTGCTAGGATGTATTCCATCTTCTTGAATATCTTAAAATTATTTGAGAAAAAAAACCACTTTTATAAAAAGCTCTGGCTCCATCCTTAAGCCGAGGGTCTATCGGAAATAGTCTCTCTACCTCCCAATATAGGGGTAAGGTCAGCGTACACACTACCCTCCCCAGACCCCACTTGTGGGATTACACTGGGTATGTTGCTGTATAAAAAGCTCTGGTTCCCTGCTTCGTCTTTTAAACATTGTGCTGGATTTGGTGGTACCTTTATGTCTTACTGCAGTGAACATTTTTGTTCTGGCGATGGCTAATCTGGTTGGTGGACTTTTCATCATTTTTCACAATGTAAGTTGGCTAAGAGGGTTGATCTTTCTTCCTTGATTCTAGATAGTAAGTCCTAATAACAGGGGGCTTAACTAGATAGTAAGTCCTAATAACAGGGTTGATCTTTCTTCTTTGATTCTAAATGCAGGGATCGTTTTTATGTTTTAGACAAGTTAGCACTTTAGATATTTCTACGTGTAGAACATATAGAGAACTTCTAATAATTTTTTATTTGTATTTGCATAATATTGTCATGAGATGTCCCCAGGGCTTAGTTCAAGTGGCAAAGGTTGAGGGACTTGTCACTCAAGTCACAGGTTTGAGCCTTGAACCATGCGAACTAAGCCTGGTATTAAAATGGAGTAGGGTAAAGGGACATACCCATTATACCCGAGTTTAAAAGACTGCGGTTGGTCCCAAGGGTTAGGCCCATACGGATTTTCGGTCATCAGGAGATATTTTTTTAGCAAGAGATGAGTTTATATGGAGTAACATGGTCAGTGAGAATTCATATAGCCGAACCTAACTTGTTTGGGACTGAGGCGTAGTTGTTGTTGTTGTATAGTCGTCTTACATAGAGGATTAGTTTGACTACCGCATGAAGTAAAAACATCAAAACCTGAAGCTAGTTAATTAGATTTCATTATTTACAGGATGCTTTTACAGTTCTTTTTTATTTAAAATAAATTCTAAAAGATAAAGAATAACTGGTTTTCTGTTCTGGTACGAGTATCAGTGATGTTGCTAAAATCTGAAAGGTTTCATGACTGCAGGAAAAAGATCTAGATAATAAGATGCCACTGCGACCAACACCAGAATCTGGCCTCTGTACCTTTTGTGTGAATGGTAATAGCTGTAGAACTGTTCGGTCAAGAACAAAACTGATGAACACTGTTTTGGAAAGAGGGAGGCCTGAGGAAGCCCAGCTAATCTTTGGTAGCTTGATTAAAGGAGGGCATAAACCATTTCTAATTACACACACTACCCTCTTAGCGGCTTTGGTACCCTCTCACCGATTTGGTTATCTACGTATTTTCTTTCTGTTAGGTTTAGGTTCATCAGCGGATTTTGAAAATTCTAAGAAACTAGTCTCAGCAGGAATTGGATGTTGGCCAAATATGATTCTTTATGATTCTGTGCGCTTTGTTATTTTAGGTAATTACTCTTCAAATTCATTCACTTCAGTATTTTCTTTCATTGTTTGATTTTAGCTTTTTGAGGGATACCTAATTCTAGTATATCAATTTGGTGAATATATACACGCTTGATGAATAGATGAGTTCAAAAACTAGAATATCCTGTTGTAGTTTGACATTTGTCTCAGTTTATTTTCAAGTCCTTTTCAAGCAATGATTTATCATTATTTATAAAATACTCATGACAGATGTATTCACTATGTTACTTTTGTGCACTTTCTTTTTCTGGGTAAAGTGTTTATAGGAAAGAAAAACTCTTGGTGAAAGAAGATGGAATGCTTCTCTCAAGAGGGTCATTTTGGATATAGAGGGTGTTCTTAGACAAATCCAACAAGGGGTACTTCTTTTTCTTTTTCTCTTGTACAATGTGTATTCTAAATTAATTTTGCTATTGCGACATTGTCATTTGTCTATGAACGGATACATACAACAACAATAACAACATACCCAGTGAAATCCCACAACGTGAGGTCTGGGGAGGGTAGAGTAGAGTGTATGCAGACCTTACCTGGTAGGTAAAGCGGTTGTTTCCGAGAGACCCTCGGCTCATATGAACGGATACATGATCTTGTCAAAAGGATTGCTTTAAAACTTTAAAGATCTACAAGTTGATGGATTTCTTTGTGTGGTTCGTTTGAAAATTAATTGCTACTTGGCAGAGAGTCCAATTTCAGTTGTGTATCTCCAATTTATCTTGTAATATCTCAATTTGGAATATTGGACACCTAATGGACCGCCTTGCTTTTATGACTATTCCACTTTGCTAGTTCATTGTGATTGTAGGTAGCCCTTTTCCCCCCTGAATTTCTCTCTAGTTCATGTTGTCCATTCCTTCTTTGTAACTCCACCTTTAGCTTTATATAGTGATTTCCTAAGATGATATGCATCACGCCCTTGGTCTCCTCCTCCTACCTAGCGCTTTTCATGACTTTGGCGTTTGGCCTAGTTGAACAACACCGATCCTCATACTACTGGCCGTCAAGCACAAATTAATCTGCCTTTTTTGGTGAATGCAAACAGTGTGTTTTAGCAAGTGTTTTTGCCACCGAGTGAGGTTTTAACTTGAACGGAAGTTGCTCATTTCCACCAAGTGAGATTTCCCTGTTTCTGTTTTCCATTTGATGAGCAAAAAGATAATGAAAGTGGAATTCAATTTATTTCTGAAAGTGGACCTTTGTGAGTCTTCATATAGCTTTTACTGGACTTTGAATAATCAAGTTGTTCTCTATCTTAAGCATATTTTATCTGCTCTAAAAAATGCTAAGAAATGTACTCTTGTTACTCTCTAATTCTCTGTTGAATCTTTTATGTTTTAATTTCATTTTAAGGAAAATGAAATTCTCACATCCTCATTTAACAGGGAAACAACATGGCTACACTGCCAAGAACTGATCTTGTTGAGCTTGCTTTTGTGGGACAAAATCTTGCTCTAAATATTACTGAGAAAGAATTTTCTATATCTATTTACAACCGATCCACTGCAAAAGTTGACGAGACCGTTGAACGAGCTAAAAAGGAAGGACATCTTACTGTTTTTGGTTTTCATGATCCAGAGTCCTTTGGAGTAATAAGATTGTATCATCGATGGTGGCAACGAATGGCACGAGAACACCAAGAGAGAGAAAGAAATGGCTGAGCTCGGTCTTCTTTATCTAGGAATGGGAGTTTCAGGCGGCGAAGAGGGTGATCGTAACGGACCCTTATTGATGTCCGGAGGCTCTTTTGAAGCCTACAAGTACATAGATGGCATCTTACTAAAGGTTGCAACTCAAGTTTCTGATAGTGGCCCTTGTGTTATGTATATTGGAAAAGGTGGTTCTGGAAATTTCGTTAAGATGATTCATAACGGAATTGACTATGGTGATATGCAGTTAATTTCAGAGGCTTACACTGTGTTGGTTACAAAGGATGCAGGAAACGGAAATTACAAGTAACTGCTAAGTAATGCAAGAATTGAAATTACAATTCAACAAAAAAAACTGAAATTACAAAGAAGTTGCACAAGAAAACTGGAACTGTTTTGTGTATGTTGAGTCGAGTGTTGCACTCTGTCTTTAAGACAATATTGCCCCGTATGTATCCTTTATACGTCTTGGACAATTGTCTCCCAAGATAAAACATCAAATGAACACTTGAGCAAAGGAAACTCAAATGCTACCGTGAAGATTTTTTAGTAATGAAATGATGCTTGGAAGCTTGTAGGAAGAACTGAAAATCGTTTCTGTTTTTTTTTCTATCTGCTTTTCTGTTTTGTGAGTTGTGTGAGTAGCTCAACAATGGTGTAAGGGGTTGTTTATATAGGTGAGGGAGGGGCTGTTGAACTGCCTCCATAAGTGCCATTACTGGCCAAGTAATGGCCATTATGGAGGTAGTAATACCACCAAAATAAATGGTGAAGATGCAACGGATTGACCATTATAGGAGGGGTAATTCATGCAAAATAAATGGTTGAATTGAGTGCTGTGGCGTTTCTTGATCTCTCAGCCCAATTCTGACTTTCTGAAAACTTCAGGGATCAAACTGTACATCTTGAAACTTCAGGGACCAAACTGTACATATGACACTCCAGGGATCAAACTATACATCTGGCAAAGTTCTCTGGTCCAAAAAGATAATATCCCGTGACTCAACGGGCGGCGGCGGTGCGTGTGTGACCTTTCCTTGAACCGAAGCACATCTAGGTGCTCCTTCCTTTAAACACATGGGATACCCTTGGGGTCCCAAACCCCAAACCAACTTTGAGACTTATAAACAAAACAATTCATTCTTCCTCCACCGATGAGGGAGAATTGAGCACAATACCACACTTTTTCATGCTTCAAACACCTCACTTCGTGAACCAATATCTCTTTCATTTCTCAATGAAATTTGACGATTCTTGGCCCTACGGTTATCTACGTACTTAGTAGATCATGCACGTGTGAAGAACCGGATTCTCCAACATGCGTAACACTAGTGTTTAAGCCGTTAAAGTTGGTCGGTCGCAACTCCCGCCAAAGGCTAATTTCCAACACGATGTACTAAAATCTGTTGGCAAATGATGAATTACAGAGTCTTCTCATAGTGAAACAAATGAGAGTTTCTTCATGGGAAGTAGGAAACATTAAAATGGTGAAGAGGCTAGTCAGAGGTGGAAGAAGGGATGGTTTGCCGTCGCTGTCAATTTTGATTCAAGCTGTTGACTCAGCATTCAGTTTCTTCTGATTCGATGAGTTTCAAATCCACTTCGTCCTCTTTTTCATATGTTATTTTCAATGATCTAACATGATGGACAAGCTAGATTGGTGGCCTTACTAGACTGCGCCAAGTTGTTTTAGAAGATGGTTGTCGTGCACATTCTTTTCCAAGTGCATTATTTTCCAAGTTATCATTTTTCTGTTGGCAAAAAAAGGAAAAATCATGGATTTTTTTGGTGTGAGATTGCAAGAAAAGTTGAAGTTGATATAGCCTTCATTTTTTAGGAAGAAGTTGGACTGAAACATTGGGATGGCAAAGACAAAGAAAGTCACGAAATTGGATTGAAGACAGTTGGAAGGATGGCCTTTCTGATTCTTGCTGTTGTTTTCCTTTGTATGACACAAACACCATGTGTGTAAATTGGAGATGCCACAACGTCTTAGTTTGGCTTCCAAGAAAAAGTTTCTGTTAATTTTGGGCTTTGTAGATTGTAATTAGTTTATCAACATCTTAGAGGTTTTTTTAAAATGAGATTTACTTCAAACTCGTGTGTAATTGTTGAATGACTTAATTTCAGATACATGTTGCTATACGTGAAGTCTGCATTCCAGCAGGGAACGTGCTCGAAGAAGACCCTGTTTTTTTTTATGCAAGTGAGCTATTTCAAGGACATGAATTTATAAATTATAGTTCTGTCTTTTAGGTTGTTTATTCGATTAATAAAAGATTAATTTTTTTTAGTTAAAAGTATTCAACTATTTATTTAGTCATAATTTAAATTTTTTATGGTTATGCGCGGACAAATTCACTAATTTTTATATAAAAAATAAATCGAATAATCATCAAGTTAAGTTTGCCTTATCAAGAAAAACTTGCACGTGTATATAATGGGAAATTTTGCCTTCAGGTAAAACTAGTTGAATTTTGTATAAAAGGATAAATAGAATAATCATCAAATTAAGTTTGTCTTATCGGGCAAAAGTTGTGCAAAAGTTTTAAGTGTATATGATGGAAGGCAAAACTAGTTGAGTTTTATATAATAAAAAATAGAACTTATGCCTTGTTCGGCATAAGTTATGTCTGTTAACTTAATTTCTATGGAACTATGTCAAACAAGGCATAAGTTCATTGTAACTTTGTCCGAATATAAATAATTTATATTAAACTCTGCCTTACGAAATAGTTACTACACAATTTATGCATGTTAACTTAATTTCTATATAACTATGTCGGACAAGGCATATGTTCTATGTAACTTTGCCCGAATAGTTATAATTTTATGAAACCTTGCTTTGCGAAATAGTTACTACACAACTTATGTTTGTTAACTTAATTTCTACAGAACTATGTCGGACAAGGCATAATTTTTATGTAACTTTTCCCGAATAGGCATAGTTTTTATGAAACTTTGCCCTGCGATATAGTTACTACACAACTTATGTATGTTAACTTAATTTCTACAGAACTATATCGGACAAGGCATATGTTCTATGTAACTTTGCCCGAATATGTATAGTTTCTATAAACTGTCTTTCGAAATAGTTACTACACAACTTATGTCTGTTAACTTAATTTCTGCAGAACTATGCTGGACAAGGCATACGTTTTATGTAACTTTGACCGAATAGACATAGTTTCAATGAGACCATGTCTTGCGAAATAGTTACTACACAGCTTATACTTGTTAACTTAATTTCTACAGAACTATGCCAGATAAGGCATAGATTCTATGTAACTTTGTCCTAATAGACATTATTTCTATGAACTCTTATCTTGTAAAATAGTTACTACACAACGTATGTATGTTAACTTAATTTCTACATAACTATGCCGGACATGATATATGTTCTATGTAACTTTGCCCAAATAGACATAGTTTCTATGAAACATTGCCTTACCAAATAGTTACTATATAACTTATACATGTTATCTTAATTTCTACAAAACTATACTGGACAAGGTATATGTTCTATGTAACTTTTTCCGAATAGGCATAGTTTCTATGAAATCTTACCTTGCGAAATAGTTACGACACAACTTATGCCCATTAACTTAATTTCTACATAACTATGCCGGACAAGGCATAACTTCTATGTAAGTAATGTAACTTTGCCTGAAATGGTATAGTTTCTATGAAATCTTACCTTGCGAAATAGTTACTACACAACTTATGCTTGTTAACTTAATTTCTATAAAATTATGCGGACAAGGCATACGTTCTATGTAACTTTGCCCGAATAGGCATAGTTTTATTGAAATATTGTCTTGCGAAATAGTTACTACACAACTTATGCATGTTAACTTAATCTCTACAAAACTATGTCGTACAAGGTATAGTTTCTATGTAACTTTGCATTGCAAAATAGTTACTACACAACTTATGCCTTTTAACTTAATTTCTACAAAACTATGCCTTACAAGACATATGTCCTATGTAACTTTGCCCGAATATGTATATTTTTTATGAAATCTTGCCTTGCGAAATAATTACTATACATCTTATGTCTGTCAACTTAATTTCTACAGAGTTATATCGGAAAAGGCATTGATTATATGTAACTTTGTCCGAATAGACATAGGTTCTTGCTTTGCAAAATAATTACTACACAAGGCAAAAATTAAAAACTACGGATTTGAAAGAAACAAATTAAAGACCGGTCCATATCAAGGAAAATCCGGGCAAAAAATGCACAAGAATCAGTACAATCTCTATATTTTCCAGAACCAGAATGCCTTCAACTCTGCAATTTCACTCAAGCTACACTACTTACTAAATCTAATTCCAAATCCTACACCGTAAGTTCCTCTTTCAATTTCTGTTTATGTTGTGTGTTAAAAGTGTCCACTTTTTGAAAATGCCTCTAATTTCTTCATCATAACAAACTTTAAATTTGAAATTGAAATGGGTGTTAGGAAGTTCTAGTGCTCGCAATACATAAAAGCCGCTCAATTTCTTTTATTCTTCTTTGCTCTTTGTTGTCTATGCTTTGTTCGTGATATTTTACATGTTGTTGCTTTTGCTCCGCATCAGGAAAACGGACTTACCTAAATTGCCAATTTCTGTAGTCGAATCATTATCCAAATAGAGATTTCTAACATGGATCAAAAACTCCATTCCTCGATCCTTACGCTTCTTCAGATAGTATAGGTAGTTCTTCCAATATATTCTCTCCACTAGCCCGATCCCTTCGTTCCGGCTCGCCGGTGCTGTTTACTAGCGATTCTCGGAAGCGAAGTTCTCTGGTCAATAGTCAATACTAGCAGCGGAAGTAGAAGCGGTTCCGGCGGCGGCATTTCCCGTCCACCGGGAACATCGAGATCTAACCGGTGTTCGGAACTCCGTTCAAGTTCGAAGAGGATGTGATTGTCACGGACGGATGAGAGGAAGAAGAAGGTAACAATGTGTGCATGGATATTTTCCTCCTAATTTATTAATTTTAAGTATTAAAGGACAAAAGTTAAAGACCAGGGTCAAGCCGTGCAATCTCTTGTCCCTTCTTTCTTTGGGCCCAATAAAATTAATAATATAGAAGGAATAACAATGGATTGATGAAAATGTCAAAAGAAAATTAAAGGGACAACAAACGAGAATTGAGCAGTAATTTACTGAGTAAACGTTTAAAGGTGCAAAATTCAACATTTTAAGATCGTATATACTACTACTACTACGGATCTAATCATTGTAAATCGTAACGAACACAGTTAGGTGTACTATAGTGTATGAGCTAGAAAAAATTATGATTTGAAATTATAATCATAACAGATCTAGCTTAAGGAGTGGCTGAAATGGATGTCGTCCAAATCAAGCATCCATTCATTAAAAAATCTGCAAAATTCTTTTATAATTATTCATTTGGGTAATAAAAATAAATTTGACTATAAAGGGGGAAAATAGATAAGTTGGATCTCACTAGAACTTCAGCAAAAATGGAATTTAAAACTAAAACGAAGTTGTACCTTCACTCAACCCCTCTTTCTTTAAAAAATTAAAATGGATCTTGATTAAGGAAGACTTGTTTAATAATTCCACCCAAGTTGGTTGCTTTCAACAAAAGGTTACACATATTATAACGTACTAACGTATATGAAAATTCAGCAGGCATGAGTTATTTTATTAATTATTATTATACGTCAGAAACCAACCACATGGGTTGGTGCATGGTTTTGGTGAGAGAACCTTTTATTTTGTGAGATTTTTATTTCCACTAAAAAAATTGTACCCATCAGACATTTTCTTGTAGTGATGGAGTTAATTAATTTAGGAGGCACCTTACTAAAACATCACTGTGGTATAATTCTTTGTCGAATTCGCGCAAAAATTAAAGATTAGTGCCTTTGTAGGGAATCCGCGCAAAAAAGCCTTTTTTTACCTCGATCTCAAAAGATAAACAGAAAACGGAACACGAAAAAAAATCAATATAAGAGTAGGGTTGGAATAATAATTACCCTTGTCACTATCCTTTTGTGCTTGTCAATCTGTATCCCATTCTTCAGATATATTGTATCCCATGCCCGGTGTCGTTGATCTGTATGATGGGAGAGATCTACCAATTCCTTTATTTCAATGTGTTGTATCCTCTACAGAGGTGGAGTACCCTCATGGATCAGCAAAGGCGTGTTCTGGACCACGTCGCATTCGCCAGGTGTGAAATTCCATTGTATTCAAGGAGTCAAGGATTTGCTGAGAATTTCGAATAAAAAAAAAAGGCAGATCAAAATATGGTGCGGAAAAACCAAAACAGGCCGAGGCAAGAGCAAAGGTTGAAAAAGAAGAGAGAAGACTCAAAGGGCTAGTTCTTACTCAGTCTTCCCACCTTGCACCATGCTCTCCATCTAGTGCTTCAGTCCATAAAGAAAAGAGCTTTGTGAAGTCGGCAGACATATCCTGGATCCTCTTATCAACAAGGTATGGTGAGGGGACCTGATTAGGCTCTTGATTCCTCGATTCTCGAGAAACTCGGTGATCTCTAGGTGAGTATTGAACATGGTCTCTTTCCTGCATGCACGACTTGTCGGTGAGACTCCTGCCCAAAATGTTGGGATTCGACGACTTATGCACTAAAGCTCTTGCTGACCCCAACCCAGGCTAGCTTTTTGGGAAGCCCGTTCCCACCGCGCTTCTTGAGCCAGAGGTGTACCAGCCTTTACTGGAGGACGGACAAAGGCGACAGGAGATCTGTGATCGTGTTACCATTAATACGATTAGGTCTCTCTTGCCCGATGAGACTTTTGACTCCATAATTGACACCCAATTTCAGACGGAGTCTCCTGCAGCTCAATATCCTAACTATGCTTCTCCATCTCTCGCAAGAATTGTATGAGAGTCGCCCTTAGAAGGACTTCCCGAATGACCGTACCGAGGACCAGTCGGCTAAAGGCGCAATGACTTTTGGTTTTGAATCCGGCTAAGGTGTGAGCACGAGTATCTTCTTTGGGGTCTATCTCCATAGCCCATTTTAGCGTCATTTTGATTATACAAGGGTAATTATGCAATTAAATATTTTTAATTAACCCATTTAAAAAAATTACAAAACAATAAATTCTATGGTTAACATCATTTAGTACAATGTTATTTACATGTCATTTGTATGTAATTCACATATGAGAGCAAAAAACCAAAGGCTAAATCCGTTATTTGATTAAACCATCGTACAAGTGCCAACGTAATTGTGGTCTTTCAACTCGTGTAGCTTCCCAATAAGCATCCGCCACGTCACCATAATGACACTCTGATCACACATGTCTCTTTTTCACTCGTCCACATCATCACACTCGTCCACGTCAGATTAAACCCAAACGCTGCCCTACGTATCTACCGAAAATAACTCTCCACAGTATAAAAGAGCAATTCGTCAGAGATCTCACAGTCAGTATTTTCCATCTCACAATAGTGTGACCATGGCTACTCAACAAAGAAAAAGGCCTAGCTCTCTCTATGTTGTTGTATTCTCTCTACTCCTAGCCGCCGTCGCCGCCGAAGTTTTCTTCGAGGAAAGTTTCAATGGTAATTATCTTTATTTATCTCTCTTAATCAGTTTAATTTTGAATTAGTTTACGTTAATTGATTGTTATTTGAATTGGCTGTTGTGATCTGTTTGATGTTGGAGTGAATTTGTGGTATATGAATGATCTGAGATTAATTGGAGGTTTTTTTAGTGTGGTCTAATAGAATTTGATGTTTTAAAGTAGATCTGTATAATTTAAGATGATAGGAGTAGATCGGAATGTTGTTTTGATGTGTTAGATTTGTGCATTATATGTGTTTGTGATTATGACATGTATTTAATTGAATGTTGATATTGCATTTGCATTTGTTATTTCGTTCGTCTTGTGTCTTGTGTTTGCATTGGACTAATTGAATGTTAGATCTTATCAGGTTAGCTGTATACTTAAATAAATCATGTCTTTAACAATTTTCTTAATTAATGTTGGATCTATATATCATCTTATATACAGAATAAAATTTGGAAATAACACGATTGGATTGAATTAATTCGTGACATTTCCTAGTATAATTAGAGCATCGCAGTCTTGTATTATATAACACCTTTTGGCTTTCGTAAACGTGTTTGTTGACCAGTTTATTGCAAATGATGTTGACTGAAAGAAAAATAGTTAGTATCCATTAACTATATGTTTGGTTGAATAAGCAATCAATACTATGTGTGTGATCCTGAATACATTAATGCTGTATTAAGTAACTGAATTACTGTGAAATCAACGCTTATATGGTGATATTCTGTGGTCAATTGTCAAGTTTAAATAGTTCAAATTATTCTATTATGTTGGGCACTGGGAGGCTGATAAGTGTTGTTTCCTGAACTTTTAGATGGTTGGGAAAGCAGGTGGGTGAAATCTGATTGGAAGAAAGATGAAAACATGGCCGGAGAATGGAATCACACCTCTGGCAAGTGGAATGGAGATGCTAATGACAAAGGTTTGCAATCTCTCACTAATGAGAGCCTAGTGATATCTAGCTCTAGTTATCAGGAACTGATAATGTTATGTAAATGACTTATTTACTTCTGATATACTAGGTATCCAGACCAGTGAAGACTACAGGTTCTATGCCATTTCGGCTGAGTTCCCTGAATTTAGTAACAAGGGAAAAAACTTAGTGTTCCAGTTCTCTGTTAAGCATGAGCAGAAGCTTGACTGTGGTGGTGGGTACATGAAGTTGCTTAATGGGGATGTTGACCAAAAGAAATTCGGCGGTGACACTCCCTACAGGTTACAGATAATATCTTGTTGCTGCTTTTAAGTAACTTTTCTTTTTGATAAATGTGTTGTCGTTCATGAATGAAGTTTTTGATATATGTTTCCATACAGTATCATGTTTGGACCAGACATCTGTGGCTACAGCACCAAGAAGGTCCATGCTATTCTCACTTATAACGACACAAACCACTTGATCAAGAAGGAAGTCCCATGTGAGACTGATCAACTGACCCATGTCTACACTTTCATCCTCCGTCCTGATGCCACATACAGCATTCTCATTGACAATGTGGAGAAGCAGTCTGGTAGCTTGTACTCTGACTGGGACCTTCTCCCACCAAAGAAGATCAAGGATCCAAGTGCCAAAAAAGTAATTCACATTGCATCACATTTTTATGGTCAATTGATATTTATCTTTTTGGTGGTGTTAATGATCAAGTTACATGTTTGTTGCAGCCTGAAGATTGGGATGACAAGGAATTCATTGATGATCCTGAGGATAAGAAGCCAGAGGTATCCTTCGTAATTTTCTTGAGTGGTTTGTCTGTGCCATAAGTTAAAAATGGCGGAAGATAGCAATTAACAAACTCAGTTTCTAATAACTGCAGGGCTATGATGATATTCCAGAAGAGATAACCGATCCTGAGGCCAAGAAGGTAACCAGTTGACATTTGTTTATAGAAGTCTTGTATTTAATACCTGGAATATAGAGTAAATTTCTTAATTTCTGAGGGCTTTTGTATTTGCAGCCAGAGGACTGGGATGATGAAGAAGATGGTGAATGGACAGCCCCAACCATTCCCAATCCTGAGTACAAGGGCCCATGGACTCCAAAGGTTTGTGCAGACTGCACATTTAAGTAGAATGACTTGTCCCTGAGTATAGTGCCTAATGCTTAGTCTTTCATCTTTTCAGAAAATTAAGAACCCCAACTACAAGGGGAAGTGGAAGGCTCCTATGATTGACAACCCAGGTCCTTTTAGTTGTCAATACAACATTTGTATATTTTGTTAGCTGACTTTTAATATCAAAATTATTGATATCTATGCTGTTTTGATCTTTAGACTTCAAGGATGACCCAGATCTTTATGTTTTCCCAAAATTGAAGTATGTGGGAGTTGAACTGTGGCAAGTAAGAAAATTTTCTTTTCTTGTGTGATCTGGCTATAATATCAGTAACAGTTTTGACTTACTGCATATGTACTTAGTTGACTGAAGCATAATGTATTTTGCAGGTGAAATCTGGAACCTTGTTTGACAATGTTGTCATATGCGATGATCCAGAGTATGCCAAGTCAATTGCTGAGGAAACATGGGGAAAACAGAAGGATGTATGTGATTCCCTTCCTTACTTACAGGAATCATAATAGAATTATCGAGTCTAATAGTTAACATTATCTTGATTATGCAGGCGGAAAAGGCTGCTTTTGAGGAAGCAGAAAAGAAGACAGAGGAGGAGGTAATATTTAATTTTTTCTTCCTGATTTATTTCTTATTCCACAACAAGCTATCTCTCTTCTTTTTTCTACTTGATAAGTTCTCTTACGTGTCAATATCAAAGTATGCACCACTTTTCCTTTTTCCTCGTATTTCAGAACCCCCCGTTTGTCATTTTGCCTGTGTTATTTTTGCTGTGTGTTTCTTATTTTCTTCTGACACAATTTAATTCTCTATTCAGGAATCAAAGGATGCTCCTGCTGATTCTGATGTAAGCCTCTAAATTTTATTTGAATTCTGTCTGTACCAATTCCCCAGTCTCTTCTCATCAAGAAGCTGTGTTCTTCCTCTTTGTCTTGCCCTTATGGTGTAAATTTGTTTTCTCCAGGCCGAGGAAGATGATGAGGCTGATGAAGCTGATTCAGATGATGCTGATGACAAGTCTGACTCCACGGATGATGAAGCTCATGTAAGAATTGTGTCTTATTTAAGTTCCTATACAAAGTTGGCAGCATGTACTTTTCTTCTGGTTCTCAATCTCACAGCATGTACCCCTTTTTTGCAGGATGAACTGTAAGCGCCAAGCATTTTGATTCAAGCTGACAAAGAAGTTACTTGGCAGTTCCGGAAAGATTCCCTCCCCATCTCCCCTTCTTTTTTCCCCATCTATTAGCGAATTAGCCCCTTTCTATTTTTAGTGAAAAGACTCAGATTGAGGGTGCATGAAGTCATGTATGACTGATTGCTTTGATGTCATTGGGACTCGGCCAATAGGAATACGGTGTTTGGTTTTGACTAGAATTTTACTAAATGGTGTTGAAATTACACTAGGGATTTTCTCCCTCACTTTCTATTCGATTGGCTCCTTGGCTTAACATAATTTTGCTTGAATTTTTTTTGAGCTCTACTCCAACCTGACAAGTAGTCAGTTAATAATATGCCGCATTTAATCTTATCAATCTAACTGATGTCTGAGACTTGGTTCGTGTCTGACAATATTTTATTCAGAAATAATGACTCGGATATGCAGCAAAGATAACGTCACTTCAGAGAGAGTTTGCTCTCCCATGTAAAGATTCCAAGAACCACAACCTTTAAGCAATGAACTTAGGGTCGTTAGATTCGATGACAACTATTAGAATTTGCACTACCATCTTAGCAAGTGTATTGTCACTAAATTATGTATTAACTTTTAGATCATATGGTTAACGAATTGATTGTTCTCCTTTTCTATTTGCTTTCCTCAAATCATGTATTAACATCACGAAGGTTGACCCCTTCCGTTAAGAGTATCCTCCCCTTTCTTTCAATGAAGTGGTAGATGGTTACCTAGTACTACTATTCAATTTACATTTTGATGGTTGAAAGTTGTTTAAGTTATTAAATAACTTTAATCTACATAAGACTGAGTAACTTATCAGAAAGACATTGAAAAATACATTTAAGAAAATTGAGTTTGCACATATATCATCCCAACCATCACTCAAGACTCTTCCCTATTCATCCTCCTCGACCTACATGGGGTTGTCTTTCAACATATAATTGGTTCATCTTACCTCAAAAATATATATTAAAAAACAACAGATTAAAGGAAGAACAAGAAGTAAGAAACAATCTAATATTAGGAATCAGTCAATGTGAAAATTTATCTCAATTAAATATTTGATATTAAACATACAGAAAATTAAAAGGAAAAACAAGCACAAGAGGAAACTGCAGATCTTGGATTTCTTTTGCGTATCTGTTATCTTGATTTAATTTTTTTCAGTAGAGACTTCGTATAACTGTTCAAATGGATGACAAATTAGGTAGAAGCTGGCTATCAGTAAAAGTTGCAAGTTGCAAGAATGTGTGTGCAAACTTGTTTAAAATCATCAAACCTTTTTTTTGTCCTACAATTGAAATTATCTAATAGCCTAAACAAATCTTAACCATCAAAATCAAAAGTTGATACTTTGGCAACCATCTCTACCACTCCATTGAGAAAAATCGGAGGGAATCTCATCCCAACATCATTCACCCAAAGCAAGAACGACGCCATTGTACAAGTTTCTTTTTTCCTAAACTAAAGGCTATAGTACAAGCTCATCTCATCATCCATATTGTGGCCAGTCAGCGCAATTATGGGAATGTAAATACCATGCCTTTTCTCCTCCTTTCGTATTAGCCTTGTTGCTTGATACCCATTCATACGTGGCATCTGCATTCATAAGCATCGCAAATTATTTATGTAGAAACAAATCCAATAACTTTGCAAAAATTGGTAATGTGGAATATAGGTAGGCTGTAGAAATGTTACCTCGCAATCCATCATTATAAAATCATAGATTTTGTCAACATCATCTTCCGACATGTCCTTTAAAGACCTGCAAACTTTATCAAAGGCCTCTTTTTCATTCTCACAAACATCAACATCTGCTCCTCCTTTTTGAAGAAGCTTGGAGGCGTACTTGCGCTGTACGAGTTGATCATCAACCACCAAAACCTTCTTTCCTTTTAAGTCCTTGCTAGTACTCTTTTTGTTACCAGCAGGTATCACAATGTCCTTGAGTTCTTGACATTCGATTTCTTGACTCGTCTTAGTCCTATCATGTTGGATTGGACTGTTTCGATTTACAGATAGAAGTCTAAGCACTTCATGTAAACGTTTGCCATGTAATGGCTTTGGGAAAACATAATCAAAAGGAGGCCTATTTTCTTGTGGCCTAACATGATCTTGCAACAACACAACCTTGCAAGTAACATTCTGCAAATCTTTCTTGAAGTTAACCACGGATGAACTCAATTCTAAGAGATGTCCAGCCTGAGAATCAATAATTATAAGTATGACATTTGATGAGCGGTTGGAATTAGACCTTTTGCAATGAGGGATGACATGATCATGTGTGTCTTTGGTGCCTGAGGCCATTTCATTTGTATCATTAAATTCAGATTTAACGCATAATTGTCAGGGGAACAGGAGGAAAGGTCTAAATTTCTCTTTATTCTATCAAGCAACCGAACAAGTTCTTTGATTTTCCTCACCTCTAAAACTTTTATGTTCATGTTGCCAATCAGCCTGCATAAATCTTTTCTCCTTTTTTCTCCAGTTAGGAATAGGACAACATGATATCCATTTGATCTAGGTAGAGACGACCGAAATTGCATTCCCAAGTGATGGGAAATATAACTTCGAAGGCCATGATTTTGGGCATTGTTTTCTTGTTCCTCAGCTTCAACACAAGTAGTCAGAAATATGTTGAATTGGAAGCGAGTGCCTCTTTCTCCATCCTCTTTGTCAACAATCTTTATCTCTCCCCTCATTAGATGCACCTGTAATATGACAAGCTCATATCAGCATTATGCACACTAAAATAATGCTTATTTAGAGTTCTACAAGAATCTCATTCAACAACAACAACAACTATGCCTAAGTGCCAAACAAGTTGGGATTTATCATAAATTGACAAGTTTTACGCGCTGTCAGCCTACCGCAACCCTCCTCTTTTATCCAGGCTTGAGACTGGCAATGTGTGAGCTCTGGCAATGTAAGCAAGCTCACACAGGCTTCTAAAAGAATCTCATTCAAGTTTTAAAAAATTCTATACTTGGCCACCATACATAGTTTCAAGTGTTATTAAGGTCTCTCACGTTCAAATTTTTTTAATAGATAACAACCAATGGTTTATCTAGACCAAAATTAACTGATAAACATAATCTTATCTAGAGCATTAAATTTCTTATTTGATATTTACCTGGTCTCCTTTTGATGATGTGTTGTTCAATTATATACCATGCAACATACTGCTTGGATCTATTTACTCAATGGATGTACTTTTCCAAGAATTGTTCTTTCTTTTCATATTAAATTGTTGAAGGAAATAAAACAGAAATGCTAGTTAAGTTACCATAGATTGAATTCCATGCAATTGGGATTCTGTTGAATGGATGGAAAATCATTCGAAGTATCGCAGCAACCTTTTTGCACGGTGCACAACCTTGTCAAGCAGTTAAATGGACTATGCCAATTGCAAACAACAAGGGCATTGTCTTTACTTGGTTTTCTCACAGAAGCTTTGACACAGATGTGGCCTTCTGAGGTAAACTTGATAGCATTAGAAACCAAGTTACTTAATATCTGCATAATTTTCACTGTCACCCTTCACCAACCGAAACTTCGCAAGAGAGTCATCAGCAGGGTCAAGTATCAAGTCCACTCCCCTCTCTATGGCTCTATGATACTGCAAATCAATTACATGCTCGATGAGGTCTGCTAAATCAAATTCTTCCACCTTGAGTGGCATTTTACCAGCTTCAATTCTGCTCGCGTCCAGAACAGAATCTAATATGCCTGCAACATTTTCAGCAAAATGAATTCTACAAATTATACTAGTGGTGACCATATATTGAGAACTTAGGCAAGTCAAAAGTTAACAGTACATTATATCTAAGGTAATTTTATCTAGTTTGGAGGAAAGCCAAACAAGTACCATTGCTAATCACTACTTTAACTTCGAGTGTCCACACATATTCACTGCAATTACGAGTACTTTTGCTAATTTATCACTTGCAATGAAGGTAACAAATGTTAGTATTTACGAGTATTATTACTAGCTTTTTCATGAAAGTATCTTTCATTATAGAAATGCAAGGTAAGGCTGCGTACAATAGACTCTTGTGGTCTGACCCTTCCCCGGACCCCGCGCATAGCGGGAGCTTAGTGCATCGGGCTGCCCTTTTATCTTTCATTATAGAGAGATTATTGTTCACTGTTTTAATGGTCAAATTATATATAATCCATCACCTCTCCCTTATTACTAGCCAAAGTTTGTGCACGTAAATTAACAACTCCTACGAAAATTTGATCTTGTCATTTATAGCACATTACAGCCTATTCTACAGTTCTCTTTTGCGAATAAAATTTGATACTTAAGACTTCATTGATATTAAACAGGTTCAAGCACTTCACTAAGTTCAGTGAGGTATAAGTCATGTTTTCATCGTCACCCATAAAAAATGGTTCGTGTGAGGAAAAAAAGAAAAATATAGAACAACCATGTATAAGACATACCTAAAAGGCCCATGGTTTCTTCTTTTATGAGCTTCAGATTTTTTGCAAGCTCTGGGGACGCATCATCAAGGCAATTGTCTATCCTACAAGTTATATTTCCAAAACCATTACGAATTTCACGACTTGCACCTGCAAATGCCAGACTCTTGGTTATACTTTTCTTCTCTGCTTGATTAGTTAATTCCATCTGCTTGATCAGAGCAACACACAAAAACATCTCTCTCCTTGCATGTTTGAAGACTATGATAATGATAGCACATAGCACGACTACTAGTATAACAAACATGAGCACAAGCAGCAAATATGCTTGTTTGTTATGTTTATGGACATTGCTTCCCATCCCTTGAGCATTGAACGCCACAGTGTACACCTAAAAGAAAAATAAAAGCCAATTAGTCTTTTGAAGGTTCATTTTTTTATACTGTTGTAGGCACTTCAATAGTAATTCGTTCATTATTCAATCTATTTTTTTGATTAATCTGGGCAATGTTTCATCTAATCTTTAGTCTTTACAGTATTCTTCCTTTATAACATTCAATATGTTAGTAATGAATCAATGATAATACTTAACAACCCAGATTTCATGCCTTTACCCTTACAGAAAAAATATTATAGTTTAGACAAATCTCAATACATATCTTGAACAAAACACATGGTTTAAAACCAAAACACAAGATGCAACATAGTAATTTGTCAAGACATACCGATTCAAGTCCTGCTATTTCAATAACAGAGCAGTAGAACATGTGTGTCGTTTCCTTGATTTTCACTTCAAATTGTCCCCTTTCACCATTTCCCAGCTTGCAAGATTGGTTGCCACTCAAATCTTGATGAGTACCATTCAAGTTCTTGAATTGCACAGAAACAGTACCATTATACACATTTATGCTGGTATGAGGAATCTTTGTATCCACAATTACTTGACCATTACTACTCGCCAAGTAAAAATCCGCGCCATATAAATTCAAGGCGGAAAATCTGTCATCCACATATTGTACAGGAAATCCCGCCGGGATCTTGGCCCTTCCATCCATTGTGGCTGTGTTGAAAAATAATTCCCTATTGGCCTTGTTCAACCCAATACCAATAGAGGACTGAGATGCATACCCCATCGTTCCTTTTGCGGATTGTTTAGACCAGCCTAGAGTCTCGAGGCCTAGCGTTTTTGCATCAACAACGACTGGTTGCCCATAAAGCATCCCAGTGTCGCAATTCACCGGCTGACTATAATACATTGCAGATGAAGAGTTGGTAAACACTGCAAAAGTTTGAGCATCATCATGGCCTTCTTCAGTATAAAAAGAACACATCAGCCTATCTTGTCCCACATATGAGATTTGTGATACAAATGGCATTATTGAAAGTGCCACAAACAAATGGGGTGCTACCTAAACATCACCAACAAGCCAAAAATACATCATGAGTTCTCTTGTCAGGATATACTTATACCTTTGTACTAATAATTAATATTCAAATGATACAATATAGTTAAACTATGCGCGCCCTTCTTTATTTGGACTTGAGACCGGTTATAGAAGCCTAGTTTGATAACAGAACCCAATATTTTCAAAAAAATTCAACAAATATTAAATGCTGAATTCATAATTTCAGAAGTACAATGAATTCATGAATTAAATCTTTTTAAACTTGAAAGGAATAAGTTCTTTCTCGCTTACCTGATCAAATAATCAAAATCCAGAATATATAAAAAAAGACCAAAAAAATTGAGGAAAACGTTGTTAATTTATTTACCTTAGTTTGGATTGTGATTAATGGTGAACTGAGTTCCATTGAGAGATGAACTTAAACCTCTAGCCAAGCTTGTGTGCTGAGTAATTAAGGGGAAGAAACATATTGTCTGTGTGTTCAATCTGTGCAAATGTTATATTTCTCAATTGTTCTGATAACAAGCTCACATGGTGTTCATTATGTTTTCTCATCTCTGACAACTTCATGAAAATGTAAATTGCCAATCTCTGCAATCAAAATTTCAGGGGGGGGGGGGGGGGGGAACTAATATCAGTTCACATTATATTATATCGGAAGGGGAGCCTTGGCGTAACAGATAAAATTGTTGACACGTGACCAGGAAGCAGAAATGCAGGGTAAAGATGTGTACAATAGACCCTTGTGGTCTGACCCACGCGAAGCTGCCCTTTTTACTATTATTATATTAGATCCTCAAATTTTCGAAGATTTCAACATTGAAGCAAAAATTGAAATTAACTTACAAGGAGAATTAGGAAGAAAACATGACGTAGTATATTGAAGGAGCAAAGCTTCATCCGTTGCATATTGTACTTCCGTTGTCTACAATATGCATAAAAACAATTCATAATGTACTTCAAACAACATATACAGATATCTTGTTTAACTTATAATTTCTTATAGACAAAAGTGTATTTAGGATTTATTCTCTTATAGACAAAAGTGTATTCAGGATTTATAGTTCATGAGTTCTTTCAGAAACATTTACAATCAAATATTTATAATATTTAGTGACCTGTGGAGTCATATATTATACTCTAAATCCGTCTCTACTTATAAATATCTATTATTCAAGAAAATTAATATCTCCAAAAAAGATTTAAAGTTCAATTCCTGTTACTTTCTTTTCCCCTATCCTAAAGTTAAGAAAATTGGTGTTTAATAATGATGATAAATGATTATGCGAAACACTTAATAAATTAACAAGTTATTACTATATTACAAGTATTGTTGAAATGTTTTCTTACTTTATAAAGATGATATTTAACCTAAACCCCGTTTCTTACACTCTAGTCTTTACATAGTCCATTAATCAATATGTACAAAATCATAATTGTGATGTCCCAACTTGCGAATGCATCGAAACTTAATGAAATGGGTGGAGTAGCAGAAAAACTAGTCATCAAATTGATAAATTTTATAAAAGGGTTCGATTAGAAGAATTTAAGCTGAAACAGACCTTTTTTTATTTTTCATTTTTTAATCTTATTTTTTTTGATTTGGTTGGGGAAGATGACAACAATAAGAATTCTAGTTGACTAAGATAACATGCAAAGTACAATGTTTAACCCTCTCACTGATAAACAGTAGCTCTTGGGTTTATCCTAATTTGTGATAAGTAATTTTTTTGGGTGAATGGTGAACTTTTTAGACTTTAATTGTACTAGTAACATTTTTGAAGCTCTATTAAGTAATGTAAAGGGCAACCCGGTGCACTAAGCTTCCGCTATGCGCGGGGTCTGGGAAAGAGTCGGACCACAAGGATCTATTGCAAAGTATTGTATATATGTTATTTCAATAGGCACTGAACCCTAACACCAACTTTACTCTATCATTAAAAAAATTCAAAGTGTACGTAAAAGAAAAGGTATTTACGGGATCATCTGAAATTAGTTACAAGAAGCGCACACAGAGAAAAAAGCTATTCAACTTATCGAGTTAACGAATTGATTTTGATTTTTTTCAAGAAGTTTCATATGGTCACGTCCCTTTTTTGTCGACTCGAGCTAAATTTAAGGTGCGTTTTGGAGTGTCATTATTTCCACATTAGGTATTTACATTAAATCAAATGATTTAATCTTAATAGTTACTCTGTAAGTTAAACTGAGAATATACATCACATATGAGATGCATTTATTGATTTGATAAAAAACACATGTCATGCATTTATTGATTTGATATAAATATTAAAAACTTTTACCATATTGGGAGTAATAGTTTTTGCTTAGATGTTGGTAACTTTGAACTTACTTACAATTAAGCAAGCATCAAGATCTACTACCCTAACTGTAAATTTTGTAGTTACACAAAAATGGACACTTAACATAAATTTCTGTATACATAAGTAGTAATCCCTCCGTTCACTTTTACTTGCAACTATTGACTTTGTACAACTCTTAATAAATAATAAATTAAGTGCATAATTTATCATAATATCCGTATTAAATGGTATATAGTTTTAATGAACTTGAAAAATGTTTTGAAATGAACAATTAATACTATGGGTAAAACAGGAAAAAATAAATTATTTTTTCTTGATATGCTTAAAGTGACAAGTAAAACTAAAAATATATTTTTAGTATAATGTATAAGTAAAAGTGAACAGTAATTTCAACAAACGTGTTTGTCTCTAAGTGTAGTACATGATAGCAGATTATTACTAATAGGTCCTTATATGTCAACAATCCTTCAAAGTAAAAAAAGTCCCTTTGTTGTCCTCCGGGGCATAGTCCGATGGCAAAGCCTGGACGCTATAAGGCACTCTGGCATGGGACAGCGTGGGTTCGATTCCCCGCAAGCACGAAGAAACTCTGCATGTTGGAGAATTTGACCTTGTCTCATTGATCAGTTGTACGCCTCGTAAAAGCGCCACCGGAGCACATCCCGCGATTTACCTGGTAATAGTGTTGAAGGACCGGTGTTATTACCTCCAGGACGTAGTCAGGCGCAAGCCTGAAGACCTGGATTATCAAAAAAAAAAAAGTCCCTTTGTTGACTTCTCTGTATAAATAGTACTATTTGACATGCAAAACGAGACTAAATAAGTTTCAAAAAACAGCAAAAAGAGTTAAAAAAGAAATTATTGGATAAAGGAAGAAAAAATCTACATGCATAGTAATAGAGATTCAAAATTTAAAGTTTATGAATTACTATAACAACTTTAAATTAATATAGCAAAAGTAACTGCGTGCACATTTAACGTAAATCGGTAACCATGAATCCGCCCCTGCGCTCTAAAATTAACAGAAAAGGAGAAGAAAGCAGAAAGACTTGCCTTTGAGAGGAAGGAGACCGCTGTGACATAATGGGGCTTGCCATGACTTTTTTGTTTTTGTTTTTGTTTTTGTTTTTGTTTTAAGAACGAACAAATATTGAGAAAATTCTCTAAAAAGTTACTCCGAGAATTGCCTACTAATATCACTTTTATTTTTTTAGGACTATAATATCACCCAATAAATATTATTTTTTTCAAAATATACTAAACACGCAAAACCCTCATTCTCTTCTAGTTGCCATGCCAGGTTATATAATTTTTTATTTTTTTCATAATAAATTTATTTAACTCATGAAATCCATTTAACTCATGAAATCCATTTAACTCAACCCAACTCAAACTCATTTAACCAATCAATTCATGTCTTATACCCATTTAATCCGGTTAGAAAACATCAAACAAGTTGTAACTGTTATACCATTTTCTTCGCACCTAAATAATGGAGTAGCTACCGGACAATACTGCTATTGTATTTAATTGCTTAATTGATTAAAAATTATTGTCAGATCAAATTATGTGCAAAAAAGGTTTGCCGGTGGAAATCCAGTGTCTCATATTTGTAAGGGTAAGTTGTTTATAAATTCCAATTACTTCCAATTGTTGCTTTAGATTTCTCTCGTTAATTACATCAATTTTCTTTAGTTCGTTTCGTGGTTCTTTTTAGTCCTATTCCTTTTCTTGGTTGTAAATTAATAAAGTTCCACTAGCCAACGTAGTTGATCATTGACAGAATATATCGTGATATACACGGCATATACATCAGTGTATATCACGGTATATCACTAGTATTCCGGATAATTTTGACCGTGATATACACGACATATAAAGCTGTGTATATCACGGTTTATGGAGCATATTTTAGTAACTTTAGTTTGTATTTAATTAGCATTGTACACTTACCGTAATTGTAGAATTGTTGTATAAGTAGAATAAGGTTTTAGGAGTAGAATAAGAATAAGATTTTCCTATTATGGAAATTGTAAATTGTATATATACTCATTCATTAATGAAAATAATCAAGGGGATTATTTCTTTCATGGTATCAGAAGTCTAGGTTTTTCATACCTCTCCTCCTGTTTTTCCGCATGCTCTCAGTTTCCGTGCCCTTCTTCTCCCTTCTCTTCCCAAATTATTCCAAATCCCTACTTCGCCTTTTGTTCTTTCGTTATGTCTAAGAACATGTTTCATCCTACCCTTACTGTTTCCAACATCAAAAACCACATCCCTATTATTTTTTAGATGGAAAACATCCAATATGCGACGTGGACAGAGTTGTTCAAAATTCACGCAATCTCACATCAAGTCTTCCATCACATTATTCCTCCCGCTACCCCTATTCCCGCGGAGTATCCTTAGTTATGAATTACTCTTGATGCTACTGTCATTCAGTGGATTTATTCCACTATTTCTACTGACCTTTTACAGACGATTATTGAGTCGGATACTACGTCTATGGCTACATGGAATAGATTGCGTGATATATTCCAGGATAACAAACATTTCGGCGTTGTCACCCTTGAGCAAGAATTTTCCCAAGTCAGCATGGAAAATTTCCTCAATGTTTCAGCATATTGTAAATGTCTCAAGGAGTTGGCGGACCAACTCAGTAACGTTGGGGCACCTGTTACCAATAATCGTCTTGTCATACAAATGGTTACATGCCTATCTGAGGCCTATAATGGAGTTGAGACTCTACTCCGATAAAGTAATTCACTTTCCCTCTTTTATCAAGGCCGTTCGATCCTCACTTTGGAAGAAGCCGCCTACTGGCGCAAGTTTCGTGGCGATGATGACCTCATCCAATAACTCTCACGATTTTGTTGAAAATTCGGGCCAAAACCGCAACAACGGTGGCGACAAGAAGGGTAAAACCCGTAAAAATAATGACAAGAATCGCGGCGGCAACAATGGCGGTGGCTGGAACAGTGGTGGACATCGGGGCAATGGGCAACAACCCAATTGGTCTTAACAGTGGGCCCCATGGTAGTGGAACTGGGGCAGTGGGCCGTGGCCCAACAGTGGGTATTTTTCTGGCAACCCTTACCCAAGTAACTGGGCCCAATTCCAGCAACAGGCCAGGCCCAGTTTCTTGGGTCCAGCTTCAGGCGGCATGCAGTTTTCTGGGCTGGGGCAGCAGGCCGGTGTGCTTGGGCCTCGGCCTCCGCATGCATTCCAGGCAATGGGCCCCACACCGACTCCGACATATATTGAGGCCGCAATGCATACACTTGGATTAAATCCTCTAGACTCGACTTGGTACATGGACACCGATGTCACTTCTCACATGACGTCCGACCAAGGTACTCTCTCATCTTATTCCAATTTGAGCAAAAATCGTGGCATAGTTGTTGGTAATGGCAACTCAATTCCAATTCGTGGTTACGGTCATACAACTTTGTCTCCCCTCCCCCCCATCCACCTCTTGTCTTGAAAAACGCCCTTCATGCCTCTAACTTAATTAAAAATTTGGTGTATGTCAGTAAATTCACCACTGATAATTGGGTTTCTATTAATTTTGATCCTTTTGGGTTTTCTGTGAAAAATTTCAAGACGGGGATGCCTCTCATGAGATGTGATAGTAGGGGAGAACTTTATCCCATCACGCCCACCTCCAGTATCTCGAGTCAAGCCCTGTCATCTACTTTTGCAGTTATAGCTCCTTCCTTGTGGCATGCACGTTTGGGTCACCCTGGATCGTCCATTGTTTCTTCGTTACATAAAAATAATTTTATTTCTTGTAAGGGTACGCGTAGTACTCCGATTTGTCATTCTGTTCTTTAGAAAAACATGTTCGATTACCATTTGTATCCTCTACTTCTCGTACTTTAATGCCATTTGATATTATTCATAGCGATTTATGACATCTCCCTTTTTAAGTTCTGTGGGTCATCGTTATTATGTTCTATTTTTGGATGATTATTCTAATTTTATGGACTTTTCCGTTAGCGAAAAAATCTCAAGTTTTTTCCATCTTTTTAAATTTTAGAGCATTCATCCATACCCAATTTGAACGAGAAATAAAAAGCATTCAATGTAATAATGGCAAAGAATATGATAATGGGTTGTTTTGGGAATTTTGTGCAAATAATGGCATAGTTTTTCATTTTCTTGTCCTCATACGTCTTCACAAAATGGGGAAAGCCGAACGAAAAATCCGTACCATAAACAATATTGTCCGGACTTTATTGGTTCATGCTTCTGTACCCCTTCCTTTTGGCATCATGATCTACAAATGGCTACATATCTTCTTAACATACTTCCTACCAAAGGATTGACATACATCCCCTCTTAAAATCATTTATAATAAGAATAATTCGTATTAACATCTTAGGGTCTTTGGGTGCTTATGTTATCCACTATTTTCATCAACTACAATTAACAAACTTCAAGCCATGTTATTTTTTATGAAACCCAATTTCTGTTTGCTAAAGTGAGTAATCCCGGGCCTAGTTCGTATAATTTTTTAGATGACGAGGTCATCTCATATATTATCCACCTTTTATCGGACTTGTCCCATACCCAAATGTGGGCCCGCTGGATCTATTGTTTTGTCCCCTCTGTCAAGTGGGCCAGTCCCTCCCGTCTAGGGTCCAGCAACTGGGCCGAATGTCCAGCCCAATTCTGCCCTTGCTTATGTTTCCAGTCTCGATCCAGCTTTCCGTGTTGGCCAGCCGGCCCACTGCCTGCTGGCCAGTCCGTCACCCATCCGATTTTCCCCAAAATCCACCAAATTCTCCCCGAGTCACAGACCGGTCACTTGTAGTCAACGGGGTATTTTTAAACCAAAAAAATATTTTAATCTAAATTATAATGTTCTTAAATTCCCCTACCCCGTAATCCAGTGTCTGCGTTAAATGATCCGAATTGAAAATTGGCTATGAACGACGATATGATGCGCTTATTGAAAATAAGACGTGAGAATTGGTGCCCCGTCCTTCTGGTGTTAATATTATTCGGTCTTTGTGGATTTTTACTTATACAAATAATTTTGATGGTTCGTTTGCGAGGCATAAGACTCGTCTTGTAGGTGATGGTAAGACTCAGCAGGTCGGCGTGGATTGCGTTTAGTCCGGTGGTCAAACCGGCTACCATTCACACTGTTCTCAGTCTGGCTCTTTCAAAAGCTTGGCCAATTCATCAGTTAGATATGAAGAATGTTTTCTTACATGATGATCTTAAGGAGACCTTTTACATGCATCAGTCCTTGGGTTTTCGAGACCCAAAATATCCTCATCATGTTTGTTTATTGAAGAAGTCCTTGTATGGGATTAAGCAGGCCCCTTGGGCTTGGTATAAGAGATTTGTAGACTATGTTTCCTCTATTGGCTTTTCTCACGGCAGGTCTGGTAATTCATTGTTCATATATCGTCGTGGTACTTCACTGACTTATATTCTATTATATGTTGATGATATTATCTTGACTGTCTCTTCTGATGCTTTGCGCAAGTCTATCATGACAATGTCAGTTCTGAGTCTGCTATGAAAGACTTGGGGCCCTTGAGTTACTTTTTGGGGATTGCTGTCATTCGTCATACATGTGGGTTATTCTTATCACAAAGAAAGTATGCCGCTGAGATCATTGAGCAAGTTGATATGTCCTCGTGCAAGTCTATTTCCACTCCAGTTGATACTAAACCCAAGCTGAGTGCTGCGGCTGGCTCACCTTACGAGGATCCGACCCACTATCACAGTCTTACAGGGGCTCTTCAGTATCTTACTTTCACAAGACCGGATATGACGTATGTCGTACAACATGTGTTTGTTTATGTATGATCCCAAGATTGAGCACATGAATGCGCTCAAATGCATTATTCAATACATCTAGGGGACACTTGACTATATCTTACATATATATCCTTCCTCGACGTCTACACTTGTCTCGTATACAGATGTTGATTGGGGTGACTGTCCAGATATCAGACGTTCCACGTCTGGCTATTAGATGTTTCTTGGTAATAACTTGGTCTCATGGTCTGCGAAACGACATTCTACATTGTCACGTTCTAGTGCAGAGGCCGAATATCGAGGGGTAGCCAATGTGGTCTATGAATCCTCTTGGTTACGTAATCTTCTCTTGGAACTTCATTGTCCCATTCAGAAAGCTACCTTCGTTTATTATGATAATATTAGTGTTATCTGGCTTTCTGGTAATCCGGTTCAACACCAGCGCACTAAACACATCGAGATGGATATTCACTTTGTTCGCGAAAAGGTAGCTCGTGGACAAGTTCGTGTCTGCTATGTCCCTTTCAGGTATCAAATTGCAGACATCTTTACTAAGGGTCTTCCCTCGGTCCTTTTTGAAGATTTTAGGGACAGTCTCAACGTACGAAGACCGCCCGCTATGATTGCGGGTGTGTGACAGAATATGCCGTGATATAAACGGTATATACAGCAGTGTATATCACTAGTATTTCGGACAGTTTTGGCCGTGATATAAACGGTATATACAGCAGTGTATATCACTAGTATTTCGGACAGTTTTGGCCGTGATATACACGGCATATACAACTGTGTATATCACAGTTTATGGAATATATTTTAGTAACTTTAGTTTGTATTTAATTAGCATTGTACACTTACCATAATTGTAGAATTATTGTACAAGTAGAATAAAGTTTTAGGAGTAGAATAGGAATATGATTTTCCTATTATGAAAATTGTAAATTGTATATATTTCCATTCATTAATGAAAATAATCAATGGAATTGTTTCTTATTTAGTAGTATTAAACCTCGAGTTTGAAATTCTTAAAGTGAAATCAACATTCTAGCTAAAAAAAAAAAAAAACCTTTTGCGTTGGTCTCCCGAGTTTTGTCCTTCACTGTATTTTTGGATCTGCCAAATACTGATGCATCTTTTTCTACCAAGAAACTATCGAACATATGACACTTGTGTCGAATTTCGACATAAGTCATATTGCTTAGGTGTGAAAAAAATTGAGTATAAAAGTTACGACTTAGTTTTATGTTTTCTAACCGGGTTAAAGGGTATAAGACATGAGTTGGTTAGTTAAATGAGTTTGGATTGAGTTAAATAAATTTATTATGAAAAAAAAAAATTATGTGATATGCCATGCCAATCAAAAGAGAAATGAGGTTTTTGTGTGTTTAGTATATTTTGAGAAAAATAATAATAATCAAATGATATTTTAATTCTAAAAGAAACAAAAATAATATTAATAGGCAATTCTCAAATACATGAGTGGTCGTTTAGAAAATTTACCCAACAAATATTATATGGGAACTCTAGAGAAGGCATATTTGGGCTTTCTAACGCTAAAACAGGGTGATTTGCAGAAATAAGGTCTTTTAATGTTATTGTTTAAATTTTGACCTCATTTAAAAAAAAGTTTTATAAAAATAATATTGAGGCCAGAATTGAGTAGCAAAGTTGTTTTTATCTCACAAAATCACTCTCTTTTAAAGAAATTAGAATAAAAAGAAAAACTGACTTGCCGTGTTCGCATAATAACTTGTATAGAAATTTCATCTACATGTGTTTTGCTTAAATTGATCCAAATCAACTTTATAACTTATTGTATAGAAATTTCAACTACATATTTTTGCTTTAAATTGATTCAAATTTCATCTACATGTTTCTGCTTTAATTGATCCAAATCAACTTTAATATTGCTTAGGATTCTATTATAATAAGAACAGAAGTGTTCTCTCACACTTGTACGCGAGTTTACGTAAATCACTCAACTCGACCTGAATTTGATAGATCTAAACAATATAATTAAGGACGAGGCATAATAGTTGAACCTAAAAGAATTCGGAGTGAAGTACAAGAATTTTCTTTTTTTAGCACACTATTTGAAGTGAAATCGTCTACCTCCACGAGGTAGGAGAAAATCTGCACACACTATTTGCTATTTGAAGGACTCAAACTCATAACAAAAGGGGGAAAAAGACTGATAAACTATAGGGGTGAGCGGGTCCGGGTACCCTAACATTTTTTAACTACCCGGACCCTACCCGGTAAAAGATCGGTTCCTAAATTTACTACCCGGAATCTACCCGTAGCAATCATTACTGAACCTGGACCGGTCAGGTCCTAGGTTCTACTGTAGAATAAAAACACAAATTAAGCAACAATTTTAAGCCTATGAGAATAAAAAAGAGTTCTAAAATAATTTCATCAAGTAGTTTTTTAGCCTGCAATCGGAGTTTTTAGTACCCTTATAAGAAGTTTTAGAAAACTTATTCATTGTAGAAAAACTAATTCTGTTACCAAAACCTAAAATTGCAAGCCAAATTTGACACTCAATTAATTGAACGTATTTATTTCAAAATAAATTTGAAAATATCTGAATTAAACTTATTTTCGTGTTCATAAGCTCTTTGATACAAAAGAAAAGCTTTATTATACTAGTAAATTCCTAAATTTCATCTTCACAACTATAAAAATATACACAAATTTTAAAAATAGATTTACATTTCAAATAAAAAAGTAATACAAATTGAAGATGAATATCGCCCGAAATAGAACAGAAGCATAAAGGGGTGAAAAAGATAAAATATTTACGTCTTGGGGTGGGGAAAATCAATGTGCAGGCGTGCAACAAATAATTTTGGAAAAAGTTAAAAGTGGTCCAAATGTTTCTAAAAAAAATTAAAATATTTAATATTTTATAGGTTCCGGGTATCGGTTCCGGTCGGATACCACTGCTCTCTATTTTCCGAACTGAACCGGACCCGACATTGATCGGTTCTTAATTTTACTACCCGGACCCTACCCGCTATTATAATATATCTACCCGGAACCTACCCGTTAGTGTCGGTTCCGATCGGGTATCTGGGTACCCTGTACCCGTGCTCACCCCTAATAAACTATACGACTATTCATGTGCTATAGAAACTGCATAACTAGGAGTATGTAAAAAGGTTGCTCTAACAAATAACTTTGAAAAGCAATCATACAATCACTCAGAAAGTTTAATTCAAAAGTACATAAATCAAGGAGAAGAAGAAAGGGAAAATACAACAAAATCATGGAATACCTGCCCATTTACATTGCACAAACAAATTCCATAAAGTACAAATCTATTTGCTGCTGCCATTAGTTTTTGGCTTTTTCACTATTAGAACTGGACACTTGACATTCTGCGCACAGTGGTTGCTCACACTCCCAAGAAATGCCCTGTATTCAATAACAACTCTATTACATAACCATGAAAAGATGCATACTATAACTAGTTAACTACGACAGAATTCTCTTTCTAGCCTTTCTTTGATTTACGTCGTGATATTGGTTGTTATATTCCCTCCATGTGAGTCAGTTGATGTATAGAAAAATAATTTAGCTAGTATCTTGGTTCAGTTGGTAAATTTTAGGGGCTAGCCCATATGTTTTTTGTTAGAGATGTGAGTGGATCCTGGACCCGATTCAAATCTGGTGGATACAAATCCGTTTTATAAGATATGGATTTTCAAAATTTGGACCCGACGGATCCGGATCGGACCCGGATCCGTTTCTAACGGATCGGATATGGATCTTGTATTTGAGATCCGTATCCGGTCCAGATCCGACCCGTGGATCCGTTTTTTATTAAATATATTCATAAACTAGAATGTAATTTTATAATTATTTTCTTAAAATTGCTAAGCATATCAAAACAAGTTTAATTCTCAAAACAAGTTTAATTTATCCTCGCGTTAACTCAAAAACCAAAAAATAAAGAGGTAACTTCGATAATAAAATCAATGTTATATTAGTGAATGACTAACATCTTCATAGACAAGTAGTTAAAATTATATTCACTTCATTTGTGAAGATTCCAAGCACATGCAAGTTCTGCATTGTGAAAATACTAGTCAGTATTTTCCACAACTATTGGCATTGTCCAACATTTTCAATTAATAGCTCACAATCAAAACGAGACAACGAACAAAATATCTCATATGAACATTTCAAAATTGAAACACAGTAAACTGTTAGCTAAGTAAAACTCGTTTGTCAGTTCAAAAAAAAATTCTTAGCAATGTTACATTCTTAGCAAGTCAAAAATTTTTACATGTGGATCCAGATCCGATCCGTGGATCCGATGGATCCGGATTTGGATTTGATTTTTATGGATCCGACGGATCTGAATCGGATCTGGATTCAGGTATGAAAAGCGGATTTGGATCTAGTAGGATCCGGTCCAGATCCGGTCCGTTGTCATCCCTATCCCCGGTATAGGTGGATGACAAAGGAGGGAACTTAAAATCCAGTCGGAGGCCTGGAGCATAGGTTCGAACCCTGGTGGGAGCAATTTGCTCTCTTATGAGGTAGGACCTTGTAGATGATATCAGTTCCTCTGTTCTCAAACCATGTTCATTTAGGCAGATCCCATGATTTACTGATAGTAGTGTTGAGGGACAGAGACTACTATCTCCAGAAATAATCTGGATTAAGCCAAGAAGTTTGATATAAAAAAAAAGTACTTTTGTGTGATAAAAGTTCAGATTTTTTGGGAGTGATTTAGACATACCATATTTAAGTTTTTAATTTTTTTTATTAATAGTACACATTAAAAAACTATATAAAAATAGTATAAAAGTAGTATAAATAAGAATAACTAATAATTTAAAATATTTTAAAGACATACAATAAATCGTGATAAAAGAAAAATCTATTTTGACTCTAAAAAAAAATCACATAAATTAGGATGGGAAGTAGTTTATTCCCTAAAAAATACTTCTGAAAAATTGTTCAAGCACAACTTACTGATTTTAATATTGGCAAAAATATTTTTAATTTTTATTTGATATGCATTATATTACATTTATTGATTTGGTATAAATAACCTGAACTAAAGCCTACCTCTTGATGACACCATACCCATGGCTTCCCATGACGAGCATGTCGACCTGTAACTTCTCCGCCGCCTGACAAATCACGTCCCTTGCATCACCATGCTCTACTATCGTCTCCACCTTAACCTGTATACAACACAGCAACACACAAACATTATCTCTCTACTCCAAATTACTATTAATGACCAATTTAACCTTCAAAACTAACCCCATTCAAGTCCTTGCAGGCTCGTTTTGCCTTCTCCATAACACACTGTACTACGTCATTGCTGTACCTCTCCATGGTCGCCAATATATCAGATGAAAACAAATACCCTGAAATAAGAGTCGTGTTGAGAATATAATCAAATAAAATATGCTCTTTCTGACCGCTTAAGCTTTTAGATAACACACTTCATATATGGTATTAGAGCATGCAAATGTGTGAGATCGAATCTCGCCGGCCATCCATTATTTATAAAAAGAATTTTCAAGTGCTTTGGAACATGAAAAAAATAGGCCAATATAATTAAAAATTAAAAGTGTGCTCTATCTTAGGACTTAACTCACACACTTCAACAAATTTAGACAAAATTATGAGACCCTCCATTCAATTAATCACTTGAAATGATCAATTACCTAATGAAATTTACCTTCAGGGTGGTCTTTCTCACCTGATCCGTCCAAGGAAGAGTAAACAGCTCGAGGTGGTATTGAGTAGAGAAGGATAAGGGTATCATTGGAATTTCCAGTGATTATGTTGTCTATACACCATGAAAGAGCATAAATGCTCTCCTCACTCTCATCAACAGCGACCAAGATCTTGCGTCCCTTTGCTGCCACGTCTGCCATACTTAATTTGATCGATGGTCTATAATAATCCAATTCAGAACCTCACAAGGATGAATGAAATGATTTTTCAGTAGTATAAGAAAGACAGTGTCTTTGGACTTTTAGCTGATTGTGGAAATGAGGGAATCAATCAACTAATGTATTTATAGTGTTGTCAGTGTGGGGAATTGAAGGGATCAGTGGAGGCTGTAGCGGTCAGCTGGTGGATTGGAAAATCTGTTGGCGGTTTGTGGGTTTTGGGTTGGTTTGGAGAGTGGTATTTTGGATGGTCGTTGGTTTTGAGTTGGTCAGTTTGAATAACTGGGGCTTTTGTCCTCTTCTGTCACTTTTCCTTTATCCCCTATTTATTCATTGTTTGTGTTCAGGATCCAACGAGAGTGATGCGACATAAAAAAAAACAAAAAAAAACGTTTTTATGTCTTAGCAAATGTGTGCTAGGTTTTAGTGTTTACTGATTCTATTAAGTACTACCGGCACTAAATTTAAGAATGAAGAACGATTCTAAAATTTGTGATTAAAAATAAATTTTAATATAATTATAAATTATCTTATTAAAGATAAATAAAAAAATTAAAATTAAATTATTATTAAATATTGTAAAGATGTATCATTTTTTTTAGGACAAAAGGAAAGAATGTTTGCGACGAAGGAAATGTTAAGTGGAATGCGGAAAAATGTATGACTTCCAGCTTTGTTTTGAGTGCCTATTTATTTTCTAACGGTATCTATGAATTGATCATAAGTCCAAATATGGTTAGAGCCCTTACGTGACTCTAGAACTTATATTGAATGAAGTTAACATAAATTTTGTACAATATTTTTTCATTCATTTTTATAATCATCATTTAAATTAAGTTCTTTAATACAACAAATCAAATATTTAACAAATAATATATTAGAGTACTGTTATTCACAGAGTACTATACAATCCTAACATTACTAATCGTTACATTATATAATATCTTTATAACTAAAATCCTGCATAGCTTGTATATGAACCAATGACCCCTAAGTACTAGTGTGTCTTTTTACAGTGGAAGAGTGACCCTTGGGCAAACTGCAAACTGGTATGGCTGTTTCTGCAGCTCATCAAGCTAGCACACTACATTGTCTTTTAACAATTCATACGTGAGTAAACTTCGGTTCTCTGTCTTTCTTCAGCAAGCTTTTTCCTACGTGCCACTTATTTGTAAGAATGTGATAACAGTGATACTTTCTATCATTGCTTCACTGCGTTAAACATAGGATGCTGTCTTTATCTTCACATGAAAGTTAGCTAGTTTAAGAAAAAAGATGAAGATCTAACAGCATAGCATGATAAAAGAAGCATATCATATTGAACAAGATTCCAATTCAAGATATCAGGTAAAACTGGCTTTCTTTCACAACACACATATACTGACACTACTTGAGTTTAGTTAACAAGACACTAACGGTCTCAAACTACAAAGAGTGGAATAATGCGAACAATGATGAAAGCCAAGATGAGCTCCGAGTCAAAGAGTTACCAACAACAGGAATGTGAAAGAGGCAAGTATCAAATGTAACAAGATGCACTTATAAAGGATTGAGGCACAAAAAGTGTCTATTTGTCCACGTCTTTAAGCTCATCTGTTTTGGAGAATATACCTTAATGGCCAAGACAAAATTTCCAGATATTCATACTCTCTTATAGGCAATAAAGAGAGACTTCCATAACTAGGTATCTCTTGAAAAACAAATTCTTTCAAAAAAACAAGTCAGAAAGAAGACAAGAAGAACAACTCCAATCTCGTATCACTACAGTTAATACTTTTACCCAAAAAGGCACTATGCTTCAAAGAGAGCGGATATGTTAGTTTGGAAACAGGAAGTAAATCAATGAGTGTAAGACCCAGATTTCTCACAATGGCATCTCGAATATCAAAATTTGTTGTGACCAATAAAATATTATCAGCTATATAAAAGCACACGGAGAAAGACAAGGTCATGTAGACTCTACTGTGGTTCATATTCAGTACACCTGCAGTTACTAATTCGGTATGGGCTACGTCTATTTCTTAGCAAGTTCAGTGTAATTTAAATGATTAGTATAAAGCACCCACCCCACACTCATTTTATACAGATATGTCAAGGCAAATCAAGAGTGTATGTAACATAGCTCACCAATTCCCCCAACTCCACCAATGACTGAGAGAAGAGTTTCTCAGTGAAGAGCAATTAGCACATCCCAAGAAATATCTCATTCCGAGCGGGGCTGGATTCCTTGGATTGTTCACTGTAATAGACAACAAATTTGTTCTCAAATTGAAACCAGATGCTAACTGAGTGTTGATATCAAGATATGTGAAATTTTCAGGAAAATAACTAAATCGCTACAAAATATACAAGCTCATAAAAATCAATGATTAAACAATCATTTACACTACAACACAATTCTGTTGTCCTGAATTCAGAGTAAATCCTCTTTTTCCTATGAAGAGCAAATCCGTGCAAGAAAACAGGATGACTGATAGGTCCAGTAGTAGGTAGTGAGATGGTCAATCAACAGTTGTCTGACTATCCAATATTCTTTGATAACCTATAACTTTAGTCATGAAGCAACATTGGTCATGATCATAATTGTGTCTTAGATTAAACAGCACCAAATACAGCAGATTCTTTGTTGTTTCCACATAATACAACACAAAATCAAATCTAATAAAAGTGTATGTCTTGCCAAGAGACTTAAAGATAGCGCAGTTTCTTTTGCATTCAGTAATGTAAAATCTAATACTGTTCCATTAACTTGATTAAACTGCAAACTGTCTAACTATATTCCCCAGCTGCATATCAGTGTCCCGAGTAAATAGAAAAATATTTTTTTCGATCATCAGAAGCTTCCCTTGCTAATATATTCTCATGCAACAAAAGCATCGAGCAACCAAGAATGAAATTTTACACTGAATTCATTTTTAAAACAAAATATTCTAACATACTTATTGTTGCACATGGAGGTTTGTGGACACAACAAGAGAAAGTAAACTAAGCTGGCATGATTAGCATAACAGATAAATACAATTGAACATAAATATATAACCATGTGAAATAAAGTAAACTTACTTTCTTCAATAAAGAGATTAACATTAGTATAAATATAAATAGGTAGTATACCTGCACTATCACATCTGAGTTTCTCACAAGCAGAAAAACCAGTCAACTGCATTCCATGTAGCTCTAACTAACAGATTCCAAGAAAGATCAGGTGCTTTACAGCTACAGGATAATCGCAAAAATCATTAATTCGCCAGTGCCTATAAATATATAACAACTCATAAATGATACTTCACTAACTACTTGAAAGTATTTGATAAGAAGAAATGATCCTAAAGTAAAACTTATTGCTAGTTCACCTTAGCCCAACCAGGGTCAACCTATCAAACCTTTTTACTAATAATAATCGACGACGACGACCAACTCTCTTTTTCCTGGAGAAGCATTGGCTGCTTTGCAAGCGATTTCTCTATCTTTCTAAGGATCTTTCCCCTAAGATATCTTCCGAATTCTCCAGTATGATCGCCTCTCGACAAGTCCATACGGGCAGCTAACACAGATTTGACAGCCAGCAGTCTACATGCTTGCATTCTAAAGGATATCTCTGTTTGATCAATATAACCTTTGTAGAAATTCTCCCTTTCGGCACCGTGAAGCAGGACATCACAATAATGCATTTTTGCCAACGACGAGAGACCACCAGCAGCATGGATAAGTTTTGCAGCAACTTCACTCCCAACAATAGCAGAAAGATTGGGAGCAATATACTCGGTTCGACTCTCAACAACAGGGTACTCCTTGTAATTAAGGCATTTTCAACTTTCTGTAATTTTTGCGTGTCTCCACCATCTTCTTGCATCTGTTCATCAGCATCCAAAGGACAATTCGCCCAAATCTGCCAATGTCTCTGAAAAGATTACGGTCGATATTAAACTTGCACTTAGATTAGATGATTAGCCTTTCCTCAGACAACTGTTGGGTTATGGATGGAATTGAAGAAGTCGCCAGTTTTTTGGTTTAAAATTTAAATAGAAAAGGATACCTATTCCTAATGTAAATCAAAAAGGGCTAAAAAAGGAATTCCGAATCCGAATCCGAATCCGAATCCGAATCCGAATCCAAATTCAAATTCAAATCCAAATTCAAAATAGAAAAGGTTTCCGGCTTGTTCTGTGAGTTGTGAGTTGTGACTTGTGAGATTTAGGGCATGTTCGGAAGGGCACATGCGAATTGGATTAGAGTGTAATCACATAATTTGCTCGGTTTGTTTGGCCAGTTAATTGTTTGATTAGGTGAAAATTAAGTGTGTACACTTTTCAATTTCAAAGATGAATCGAGAATTGGGTGTAGAGATGGCAGTGGATCTTGGATCCGGTCCGGATCCGGTGGATCCAGATCCGTTTTATAGGATATGGATCTTCAAAATTTGGACCCGACGGATCGGGATCGGATCCGGATTCGTTTTTGACGGATCGGATCCGGATATGGATCTTGTATTTGAGATTCGTATCCGGTCCAGATCCGACCCGTGGATCCATTTTTTATTAAATATATTCATAACTTTAGAATGTAATTTTATAAGTATTTTCTTAAAATTGCCAAGCACATCCTTGCAAGTTTAATTCTCAAAACAAGTTTAATTTATCCCGCGTTAACTCAAAAACCAAAAAATAAAGAGTTAACTTCGATAATAAAATCAATGTTATATTAGTGAATGACTAACATCTCCATCAACTATTGTCATTGTCCAACATTTTCAATTAATAGCTCACAATCAAAACGAGATAACGAACAAAATATCTCATATGAACATTTCAAAATTGAAACACAGTAAACTGTTAGCTAAGTAAAAATCGTTTGTCAGTTCAAAAAAAATTCTTAGCAAGGTTACATTCTTAGCAAGGCAATTTTTTTTACATGTGGATCCAGATCCGATCCGTGGACCCAGTGGATCCGGATTTGGATCTGATTTTTATGGACCCGATGGATCTGGATCCGGATCTGGATCTGGATCTAGTAGGATCCGGTCCAGATCCTATCCGTTGACATCCCTAATTGGGTGAAACAAGGTTACTTTTTAGTTCTTTTTATGTTTTTATTTTAATTTCTTTTCTTTTTAAAAATTATTTTTATTTCTATTATTTATTTTTATTTTTAAAATATATTTTTCTTTTTAAATTATTTTTCATTTCTTTTCTTCCCTTTTTCTAACCTTTAACCTTTAGTTTTATGATTCTGTGTAATTGCTCGTATTTTTTCTATTTTCCTCATTTAGCATAGCTGCGTTATTATTCTAATTTTTGACACTACACCTCCTAATATTAGAAAGAATGAGTCATCAACAAACTTGACATGTAATGAGTGATATTATTAGGGTAAAATTTCGTTGTTGAATGATGTTATAGATTTATATTTTTTCTTTATTTTAAATTATATTTACGTAAATTATGTTAAAACTTACTTATGTAATATTGAAATTTGGAAAAGATTTTCGGCTTGTGGTTGGCTTTGGTAATGTACACATTTGGTTATTTATTAAGTTTATGCAAACGTGTTTGGTATGAGTTGTGAGATAAATCTTAAATGCATGCTACTTCTTTTTCAAGAAAATTGAAATTTAATTAATTTCTTAATACTATCTAATATTAGGGGAAAATTTCATATATGGTCATACAATTATCATTAAAGCCGTTTGACTATGTTTTCTAGCATAAAAGTCACATAACTATCACTTCTTTTTTTCACGAAAGTCATTTAACTATGTTTTCTAACATGAAAGTCACAAAACTTTGAACTTACTAATACAAAAATGACACCTACCAGAAAATTCAATTTTCGATGGATAACTTTTTTATTTCTATTATTTCTAACCTAATAAATACAAACTCAATTAAAAGAATCGATCCGATGCAAAATTCATATAGATAAATTAAAATATTAAAGAAACGGAACCAATCCTTCCATTGAATATACGATCCAAAAATGTATAGAACTAAAATATTCATTCTAGGATTAACTTTTTTTAGTTTGATAATTTCTTTTTTTGCTTCATAATTTTAATACAGTTCAAAAAAAAATCCATATGATCCATTTTCACGAGCGAAAATAAAATGTTGTGGTTTGTGATGCTAGGTGTTGGATGGTGGAATTTTTACGATTGTGTTATGCAAACAAAATGCATCAGAGGAGAACATGACAGTAGATAAGTTTGTCCTTGATTATTTAGTTATATACTCAACAACTAAAATATTTGGAGAGTTGTTCTTGAAAAAACTTACGTTTGTAAATATTATATTGCTTGATGTAAATATTAGTTAACTTTGGTTAATTTACCCGAAACAATTTTTTTTCAGTCTTGGGGTATATTGGCCCTTCTTTAAATATACATTGAAAAGTTTTATATTTTATTGAATAGTAAAAAAATAAATTTTATGGAGTAATAGTTGTTATTATTATTTGCATCGGAAGCAACAATCTTGTGATTATTTTAAAAAAAAATTATTCACCCTTTTAGTACTTTAATATCTGCTTATAAATTTTGGGTTGGGTCGTTTGTATTTTATAGATTAAAATAAAATAATACTCCCTATGTCTCAATTTATGTGACACCATTTCCTTTTTGGTTTGTCCAAAAAAGAATGTCACTTTTTTCTATTTAAAAATAATTTAACTTTATGAGATATTTACAGCCACACATTTCAAAAGTCTTCATTTCTTTCTTAAATGTCGTGCCAAGTAAAATGATGCCACGTAAATTGGGATGGAAAAAGTAATAAAAAGAAATTACCCCCAAGAGTTGAATTTTAGGTAGGTGTGATTTTTGTGTTAGTAGACTCAAATTTGTGACTTTTATGTTAGAAAATATAGTTAAGTGACTCTGGTGAAAAAAGTGATAGTTATATGATTTTTGTGTTAAAAAACATAGTTAAATGACTTTAATAAAAAAAATGATAGTATGTGACCATCTTTGAAATTTACCCCTAATATTACTAGACATAATATTAGTTATAATAGAATGGTTTAGGGTGGATCCTAAATGTTAAATATACACGTGATATACACTTACCATAAGTAGTGTATATCACGTGTTGGTCACGGTTTTGTAAATATTTAGCCCGTGATATACCGTGTATATCACGGGTTGGGCAGATTTTAGGTATTAATTTGGTGTAATATTTTAGTGTAAATATGATATTAATTAGTATTGTACACTTACCATAATTATATGATTCTTGTACTATTAGAATAGGGTTTTGGGAGTAGAATAGGAATATGATTTCTATTATGGAAAATTATACATTGTATATATACTCTTTCATTAATGAAAATAATCAAGAGATTATTTCTTTCATGGTATCAGAAGTCTAGGTTAATATTTTTTCTCTCCCCAACTTCCGTCCAATTTTTGCATCGGTTTCCGAGCCCCATTCGCTCAGTTTCCGTGCCCGGCGATGTCTTCCCTCTTCCTAAATTTTCTTCCAAAATCCCTACATCACGTCTTTGCGTTGCTATTATGACTAAGAACACGTTTCACCATGCTCTTATTGTTTCTAAAATCAAGAATCACATCTCTATCATTCCTAAAATAGAAAACGTTCAATACGCAATGTGCGCTAAACTGTTCAAAGTTCACACACGCTCGCATCAAGTCCTCCATCACATTATTCCCACGGCTACAGAAATTCTTAAACCCGAGGATAATCCTCAATTATGGACGACTCTTGATGCTACCGTTCTTAAATGAATTTACTCTACTATCTCTACTGACCTGTTGCAAACGATTATCGAACCAGACGCTACGATGATGGATGCTTGGAATAGAATACGTGATATATTCCAAGATAATCAAAATTCTTGTGATGTTACCCTTGAGCAGGAATTCTCCCACGTCAATATAGAAGATTTTTCCAACGTTTCAGCATATTGCAAAAGGTTGAAAGAATTGACGGACCAACTCCGCAACGTTGGTGCGCCCGTTACCAAAGACTGTCTTGTCCTTCAAATGGTTGCAAGCCTATATGAGGCCTATAGTGGCGTCAGTACACTTCTTCGTCAAAGCAGCCCTCTTCCGCAATTCTATCAAGCCCGTTACATGCTCACGCTCGAAGAAGCAGGCTTGGCTAAGAAAGCGGCCAATGGGACCTCTCCTGTCGTTATGATGACCGAGTTCCATTTTTCTCCATCAGTCTCCAATGGTTCCGGTCAAAACCTCAACAACGTGTGGCAAAAAGGGTTATAATCGCAAAAATAGTGGTAAAAATTGTGGCAGAAACCGATGTGGAAATAGGCCTCAGGGCAGTGGGCCGCAAGCCAACTGGCTGCAGCCCTGGGGCCCCTGACCGTGGAACTGGGCTAGTGGGCCTGGCCCAACAACCCATATTACCCATCACATTCTCCTTACCCGAACTGGGCCCAATTCCAGGAGGCCCAGACCATCAGACCATCACTAGAACCCGAGAGCCACTGCTAGGTCGGGGCATCCAACCGGCGTGCTTGGGCCTCGGCTCCATCAGGCCCACCATACCGCGGGACCCACCCCTACCTGCATTGAAACTGCAATGCACATACTTGGATTAATCCCCCCGGACGCAAATTGGTACATGGACACCGGGGCCACTACCTACAAGACATCCGACCAAGGTACTCTCTCGTCTTATTCCAATTTGAGCAGTAATCATGGTATAATTGTTGTTAATGGTACTTCAATTCCAATTCGTGATTACGGTCATAAAACTTTGTCTCCCCCCCCCCCTATCCACCTCTTATTTTGACAAATATCCTTCATGCCCCTAAGTTGATTAAAAATTTGGTGTATGTCCGTAAATTCACCATTGATAATTCTGTTTATGTTGAATTTGATCCTTTTGGGTTTTCTGTGAAGGATTTCAAGACGGGGATTCCTCTCATGAGGTGTGATAGTTAGGGCGATCTTTATCCTATCACGCCCACCTCCGGTCTCTCGAGTCTAGTTTTGCCATCTACTTTTGCAGCCCTTGCTCTTTCCTTGTGGCATGCTCGTATAGGTCATCCGGGGTCGTCAATTTTGTCTTCCTTAGATAAAAATAAATTTATTTCTTGTAAGGGTACGTGTAGTACTCCGATTATTCAATCTTGTTCTTTAGGAAAAAATGTTCGATTGCCGTTTGTAGACTCTAATTCTCGTACTTTAATGCTATTTGATATTATTCATAGCGATTTATGGACGTCTCCTGTTCTCAGTTCTTTGGACCATCATTATTATGTTCTTTTTTTGGATGATCATTCTAATTTTTTATGAACTTTTCCGTTAGCGAAAAAATCTCAAGTTTATTCCATCTTTTTAAAATTTAGAGTTTTCATCTGTACACAATTTGAACGGAAAATTAAGAATATTCAATGTGATAATGGAAAAGAATATGATAATGGGTTGTTTAGAAATTTTTGTGGGAATAATGATATCAATTTTTGTTTCTCTTGTCCTCATACGTCCTCACAAAATGGGAAAGTCGAACGCAAAATCTGTACCATTAATAATATTGTCCGAACTTTATTGGTCCATTCTTCCGCACCTCCTTCCTTTTGACATCATGCTCTATAAATGGCTACTTATCTCCTTAACATTCTTCCTACCAAAGGTTTGGCATATTCGTCCCCCCTTCGAATACTATATAATAAGACACCTTCGTATTCACATCTTGGGGTCTTTGGGTGCTTATGTTATCCCCTATTTCCGTCCACCACAATTAACAAACTTCATGCCCGATCTACCCTGTGTGTTTTTGGGTTATCCGTCTAATCATCGTGGTTACAAATATTTTAATTTATCATCTAATAAAATCATCATTAGTCGCCATGTTATTTTTTATGAATCGCAATTTTCATTTGCTAAGGTAAGTAGTCCCGTGCCTAGTTCGTATATTTTTTGGATGACGATGTCTCCCCATATATTATCCACCATTTTTCAGACATGTCTCGCACCCCAAATCCGCCAGCGGGCCCACTTGCCCGCTGGTTCTCCAGTACATTCACAGACCACCGTTGTGGGTCCAGTGACTGGGCCGCCTCTCCAGCCCAGTTCTAGCCCGCCGCCTCTTTCTCCGTCCTCGCTTCGCTTTTGGCCCGCCGCCTTGGTCCAGTCCTCGCTTCGCCGCCCGCCTGTCGTCTATTAATTCCAGTTTCCGTGCTGGGCCATCAGACCGACTGCATGTTGGCCAGTCTGTCACTTGTCCCGATATTTCTCAAAATTCACCCAACTCTCCCCCGAGTCACAGACCGGTCACTCGTAGTCAACGGGGTATTTTTAAATCGAAAAAATATTTTAATATAAATTCTAATGTTCTTAAATCGCCTCTACCCCGTAACCCCGTGTCCGCCTTAAATGACCCGAATTGGAAATTGGCTATGACCGACGAATATGATGCTCTTATTGCGAATAAAATGTGGGAGTTGGTACCTCATCCTTCTGGTGTTAATATTATTCGGTCTATGTGGATTTTTACTCATAAGGATAATTCTGACGGTTCTTTTGAGAGGCATAAGGCTCGTCTTGTAGGTGACGGTAAGACTCAGTAGGTTGGTGTGGATTGTGGTGAGACTTTTAATCCGGTGGTCAAGCCGGCTACCATTCACATTGGGCTCAGCTGGGCTCTCTCGAAAACATGGTCCATTCATCAGTTAGAAATGAAGAATGCTTTCTTACATGGTGATCTTAAGGAGACCGTTTACATGCATCAACCCTTGAGTTTTCGAGACCCCAGCTATTAGGGACAGTCTCAGCGTACGAAGACCGCTCGCTATGACCGCGGGTGTGTGTTAAATATACACGTGATATACACTTACCATAAGTAGTGTATATCACGTGTTGGTCACGATTTTGTAAATATTCAGCTCGTGATATACAAACCATGTATATCACGGGTTGGGCAGATTTTAGGTATTAATTTGGTGTAATATTTTAGTGTAAATATGATATTAATTAGTACTGTACACTTACCATAATTATAGGATCCGTACTACTAGAATAGAGTTTTGGGAGTAGAATAGGAATAAAATTTCTATTATGGAAAATTGTAAATTGTATATATACTCTTTCATTAATGAAAATAATTAAGGGATTATTTCTTTCACTAAATAATTTAAATATTAATTTTAATTTTTAAAATATTCTTTCCTAAAAATTTAGAGTTGTCACATTATTAAATAGGTATGGAAAATTGTATTTCTAACTAAAATGATTGTAGAAGCTTACCTAGACAAAGTAAAATAATTTTTTATAGACAAAGAGTGACTTTGCTGGTTAATTGGCCAAAATTGAGTGATCATCTAGTCACTTAACCCGTTATAAATGTGGTACAAGTGTGATGTTGAAAAAAGAGTGCTTGAGAAGATAAAAGATGGTATATGAAAAGACCAAGAAATTGATAGAGATGATATGATGAAAAATGAAAACAGATACTTGAGGAGAATTAAAAAGAAAGTCCCGAGAAGACAAAAAGTAACATCACCATAATAACCATGAAAGATCATGCAATTTTTTAATATTACTCCCTCTATTCATTTTTACTTGTCATATATTAACTTGACACGCTTATTAAAGAGCCAAAAATAGAATGGAGAGTTTATCATATTATCCTAATTATTTCTAATTACTTAATGATTGAAATCAATTAAAAGTTATCAAAAAAAATGTGCAGACAACTAATTAAGTAATGAGTTTCAACAATTCACATGTTTCCCATAAAAAAGTAGTGTTGAAAAAAGAAATTTGATTTTTTTAATTTATTAATACTAAGAATAAAATAGGAAAAAAGTAATAAATTATTTCTTAATTTTTTAAAGTAGACGAGTAAAATTGAGTAACTATTTTTAATATAGTGAACAAGTAAAACCGGACAGAGGGAGTAATATGTTACTCCTAACTAATTCCAACACTTTGTATCATAAGGAATGAATTTATAACAGACGAGGAATATGAACTTGAACAAATATAACAAATAATATATACAAAAAAATATGAATTTGTTACTAACATATTTTTGATAAGATAAGAACCTTAAGTCAAGTTAAAATATTGCTATTTTATTGCAAAAAAAAAAGTATTAGTCCAAAAGTCCAGACAAACTCAACGTTTTAATACCTTAAACACTTTTCTGTTATGAAAATGTGGCTACTGTGTCCTCTTTCTTTCTTTTTAACTTTTGGCATGTCCAGCAAAAAGTTGCAAATGCAGCTACGTGATTCTTTGCCTACAAATAGAATTTTGAGCTGATCATATTTGCTTGTTTTTCATGTCCAGACAAAAAAAAATAGTACTACACTTTTCAGTGGCATTTGTCCCATGCTTTTCCAGACTAAAAAGAAAAAAATTGGCAGTGTGAATCAATACAAAGAGCAAATTAGTGCACAACTATCTTTTCTTATTTGAGTTATTTTCTCCTACTACATTCTTGAAACCCTGATGTAAAAAGGGGTAAGAAAGAAAGAAAGATTAATTCAAAAAAATTGATATGGATCAACAATGGTAGATACTTCAGAAGATGCAATCATGGAAAAAAGAGAGGAGCTCGTGGTTTCACCTGTTGATGATGAAAAGTAAAGCCCATTTTTCGAGTTGCCCATTTTCTAAAACCAACTATATGTTCTGCTGAAAAACTCCCTTTTCTCCCTTCAAGACCCAAAATTTCTTGTTCTTCACTAAAGGTTCAGTTTAGGGGTGGTTGTTCATACATGAAGGGATGGTCTAAATGGATGAATCAGTTAACGCCTATATATCAAGAAATATGGAAAAAGTTGGAATCTTTGAAGCTATTATAGCTTCCACATTCAAGGTTTATAGGCACAATGATTTGGTTCTTGCTCTAGCAGAGAAATGGTGTTTGGAGACCAATACATTCATTTTACCATGGGGAGAAGCAACTATTACTTTGGAGGATATGGTAGTTTTGGGTGGTTTCTCTGTATTAGTCCATTGTGTGTTGAAACCTGTTAAGCTTAAGACCAAAGATTCTGTTGAAGTTGAAAAAACTCTTTGTGAGGCTCTTAAAGTTATCAGAGCGCTTAAAATGAATGTTACTCACCATGCCTGGATGGAATATTTTTCAGGAAAAGGTGACCATTTGGAGCATGTTGCATTTTTGACCCTTTGGTTGTCAAGGTATGTGCTTCCTGCTAGAAGTTATCAGACTGTGGACAGAGCTCTTTTTCCTATTGCAATTTATCTTTCTCAAGGAATTGCAATAGCACTTGCCCCTCCTGTTCTTGCTAGTATTTATAGAGATTTAAACTTGCTTAAACAGTTGATTATATCTTCAGCTGAACAGAGTAGTAATTCTAGATGTATGGAAGATGAGTCGGATCTTATCCTTCGCGCTCCTCTTCATTTTGTTGAGCTATGTGCATGGGAGAGATTTCCCAATTTGCAGCCTAAGCCTAGTGTTATTTACTGTGGGGAGTCAAGAGTCGCTAGATGGCATAAGGTGAAAAAACTAAATTCTGTGGATCCTAGGAGTGCAATAGAATCTGCAGCGGAATGTTTTCTGTGGCGTCCTTACGCTATTGATACTGTGAAGAACTGGGACATCAGCAAATTTTACAAGGAAATGGAGGAACATGTGTTGGTTGGACCAAAAATGGAAAGTGAAATCTTGATTTTTGCTCGCCTTGTCCCAGCTTCTAAACTAGTTGGGATGGATAGTGTAGAGCTGTATAACCCTCATAGAGTATCAATGCAATTTGGATTCGATCAAGATGTGCCTGGTTGTGTGAATCATGCTTGGAGCGATTATGACAGATCAATTAAATATACTAAGCTCTATATACCTTCTAGGCTCTTCGAGTCAGATGTTAGCAAACGATACTTGGAGTGGTGGAAGAACCAAAACGTTGCACCTGAACAGCGGTCTGAAACTCGTGAAAGGATGCCAAGAATGCTGTGGGGACACCACGAAGGGATGAATGCCTCTGTATGTTGTGAAATTTTGCAGAAATGTGACGAGGTTAGAAAAGATGGTAGTTTTCAGGATTGTGAAATGATAGCTGTAGAATCATCAGATGATGATGACAATATACCAATTTCGGAATCTTTACGCAGGAGGAAGCCCATGAAGAAAGAAATTACTCTACCTGGTTATCAAGAACCCCTAATTAGCATCCAAAGCCGAACTTCTTCAGCTTCAAATCATGGAACTGCTAGAGAAAGGGAGACTATATTGGAATCAAAACCGTGAAGCGAAAATCTTGAGACTTTAAATGGAAAATCAGAGCAATTAGATGGACATGAATCATATGTAGTTAAAGAAATGGTGCCACTAGAGAGCAAGGACAACAATGAGAAAGGTGACTGTAAGCTCAATTTCCCTGATAGTATCAAATTTGCAAGTGACGGTCCAAATGCAGATAGGGGAAATAGTAAATATGCAGAATTTTCGAGTAATAGTGTGGAAGAACCTAAGGTAACTGCAAAGGGTACAAACATAACTTTAGGAAATATGGAGATGGAAAACATTAACAACCATGAGTAAGCGAGCAGTAGATATGAAATGACTGATATTCTGAAACTTGAGATGAGGATTAAAAACCTTGAAAACATCAATGCTGGAAAGGCTCCAAGATTCAGGACAAGGTGAAAACAAGATAAAGATGAACTACAGAGCTGATGCTTCTTTTACTAAGTCTTTTGATTTGTTCATAAAAGTTATATATTCTTCTCGATTGAATTATGTTTCAGTTCACTTGTTTACTTTCCAGGTTGCTAACTGTTTTGCATATCAACTGCCATGCAAAACCTTCTTCTTCTTATTTTTTCCCCAGTGTTTGCTATGGTTGTGAATGCGAATTCAAGATTACAGATTACTTCCCCTATGCTAAACTTTTCGCCCTCCCTGGAGTTCATCTGGCAGTTTGTTTGCCCAATTGAAGCTCAATCTACTATGTTACTTCTTCCAACTCTACGATCATGAAGCTCATATAATTTGCTATGATTGCTAGTAACTCTCCCATGAAACAACTTTGTTGAATATTATTACAACTCATGTGATTATCCGCATACATATCCTATAATTGAAATAACCACTGCTGCATTTCACTTATCAATTCTCATCCTTTCATTGTGTTAAAGATGGTCTGAACCTACATTACTTGGTAAAACATGGTTGCTATTGTTCTAGAATATCAAGTTGCTCCGAACTCCGAGATTCATTTCAATTCTTTTTTTTCTTTTCCAAAACAAAGCAAATCAAAAAAATGAAAATTTCCCTTTATGGTGTGGAGAGTAATTAGAAGTAAAATTTCAGTGGATGAGATAATACAGAACTTTGGTCATATTCTTGTCTAAAAAGTGTATTTTTTCGTGTGCTAGTCCTGCTAAAATTTTGCAAATGAGCAAAGCTTCAATTGAAGCACCGAAGGTATAACAATCATGAAAAAGGGAGCAGTAGAAATGAAATGATTGATATACTGAAACTTGAGATGAGGATTAGAAACCTTGAAAACATCTTTGCTGGAAAGGTTTCAAGACTCAGGACAAGGTGACAAGAAGATAAAAGCTATACTATAGTGATGATGCCTCCCTAACTAAGTCTTTTGTTTTGTTCATAAAAGTTATATATTCTTCTGTATTGCCTAGTATTGGAAGAAAGTGAAACAATGCTGCTAGCTCATTCTTCTATTTAGGTCCTCCTGTAACTATCTCTGCTTTATGAACATTTTATACTTGATTTCACTTGTTTGTATTCCAGGTTGCTAACTGTTTTCTATATTAACAACCATGCAAAACCTTCTTTTTTCTCGGTGTTTGTGGCTGTTGTGAATGCAAAGCAAAGATTACAGATTACATCGTCTACGCTAATTCTTTGCCCTCCATGGAGTTCATCTAGCACAGTTAGTTCCTCATTTGAATCACTGCTTCCACTTCTACAATCATGAAGCTCAAATAATTTGCTTGTTCGCCAGTAAATGTCCCATGAAACAACTTTGTCTAATATTATATACCACCCGCGTGAAAATCTGCATGCTTCTCTTATATTGAAATAACCACTGCTGCGTTTCACTTGTCGATTTTCATCTTTTCATTGTGTTGAACATGGTTTAAACCAGCATGATTGTTTTTGTTCCAGTATATCAAGTTATTCTGAACTCTGAAAATTTCATTTAATTCTTTTTTTCTTCTCTTTGCAAAACAAAGCTAGTCGAGTGATAAAAATCTCCTTTATGGTATGGAGAGTAATTAAAAGGAAAATTCCCAGTGGATGAGATAATATTGAACTTTGGTTGTATTCTTGTTTGAAAGTGTACTTATTGCAGACAGACTTCAGAAAGAGAAAAAACTTCTGAAATTATTTCAAGGATCATTCATGAAATTATTTTCCCCTTGAACATATTCTTGAAGAGGAGATAGGTGGTTTTGGAATAAAAAATTACAGTGAAATAGAAGTATACAAACCTATGTACACTAGCAGGTCAATTTATATGGGAGAAGCCATCAGATAATATGCTTAAGTTAAACACTGATGGCAGTAACTGAAGGAAATATGGAGATGGGAAACATTAACAACCATGAGAAAGGAAGCAGTAGATATGAAATGATCGATATACTGAAACTATATAGTTTAGCTTTATCTTGTTTTGATCTTGTCCTGAGTCTTGGAACCTTTCTAACAATGATGTTTTCAAGGTTTCTAATCCTCATCTCAAGTTTAGGAATACTAACTTTCTTGGAAAGATTGAAGTAGTACTGTATTTGATAAGAAGAAATGAAACAAAAATAAAATCTACTGCTACTACTTTACCTTATCCTAGCCAAGATCAACCTATGAAACAATAAAATATTAATCTTAGAAAATGTTCCAGCCTCAGAGAAATTAGGTGCTTTGGGTTTTTCAGGCACTCCAAAGATCATATTATTTACTAGCTTCATAAAATCATAGGAGTATGTTTTTTCCTCCTTCTCTGAGGATGAACACGGCCAGGTCTCTTTCTCTTACAAGGCTCAGATTGATCAGTAGGAACCGGAACTGGAACCGAACGAGGATTTTTCCATCTCTTTATCCTTTTAAGGATCTCTTCAACAAGAGATCTTCCATATTCTCCAGTCGGGTCTCCTTTCGTCGAGTCCATTCGGGCTGCTAATGTACATTTGTTTGCTACCAGTTGATACGTTTGGATCCTAAAGTTAGGAGGTGCACTGTTGAATATTTCACATTGATTAATATAACCTGCTCCTAAAGGACGAAAATCATAAATATTGGAGGGGAAGTTTGGTAAATCTTTCCTTTTGGCGCCAAGAAGTTCCACATCACAACGAAGCATTTTTTCCAATGACGAGAGACCACCAGCAGCACCCATAAGTTTCGCAGCAACCCCACGTCCAACAACAGCAGATAGATTGGGAGCAATATATCCCATTCGATCCTTGACAAATTGGAAAACTTTTTTCTTTGAAGAATCAAGAGAAATTGCTCTGTTACATGCTTCATTTGTCTTGTGTAAAACGTTATTTGGTAATGGTTTGCCAATTGTAGTTGATGCTGAAACAGAGACAATGCTGATGATTGCTGTGGGTAACAGTCCTTCCAAGTCCACAAGAGTTACATCCATTTGGTTGCCAATTTTTCTAACAACACGGGCATAATCAATTGGGTGAGGTAGAATTGACTCAAACTCTGGAAATTTCAATCGATACTTGTCGCGTATGAAATTATGGATTATAACAATTTCATTCTCAATGTCAACTAATAAAGTACTGCAGGCTAGTATAAACTTATATTCTGGATCATCAACGTCAACTTGGAGAACAACACTTTTACCTTTACTCGTGACATTCTCTTCAATTTTCTGAATTATGTCAATGTAGCGAGGCGATTTTTGCAACTTGAAAACATTATCAATATCATCATCATCATCAAGCACTATTCGATCTTCGTCCATGTGTTCAGCAATATCCAGATCAACAACATTATTGGACAATTCCTCCACATCTGCCACGAGCGAATCGGCTAGAATCGCCATCGTATTTGTTGCGGCGCTGGGGATGGAATTAACAAGGAATCGACTAATGCGTGCTTTATATTTTCCTGATATTTATGGAAACCTAGAAAATCGCAATACCCTATTTATTAACGGAAAAGAAAAATTCTATCACCTAAATAAAAAGAAAATTGTTTTCTAAGAAGGAAAGTTTGTAAATTATAAGTGCATTCTTATTACTAAGATAAAACGTTTCCAGCATGCAATATATATTTTAAACTTTTAACCATCATAAAATTAGTTCGTAAATTTATATATAAGGTCTTTGCAAAAATATTATAGTTAGGGGTGTCAAAGAAAACCGATCTAACCGAATCAATTTTTAAATTTTTTAATGAAACCGACGTGTTTAATACTAACTTATAACCGTATCGAATACTTAGATTGGTTTTTTATTTTATAAAATAATACCGAAAACATACCGAACCAAACTGAATAAACACATATATATATATATATACTAGTCTCTATGAACATGACTCGCATGTTATCCCCTATCATACGAATGTTAGGTATTAAGTGACCATATATATAATTGTTATCATTTACAATATATTGAAAATCGTTACTAAAGAATTAAACCATAAAAATATCTTTCAGTTTTAAGAATATATTTATTTAAAAGAAATTAGGTTGATCACAAAAGTAAGATATAATATCTAACAAAATAAAATCAAAATGTATTTGACCGGTACAAGATTTATTTTTTAGTATAGCTATTAACGATGAAGTTCAAGTGGCGGAGTTGGGAATTTGGCGAAGAGTGTGAAAATTCTGTTCTAACTTGTGTTAAGAGTTTACAAAATTAAATATATATTCATAATAGCTAACATTTAACATGTACACCGCGTAATTTTCCGGCGAAAGGTGGTCAGCACACACTTCGCCTAATGTCTTTCCGCCCATGAGTAGTCCCTTTCCAAGTTATCATAATCATTTTTGGGAGTTTTTTTTCCTTCGCTCAGTGTAAAACGCTCTCTATCAATGGTGATTTCTTTTTCAAGATTCAAACTCAAGTCATTTAATAAGAATTAAAGAACATTTATTATCTTTCTCTTCTACCCGTGTTTAAAATATGATTCTTTTCCAAAAAAGCAAATCAGTTTTGATGTTTGATTATAAATTATTTTTAAGGAAAATAACTTCATATCATTGATCCAACTAATACATATGCATTGATGTAAATCTTGTTGGGCTATAATTGTTGTAGGGAACGGGAAGTAAGTAACTATTACAATAATAGAAAGGATAAACAAACTATTACAATAAAACTGAAAATCAAAACCTTAACAAATTGCTTGTGTGATTCGCTGAGTCGAGTGATGACACTTTTTCTTTAAGACAAGATTGCCCCGTATGTCTCCTTTTAAGGTGTTGAGCAATAGTCTCCCAAGATACAACAACAACTTTAACAAGTGAGCAAAGGAAACTCAAGTGTTACACTTGAAGAACTTTGAGTATAGTGACTTTGCTAGAGAGGAAGAATATGAACTCTGAAAATCTGTAAAATTCTCTAAGTGTTGAGTGTTATGTTCAATTGAGCCAAAGGCCTCAATTTATAGTGTAAGTAGAAGACCCCTTACCTAGCCAACTAATGGCCTTCAATAGCCATGTAATTGCACTTGAATGAAGGTTACATTCAACCAAATAATTGTTGAATTCATGTGGCAAGTAATGGAGAATCAATGCTCCAAAACCAGCTCAAACGTCAGATTTTTCCAACTTCTCATCGCAGCAATCTGCCTCTGAAGCGTCGCGGCGCAGCCTGGGAGGCATCGCGGCTCTGACAATTGTGGCGCCGCGGCCCTTCACGGCGATTTCCGACTCGTTTCATCTTACACTTCGTACACTTCTTTCTTCCTTTACCAACGTGGAATACTTTGTCATATGGTCAATAACCGTCCATAATTCTATGTCTCAAACGTATTACATAGTACCAATATCTCTTTCACTAATGAAATTTGCGATACTTGGCACTACGTGTGCACGTGTGTGAAAATGACGTTTCCGACGTGCTGGCCCAATTGTTCGAGTCATAAATTAATGGGATATACTTAATTCCATATTTAGTAAATTTTCAACAAATCTTTAACACACTCAAAAATGTCATTAAAACACTACTCAAGTTACTATATACTGTCAATCTTTGATACTAGAATTTTCCCCCATAAAATATGTTTCATCAACTAAACACAAGGAAACATGTATTTTTTTGAAAATCGATTTTTTTTTCATCGTACCAAACACAAGATAAAACAAGATATTACAATTGAAATGAATTGATCTTTTGGTTAGTCAAAAGGTGCAGTGCACAATTTGCACATGTTGCGCCAATACGGTCCATACTTGGCAAATATCAGATTCTTCTGGCCATAAGCCAAATACTGACATGCCTTTATGAGGCCTACTTGCAAAGACATGATCATATGTCTTGAGGACTTTCTCGGCTGCATCAGCAGATGGTGGAGATGGGGGTGAGGAGGGATGTTTCTATTTCCGAGAATCAGTTCAGATTTTTGCCGGGACACTCTACTACAGAAACCATTCATTTTGTAAAGAGATCGGTGGAGCAATATAGGAAATAGAAGAGGGATTTGCATATGATATCCATCGACCTATAGAAGGGATACGATAAAGTCCCAAGGGAGATTTTATGGAGATGCTTTGAGGCTAGAGGTGTACCTGTACTAGAGCGATCAAGGATATGTATGATCAGGAACTGGGTAAGGACAGTGGGAGGAGACTCAGAGCACTTTCCAGTGATGATGGGGTTGCACCAGGGATCAGCTCTTAGCCCATTCTTATTCGCTTTGGTGATGAATGGATTGACGCGGCAGTTTCAAGGTAAGGTGTCATGGTGTATGCTATTCGCGGATGACATAATTTTGATTGAAGAGACTCACAAGGAGTTAACGCTAAGCTGGAGGTTTGGAGATACACCCTGGAGTCTAAAGGGTTCAGGTTGAGTAGGACCAAGACAAAGTACATGGAGTGCAAGTTCAATGATGTAACACATAAGGCAACGTGAAAGTGAGGCTTGGAACTCATATCATTCAAAATAAAGTCAGTTTCCAGTATCTTGGGTCTATTATCCGAGGGAATGGAAAGAACGACGATGATGTCACACATAGTATTGGGGCATGGTGGATGAAAAGGAGGCTCGCATCTGGGTTTTGTGTGATAAAAGCCACCTAAACTTAAAGGCAAGTTCTACAGAGTGGTGGTTAGACCGACTATGTTGTATGGAACGGAGTGTTGGCCAGTCAAGAACTCTCACATTCAGAAGATGAAAAATATGGAAATAAGGATGATGCGATGAATGTGTGGCCATATTAGGAGAGATAGGATTAAAAATAAAGTGATTTGAGACAAGGTGGGAGTAGCTTCGATTGAGGACAATATGCGGGAAGCGAGGTTGAGATGGTTCGAGCATGTGTAGAGGAGAGGCACATATATCCCAGTGCGGAGGTATGAGAAGTTGGTCATGGACGATTTTCGGAGAGACAGAGGTAGATCGAAGAATTATTGGGGAGAGGTAATTAGACATGACATGACCCAGGTTCAGCCTGCCAAGGACATGACTTTAGATAGAAGGTTTTGGAGGACACAAATTAGGGTAGAAGGTTAGTTAGTAGTCGAGTGTTATCTGTTCATACTATATGTTTGAAAGGGCAACAACAATGTCTATCTCTATTTTAATATGATAACAATATTTTAATTGAATTCAAAATCTTAAATATTATTACAATATGTTTATGTATGTAATTGTGTTTTAGGTTTTATGTGTTTCTCTAGCTGGGTTAAGTTTGAATAATCAGAAGAACTCAATAGATTATAAGACACAAGATATCCCACTCATCAATCTTACGTCAACATTATTTTAATATTTTATATGTATTTTTGTATCCTATTATAATAATAAAACCAAATTATAAAGAATTTCAAATTCCTTAGATAGGTGATTCTCGTAGATAGTAACTAAATATTGTTGGAAATTTGCCTTTGGCGGGAGTTGCGTCCAACCATCTTTAATGACTTAAACACTTGGGTTTCGCATGTTGGAGACTTTGATTCTTCACACGTGCATAATCTACTAAGTAAGTAGATGACCGTAGGGCCAAGGATCGTCAAATTTCGTTGAGAAATGAAAGAGATATTGGTCCACGAAGTGAGGTGTTTGAAGCATAAAAATGTGGTAAAAGACCAATCCTCCCTCATCAGTGGGGGAAGAAAGATTTGTTTAGTTTATAAGTCTCAAAATTGGCTTAGGGTTTGGGACCCCAAGGGGTATCCCATGTGTTTAAAGGAGGGAGGATCTAGATGTGCTTTGGTTCAAGGCCAAGCCCACACGCGTGCCGCCTCTCGGGTCTGATATTATCTTTTTGGACCGAAATTGCTTCATATTTACAGTTTGGTCCTTGAAGTTTCAGGCAAGTTAAATTGGGCAGAGAACTTGTGCTTTTGCTGTTGATTTTTGGAACGCTAACCTCCATTAATATGCACATCAATTCAGTCATTACTTGGCTGAATAACTCTCCCTAATGGCTCTAATCCGTTGCACACCATTTATTTTGGCTGAATTACTACCTCCATAATTGTCATTACTTGGCCAGTAACAACAATTATGTGGGCAGTTGGTAAGTCCTCTCCTTACAACTATATAATGAAGTCTTTGCTCAATTGTTGACACTATAACACACAAACGAAATCAGATTCTTCCTACAACTTTCCAGCATCATTTCATTACTCAAAGTTCTTCAAAGTAACACTTGAGTTTCCTTTGCTCAGTTGTTGAGTTGCTGTTTTATCTTGGGAGACTATTGTCCAGAACGTAGAAAGGATATATACGGGGCAATCTTGTCTTAAAGACAGAGTGTCATCACTTGACCCAGCCTATCAAATTGTTACAGTTTCCTGTTCCAGTTTCTTGTTCAAGCATACTGTAATTTCAATTGTTGTAATTTCATTTTCTTGTAATACTTAGCAGTTACTTATTTCCGTTTCCTGCATCATTGTAAACAATAAATATATCGAAGATTTTCTGCAGAATTCTGAAAGTGAAAGCGAAAGTTATTATTGGATATAAATATAAATTCATGAAAATATGCTACAAAAAATATTTTAAAAATAAAGAAAGACAGTAACTTACACGAAGATAATGTCACTGTTTCTCGAAATGTGAGCCAAGACTCCTATGTCACACCGCACAATTAGTGTAATGTGAACAGAAAAATATACATCTCTCAAAATTTTATATGACAAAAGAAACTATAAATCACACTTATTGAAACAACGGGCAAGATTAAACCCCGAAATTCAGATTCAAAGTTATTGTTGGTCACTAACACATTAAAACACAATAATGAATAAAGCAAAGAAAAAAATGAATGATAATTTATAATTATGAGCATGAGGATATAATTTTTTTAATACAAACTAATAAAAATTATTAGGCCATGAATGAACTTTTTACCTGTAACAATATTATAAGGATCTCAAGTGTTCTTCTGGATATCATTATATCAATCTTCAAAAAATTCTCAAAACTTTGAATGATTATAAAGGCATACATGATCGGCGGATCCTTTAGATTGTCAATAAAAGCAAGAAGTGCATAAGCAAGAATGAAAGTTTTATGCGAAATCCTGAAGTGAATCAAAGCTATTGTTAGATATTAATCATGACAATATACTACAAAGAATACAACAAAAATAAAAAGCTAAACCTAATATCATTATATCAATCTGCAAAAAAATCTCAAAACTTTGAATCATTATAAAAGCATACATGATCGGCCGACCCTTTAGATTATCAATAAAAGCAAGGAGTGCATAAGCAGCAAGAACAAAAGTTTTATGCGGAATCCTGAAGTGAGAATCAAAGATATCGTTAGATATTAAATCATGATAATATACTACAAAGAACACAACAAAATTTAAAGCTAAACCTAAATCAAACCAAAACAAATTATGAAAAAAATCGGACAATCATAAGTTCCCCCACAACGCTTATAATTTATAGAGTCGGCTACGTATTTTCGTCTCCAAATCTCCTTATAGATAACCCTAAAACCTAAAAAAAAAATTGAAAGTACACGAAATTTTTACCTAATTATGGATACGTAGGTATAATTTATTTTTTAGTATAGTTTTTTTTGTACTTCTTCCGTTCACTTTTAACTGTCTTTTATATTAAAAATAAATATTTTTACTTATTCATTTTAACATATCAAAAGAGACAAACTCTTTTTTTTCTTGTTTTACCTTTTAACATTTGCTCATTTCCAAATTATTTTCTAAGTCTATTAAGACTATATATTAATTAATATGATAAAATATATATTTCATTAAATAATTCGGAAGGAGCGTGTAAAATTAATAATAGACAAATAAAAGTGAATAGTCTTTTAGAATTTTCAGCCGATTAATAGTAGTAAAAATTAGGGGAAATGTCTCTTGTTTCTATTCGTCCTTTTGGAATTTGGGGTTGCATTGACAACCACCAATAGTGTCATATATTTATTAATTTTTAATTGCTTATTCATTTAGTTTGTATGTATTTGTACTTGTCCTTTTGTTCTCTTTCGTGTTCCTCATTCGTTTCTCTTGAAAAACGTATTTATGTCTCTTTTAGGAAAATTGTCACTGCCCTAAAATTGGGTGGAACGTGATCGATATCCGAAATTAACTATCTGTCGAGTGAATCCTAACTAACTAACATAATAAATAACATCATTTGAATTGTTTGTATTAACTTGAACTGCTAACATTATTGATAATACTTAATCATTTGGGTTTATAAATGAATACCCCGTAAACTGGCACTGAAATTCATTAATACCCACTATATAACTGGAGACTGCATAACTGGAGACTGCATGCTGATAACTATAAACTAGACGACTATAAGTTGAACTGTAAACTGAATAACTAGCATCACATGAATGTTGAGATAACTCTAAAAGCAAATGATTTTTTCATGAAAAAAAGTTTTTATGTCGGGGTCTTGCATACGTGAGATCTAGCAACACGCACAGGGTTTAGCATATACCCCTACAATCATGTAGTTTTATACCTACAAATGTGAGATAGCTAACCTTAACCCTGATGACTCTCACACAAGAGGAGGGGGGTGGGGGGGGGGGGGATTGAACACTTCTCCTTTTTGAATTTGTAAGTGATCACACCAATAGTTGAATCTGAACTTAGCATAAATACTGCAATATAATGCAATGTACATGACATATAATGATTTATGATTCATTCAAACATGTATTGATGTTTTGCACGACCAAATATCTATCTTATGTGATACCTAATTTTTCGTTTGCAGAATAATAAAGAACAGAAAAGCAGCGACACAATATCTTTACGTGGAAACCACCGGCTCACAAAGGACAGAAAAAACCACGACCTACATCTCTGTAGGATTTATCCCAAACTCCACTACAACGTGAGCATCTGCAAATTCAAGTTACAACTCTATAAACTAGGAAATAAATTCTAATTTTATCTCAAAAATCTCCCTATACTATTGAGCCCACTTCAAGTTATCCCAACTTGAAGTTGAATTTGACTAACTTTTATACCATGAGTATTGCTTCTGTGAAAGCAAAGGTATAACTCGATGACAATCCTAATACACGATTCTAGAATCAAGGACTATAAAACATAAACTCTATTAAACATTTTCTTCAATCGTCTTCGTTGTACTAGGCAACACTTCTGAAATCAGAACTCTCTCAAGTATGCTTGACAGTGTTTGCTCAATGTTATGATTTTTCTCTCTTTGTGAGTGCACGAACTTCTTGATGGTTGGACTTGAATATTTATAGCTTTAGGTTGCAACAAGTTGGCTAAATCAATCCCTACGTGATAAGGCCAATATGAGTGTTAGGGTTTGAGTTAACTTGGGATTATTGCTCTTCAACACGGTTACAGTTTCCTTGTTGGAGTCTGAAGTATCTTGATAAGTATGGTAAGAAATCGTTTGCAGCCTTGTACGCCAAGTCCTTACCATAAAACACAAATTCTACTCACTGTAGGACTCTGAGCAGGAACACGTTCTTGGACCTGGTTCAAGCATCTGTTCCATTCAACTTTGTCTCACATCCGTGTCTGATATGGAACATGTTCATATACCTGGTTCATTCACTTCTGCTCTGTGATTAACCATGTTTATCGATCTGGTTCATTCACTTCATCTTTGTATCTGATTCATTCGTCACGTTTGAATTTGTCCTGCATCTCAAATAGAAGATGGATCATGTCCATTGACCTGTTTCATTCATCAATATCTTGCTTTGTGGGTCTGCTCTGATCTGTTATGTTTCTCTGAGATAAAACATGTTTGAGGACCTGGTTCACTCTCCTTGTGCATTCTAGCTTTATCAATCATCCTTTTGTGTTTAGTTCATTTGGTATGTCTCTAAGCCTGAATTATTTGATATGCCCATTTACTTTGTCAATCATTAAAACCTACCCTTGTCATTCTTGCTAATGGCAACATGTATGTTTCTGAAAGCTAAGACAATTAAATGCACGACTCATATGTTCTTTCTTAAGACTGAACTGAGTGAGGATATGATGGGTTGAGAGCTAAATGATAAAAACAATATCTAAGGCATTTTATTTAACATGTGGAGTACGTAGGTTTGCTAGAATATTTCCCTTATGTGAATTGAACCATCGATTAGAAAATTAGAATTGGAAAGAATGAAATCCAGGAGTGACTGGCAGTGAATGCCCGGTAGCAAAGGTGCAAAGCAGACTTCAGAGGTTAATAAAAGAGATAATAGCCAAGAAAGAATACGATGTTGTAACTAGGGGCAAGATGCTAGGTAAAAAGGGCTTGTCTTCAGTCAGTATAGGATTCCAACTCGATCTTAGGCAGCTCGCATATGATAGGCAGGAGAAGTGATAGCCGGGAGAGGAAGGAAGCGCGTTGGTCAAAGCTCTTTTCTGATCAATGTAGTAAATAAGTAAGCCTTAGCTTACATTGAGCTAATCTTACTCCACTTCTCGTGTGTTTCAAGTGATTCTAACACTCAATTCACGGTTCAACGATGGGTAGTCAATATTTTTCATTTTTGACAGGTTGTTAGTGAAGGGTTCAATAATCACATTTTTAACGTACATTAAGTATTCAATAGGTATATTATTGAATTAAGTTAAGTCGTCAAAATACAAACTGAAATCAAGTTTGAGGGGTCGTTTGTGTATTTGGCCTTTAATAAAATTGTTCGGCATTGGTGATGAGCCAATAAGCTCTTCCCACCATCCATGTTGTTTGGCTAAGCCAGCCAAATATAGTCTTAACATGATATGGTATTGTTTGTTCTGGGTCAAATCTACACTTTTTTTTTTCAAAATGGCTCATATCATTAAAAGTATTTCTAAACTTATATTTAACTTTCAATCTTTTCAATTATCAATGTGGGACTCTGTTGGCACACCCAACAATCTTCACCTCGAACTAAATTCCACGTGGACCATTAACATGGTTCACGAGTCTCCCTTAGGTGGTTCATTACCATGATCTAGGGTTAATTTCCTAGGTTCACTATGTGTTACTCACGTGACCGAGCATTTATGTCCACCGAAGCCTGAAATTAACTTCTTCTCATGCGTGTGTCTCTCTGTTATACCTTTGGCATGGCCGTAAAGATAGTAAAATGAGCTCCACACCATCATCCACCATCTCTATGTTAGATAGTTTATAATATAAGAGGTCTTAAATTGAATAGACACATTTGTTCGTGAAAGGACATGACTATTCTAAATAGACACTCTTGAAGTAACATATAGAAAAATATGCAGGTATAATCTGGGCTTTGGTGTATCCTTGTATCCTGAAGGGAATTGCTTGTATTTTCCCCAATCTGTATACGGGCAATATCTCTTTAAGGAAAGTCGATTTATTCACGCCTCAAAGCCATTTCTTTTTAGATTATGTTTATCTATTTTTCTAACAATCTTAAAGAGATATTGTGTGGTCGAAGAATATGCTGCAAACTCTGAGAAGTTCGAGAGAGTGACTGACAGGTCGATAAAAAAAAATGGGAAAAGAAGAAATATAGAGATTGTGCTGGTTGTTTAGCGGAAGTTGGTTCTCAACAGAAGAACCAGTGATCGATATTAAGGTTTTGTCGATCTCGAGGTAACCTTTTGAGTATTATCACTCGAAGAGATCGACGTCGTGTGGATCTCTTACCATGAGAAGTGCCTCCAAACATGATAATTTGGAGTGTTATTACTTCAAACAAATTTTAAGTGAATAAGGTTTTGTCATTCTCTGTATCAACAAGTTCGTTGAATAACTGTCCTATGGATTGCCCATAAAGAATGATCTAAGGTATTATTCTTTCTTGGACAATTCTTTATATATATATATATATATATATATATATATATATATATATATATATTAAAATGAGCATTGTCAAAACGGAATTGGATTGGGCCAGTGGCCACTACGGGACGAAACCAAAATAGAATTCATAAACAATGAAATAGATTCATATTTTGCAAGTGGTAATTCTGGGAAATTTGTAAGTGAAGAGCAATCAAGGCACGACAAAAGAGATAGCGGTGTCTTTTGAAATGCCTAAGACGACGACTTTGATTTTGATATGACAAAGGTGCAGTACCAGATCAAGGAGAGTAACAAAAATCAGATTTTACTTTCTTAACTCAACTTATTATTTATTTATGACTTTCTACCTTTGTGTATTAGTGAAACACAATAAATATAAAATTTGGGTAGATGACACACTTTATAATGCATGTTAAGTATAGGAATAACATATTTGATCATGCTTAATCATAGTAATTTGTTATTCCACGCCAATTTAATAGACACGATCATAAGTTGGAATAACTTCGTCGGATGCATGAATTACATTCAAGTTTGTAAAATGATATGAATGTTTTTTTTTTGATGAATATTACCTATATTTTAAAGTTGTTAGACTAATTTAAAATTTAGAGAAATGATAATTTTATTAGTTTATCATTTTCCGTCCATTAAAGGTTGAAGACTTTGTCTTCTTATTAAAATGCTTATATGTTCTAGTATAACGATATAAACTTGACCACAAAATGATTTACTAGATTTAATTTGTTCCATGTGAATTATGAAATCAATGGATTAGTTGGAATTTCATTGAAAAGATTGAAATCTTTACTAAGCCAATAATATTGAGATTACAGTATAATAATGTTGTAAGTAAATGACATCATTAAGTAGTGATCACATGTTCCTAAAATTGCATATATCATGGTTCTAATCTTCTTACCTTAACATGTTCAATGTGGGTATATATGTTGCTACGGTAGATACATGAGAAAGGATGTCGTCTGTACTGACTTGGGATTTGGAGAACCGTCTGTGTCATTTAAATATGAGTTTGATTCTTGATTGAACAAATATTATTATTTTATTTGATCATTTAAATGTAAATTTGTATATGATATGAAAAGACATTGAGATATTTAAATGTGGGGGTGATTAACTTATGAATAAAAGTCAATATTGGACTTAGTGTCTATTACAATTTTGAAGAAACTTGAGATATAAATTTATTTAAATTGTGTAGTTTTTGAACTCCCACAAATCCTTGGTGGATATTAACATGACAATGAATGAATTCACAATTGGATCGGTCTTGGTGACGACTAGTGTCACGACCCAAATTACTAAGTCGTGTGGGCACCTATCATTTTCCACCTCGATAGGTGAACCCGTTCCTTAACGATTCACCAACAATATAAATAAATAATAAGAATAATAGGAGTGTATATATATATATATATATGAAAATGCGGAATACAACACTACTCAATGAATCTGGTCTGAATAGTACAAGAGCTTCTAAGTATATAATTTGAATAAAAGTTACAACTACAATCTGAATACACTTCTGTTTAGAGAGAGAATTAAACAGAAAATCTAGATGAACTCCATGAGATCCTTGAAGGCTAACTGAACCTCGTTGAAGTTCCTGCAACCACTCTACACCCAAAAAGGGTGTAACAAGAGTAGTATCATTACAAACACTATGTACTGATATGTATCATAGATCGGCAATAGTTAGCTAACACATATATAAGAAAGAAACTGAATGATAGACATGCTTGGAATCAAGTACAAGTAATATCACATTTCAAGAATAGTCAACCCATGTTTAGATAATTCAGTCAGAATTCAAGAGATACAAAAATGAAGTAATTACTGTTGGAAATTTGCCTTTGGCGGGGAGATGTGTCCACCCATCTTTGATGAATTAAACACTAGTGTTCCGCATGTTGGAGACCTTGTCTCTTCGCACATGCATGATCTACGAAGTGAGTAGATGACCGTAGGGCCAAGAATCGTCTAATTTCGTTGAGAAATGAAAGAGATATTGGTCCACGAAGTAAGATGTTTGAGACATGAAAATGTGGTGTGGGACAAATCTACCACATCGGTGGGAATAGGAAGCATTGTTCTCTATATAAGTCTCTAATTGGTAAAGGGTTTGGGACCCTAAGGGGTATCCCATGTGTTTAAAGGAGGGAAGACCTAGATGTGCTTGGGTTTAAGGCTAAGCCCACACAGCGCTGCCACTTGCAGTCCGTCAGGATTAGGGTTACGGTTTGTGGGGTGTGGGGTGTGGGGTGTGGGGCATCTAATATTATCTTTTTGGACCAGAGAACTCTGCGGATGTATAGTTTGATCCACGAGGTTTCGGATGTCAGTTTGGATCAGTGCTCTTTCATATGTACAGTTTGGTCCTGAAGTTTCAATATTTACTGATTTGGTCCCCGAGTTTACGGAGACTTTTACGCCTACCGTTGGACTGCGTTTTGAGCATTAACCAGCCATTACTTGGCTGATTAACTCTCCATTAACGACCCATTACTTGGGCATTTGGGCGACCTCTTCGGTGGCCTTAATAACCATTACTTGCCATTGTTTTTAATGGCCTCGTAATGACCATTACAACCTTGTTTTTGGCGATTGGACAGCCCTCTTGCATGCTATATATATTGAGTAGTTGTTGGCTCAATTGAGCGCAACATGAAAACTGGCTGAAATCGAGCAAAGCAGGACCAAAAGCGAGCAAAGCGAGCGAGAAAAAGCGGCGAAAAAGCCACTACAAAGCGGTGAAAAATCACAGCGGTGAGCAAAAGCGCTCGAAAGCAGTGGTTGAAAATCAGTCAAAAGCGGTGTGAAACCCTCACGTATACACTAGATATACACTCTGAGACACACTATATACGAGACAAAAGAGAAGAGTAGAGAAAATCTTCCTTCCTATTCCATATCTTGACAAGTCGAGTCATATTTGTTTTCTTCCAGTGCTCAACCTATTGGCTTTGTAGTGTTGAGATTAAAGTGTTGTTTTATCTTGGGAGACTATTGCCCGCTAACGTAAAAGCATATATCTGAGGCAATCTTGTCTTAAGGATGAGGGCTATCCTCGACTCAACACCAAGCGTTGTAACCATCCAGTTTAGTTGTTTCTTGATTTGGGATATCAACATTCAAGACACAACAAACTTCGTGATTTCTCAACATTGGCTTTGCAAGGTGATCAAGATTCAAGACACAACACACATGCGGCAGTTTGAAGATTGACCATTTATTTATTCTTTCGAACATTTGTAATAGTTATTACTTTCCGTACTGCTCTATAAAGTACCATAGCAATACCAATAATTACTAAGCACACCCATGTAAGATTTGCAGTAAGATGAATTACAATGGATCTCAGTACTCTACAGTCATAGCATATGCGGAATCTCTAGTCCTCGAATCAATCAAGTGTCTAAGTAAGAGATTAACAAGCAAACACCATCTCAAATGAATTAGCAATTTAGGAATCAAGGCTGAATTGTATCACACAACACAATGAAAACAACAATCAAAATCAGAGATATGAGTGGATGTAGTGTGAATGTATATGTGATGCAATACAATGCAAACAATGCACTAGCCAACTGTCTCATATCGTACATACATGCTCCAGACAGAATAAATCATCGTCCCAGCAGTTATGATCCATGGGGGACCCGCGAAGTTCATGTACCAGCCATTCAGTATCATACAACCTAGATAGACTCTTTCACCAAATACCTCGCTAGTCATTCTATATCACACAACATAGAATGGCTACACAATTAATATGTCATAAGAATCAATGTTGTTTCTTTCTCACTTATCATCATCACGCCAATCACATGTAATGTCAATATATCACGGAATCACCATCATGGCAATCACATGTAATGTCAATGTATCATAGAAATGAGGATAAATGCATGTACGAATGTCAAATTCAACACTAATCATGAGATGTATAACCATAACAGCATTCGTAAATCAGCTACCAATATGAACTTATTCTCAAATCTTCCCTTCGAACCACATAGGTAACAACAATTATGTATGCAAGAGAGGTCATACGAAATAAGCACATAGCAAACACTATAATAAGAAGCCTTTGTTGTTTCACTTTTCTTCTTATCATTATTAATGTCTGGTCACAGTTCACACAAAGTGTCATGTAAAATGTGTATGAATGATATGCATGTATCAATCTCAAGTGTAAATCATAATCAAATCTCAATCGGACCACACATGGAAACATATCACAATATTAGTATTAAGTCAAGTCTTTTTCTCTATCCATGATAATATCCAGATAAATGAAAGACAACTATATCATAATCAGGAAAAGGCAACTAAGTGCAAGTTCAAGGTCAACACTAAACAATCAAGCCAATAAATCACAAGAGACAACAAGTCTACAAATCATCCAACCATAACCAGTCTAAGTAATCCATCTCAACCTCATACCCCGATGGCATACATGTTTTCTCCAACAATATCTAACTATACATACGCTTCACTAACCGAAGTATAACCAGAGGGTAATCTGTAACCTACTTGGATGCCAAGTCGGTGCCTCGAACAATCACGCAAGCACCTTCCATTTCGAATAGCTTTCGAATACCCAAAATCTAATAATTATTGAACTCTAAGTCGGATAAGAAGATTAACAATACTCAGTTTGCTATAAGTTCGTTCTAAGAGAAATTTGCTCTTTAAAGTAAGGGGAAATCGGGCTCACAAGGTCAAAATGGGGATTTTAAAGGTGGAATTGGTAACCCAATACTAAATATGTTTAATTCTATTTCGCAATTGGTTATTAGACTCATTAATTCCTCAATTGCATCATTAGAATGAAAACCCCAAATTCATACATAAATTCTAGTTCTAAAGTAGAGATTCAAGCTTACAGTTCTTTAATTCATGAAATGCTATCCCAATATTAGCAAGAGTCATTAATAAAACTGATTTATAAGGTCTAGAATTCAAATATCCAAAATAAAGTTTAATGGTCATCTTCTCCAACTAAACTCATTCATTTCCACCATAGATTTAAAGTTTACAAGGGTAGATAAATAATAAATAAGGTAAAAGAACTTACCCCAAAGATAAAATCACTCCAAGAGCTCTCCAAATAGTCCTTAGAATAATTAGGGTTTTTTAATATGGAAATGGGGAAATAATGGTTCAAAATGAGGTATTTATTACTTTCTGATTCATCATTTCCCACTCCCGCGATCCGTCGTCCACCCCCGCGATCTCGCCTTAACGGAGAATTCATTTGCGGGGGTGGATCTCATTAAATATCTAAAGTTCGCGTCAGCGGACCAGGCCCCGCTATGGCGCAACAAGTCTCGCTGGGGTGAGACACTAGAAACCAGAAGATTTTGGTTTCACCAAGTTTCATCACAAAATCCCAACATCCATTCGAGGCCTTCCGGATACAAATCGGATATTCACAGACACACATTAAAACGCATTACGAACTCACCCGTGGTCTCAAATTTCCCAACGAAGGTCCGGTTGATCAAGTCAACCCCCAACGGTCAAAACATAAAAATCAAACCGAAAGACAGAAATTCCCTCAAGTCCTTGAGAACCGAACCGACTACGCTCCCAGGACTAAAATTACCTTCCGGACCTAACAAAATCATCAGAATTTCAGTCCAGACACAACAATACAAAATTTAACTACCAGTCAAACAGTTTCCACTCAAAACAAACTTAGGGACTTCATATCCTCAATTTCAACTAAAAACACAAATAAGAAGTTATCAGAGGGGCCAAAAGATAAATAATTATATCTTTATAGTGAGTACTTTAAATACATATGTTTAATTACTTGAACAAGCCGTAAATTTTCGTAATCACATAAATTTTCGTAATCAACAATTGCGTACACTCTACCTTCCCCAGACCTCACATTGTGGAATTTCACTTGATATGTTGTTGTTGTAGTTTATTCCATGTATTTAACTCAAAGGTTGAGACGTGGAAAAAACACCAAAATATTTAACACGATCAACCTTTATCTGTTTTAATGACTTGCAACTTTTTACTTTGGGCATTGGGTTTTTGGGTGGATTACAAGTAATATTAAAATTTACCCTACCACAGTAAAATAAAGGAATTATACGTTATTTGTGTTTACTGCTTAAATTTTGAGATTCTGCGTTTCTTCGTAAATATCAATTATACTTATTTAGTTGTTCTTCTCAACATACTTGTTCAACAAGAAGGCAATTATACGAAGGTAGTTTTTACTTTTCTTTCTATTTAGTGAAATTTATTATTATACTCTCCCTCCTATATAATCATACTCCGATTATATTTTATTTACAATCATATTATTCGATATTTTATTAATTAATTTTCTTTATGTAAAATAAAAGTAGCTATATTTTACAGATGTAGAAATATAAGTGTTGTTTTCATATTTCCATGGCGTAAAGTATAATTATTATTAATTTGTCGTTGTCTTGCTACCTTCTAATTGTTAGTTACCTATTTATTTCATTAATTTATGTAGCTTTTAATAGTTTTGTGCTAAGTGTTTTTTTTTAAGAAACAAAAAATGATTATGTAAAGCTTACATATGAGATCTGAAGCCAAAAGGTAGATAACTCGTTCTATTATATATGAATCAACAAAACTTTACTATTATTTTATATAAATTGAAGTATTAAAATAAATTACATAAAATTAACCAAATCGTGCCGATACCGAAGAGAAATCGATATGATTGGTACGGTTTAAAAAATTAATTTTAATTGTATTCGTAAATTAATCAAAAAATTGGTGTCTAATTTTAAAAAAATAACCGACCGAGATTTTTATTCCAAACGGGATTGGATTTGGTGCTACGAAAGCTTCCAGACACCCTTTTTTTATTTGTTAGGAGTAGAAATGTTTTTATACTTCGCAAAGATTCCTGCTTCAAAACTATTTCCCTTTTTATTTAGGTAAAGATTTTTTATTTTATAAATGTACATTACGGGAGGTATTTCTGTAGTAGTGATTTTTAATTCCAAGTAGGGTTGAAAAAGAATAATTTCTATTCCGATGAACAATAAAATGATATATGCTAAAAAGTTATTATTATTTAATTTTCATATTATAATAACCGTATAACTTATTCACCAACTGAACAATCTCTTAAAATGGATTAAGTACGGCAATGAGGCAAGGAGAGAGCGCAAAGAGCTAAGATGTAGGCAAAATTGAATTACAAAAAGGAAAAGGAGGAACTGAGGAAGTTCTTCAAACACCGGATAGAGGTAATATTTGATTGAAGAAAAGATAATACATGGATTCTAGTAGTAGAATCAGCATTGTTAGGTAGTACTTTGTTTAAGTTAATGGTAGTTGATTACTAAAAAAGAAAAGGCACGAACACCAGGGAAAATAGTCAAATTTACCTCAAATTGGTAGTACAAGTTGGAATCTAACATGTTTAAATTGTTTAATTAAAATTAGATATTTAAAAGGATAAGGTATCTTTTAAATGAAAGGATTTGTCCTTTCTTATTTCTAACGTTATTTATTTTTACAAATTCTTCAAATACTCTTTTCTTCTTCAAATTTCTGCCCCAGAAAAATCAAGTTCGAGTTCTTGCTTTCCAAGATAAATGTCTTTACTCTTTACTATCTGGCTAGTGCAAAAATTTAAAGATTTGTCATATCCACTAAAATTATTTGTTTACAATATTATAGCAATCTCGTGGAGAAAAGAGAGCAAACATCGCTTTTAGATTGTTCTAAATACAAGGATCAATGTATTTTAAAAGGCGGGGCATGAGGCGGGACGTTTTTCTTAGCGCGGGGCTAGGCGTAAGCCTCGAGGCATGGGGTGTAAGCCACTGGATCTTTAAATTTTTAATTTACAATGTAGTAAAATAGTATAATAACAACAAAAAAAAAGTACATTAATAGTTTAAAAAAATAAACACGTGATTAAAGAAACTCATAGAAAATAAAACTTCTAACATGATATTGCAAGTATAAATAATGCAATGATATAAAAGTTATTATGAGATGCAAATCAACTTACTACATATAAAAAGAGACACTTTTTGGGACAAACCAAAAAGAAAGTAAAACATTTAAATTGGAACGACGAGAGCAGTAAATTTAAGACATAGGATAAAAACATGAAGACCAATGACAAGTGAAGATGTAAAATCTGGATATGTATTTTTTGAAGAAATGTTAAGTGATATTCAGCCTCACGTTGTTGTCAAATAGAGTAGTAAATATGTAATACTACGACTTTTTATTTAAGTTACTCTCCAGCTTCTTATTTCTATTGATGAAAAAAACTATTAAGCATCATTCATTTATAAAAGAATAATGAGGATCAACAATGTTAATTAAGAAATTTGACACATAATTTGTGTAAGAATTGTTAGGCGAGCCCCGAGCGTCGGACGCTAGGCGTGTTTAGGACGTACAGTCGGACGCTTAGGACGTAAGCATCACAGAACTAAGCCCCACACGTGAGCCCCGAGGCATTTTGTCAGTGTCCCGCCCCGGGGCGAGTCCCAAAACTGCCTTTTAAAATAATTACAAACTAATTTTCAATATGAATTTAAACGAGTGGTTCAAAAAAATTTATGGCTTAAAGCCAAACTTTAATCAGAGGCCCTAAACTTACTTTCCAAAAAAATTATATATTTTTATTTAAGGTTATTCTTCCAACTTATAGAGATACAAAATTATTAAATATTTTTTGTATAATATTTATTTTCAAGTGAATCTATATTCAATCCATTTAATGTTATCTTTGTTGAGGCATTATTGATAATAAGCAGTAAATTTTCCTACTTTAATTTTAAAAATATTTCTATTGAGTCAACAGTAGAAATTGTAAACATTATCTAATGAGCAATGTATTATGTAATAGTATTCGATTTTAGAATTGTGTAGATCGACGTATACTCAACAAAAAAATATTGAATTAGAATTGGATAAAAATGGTATGGAGTCTCACTACTATATTACAATTCTTTCAAATATTTGAATTCACTGAGATTACAAAAACGTGTATCTTGGTTTAATAATCTCGAGGAACTTGTTTTGCGATTTGTGAAACAATCAAATATGACAAAGATGAATAGCTTTATTTAGAAAAATCGCATTAAAATTGAAAGATGAGCTTATTGTAAACAGAAAAATTGAATGAATATATGCGAAGGGGACAAATCAAAACCTAATGGCGAGGTACATGCCTAATTATAAAAAAAAAAATTGTAACGCCTCGAGCCATGGCCTGGGTGAAACATAGCATTCGGTGTCTGATTGCACGTGACTGAGCGAACCACATGACTTGCTGATCAACCTGGGCAACAAAACATGGTATAGTAATTATTTAAAACATGTAAAACATAATACTGTATTTATAGTCTGAAATAATCATAGCGGAAATAATTTGAATATATAATAAGTCTGAAAAGTCAATGCTAACATGACATACTAAACTAGTCTATGAAACATCTGAACATTAGTCTCACTGTAAAATTATTCACCAGGACAAGACCTTGGCATACCTCTATCACAAAACATAATAATAAAAGTAACTAGACTGATACCCCGAAGGAGATGGAGCTCACCAAATAGCTGATACTGAAGCAATCCTACTGAGCAGACCCGTCTCCCTGAAACTAGTGATTCTATCTCATTATTTACAGTCTCTTTTAAAAAAATAGCATCATGTGAAGATAAAGCTTCTTGTAAATTGAGAGGGTCATCTCCAACATTAAAAACATAAAAATCAGGACAAAATCTTTTTCTACTCTAACTCTTTTACTCCTTAACTCAATTTTTTTTTCATTTTCCAAAACAAAAGTACAAGAACTAGGTAGTGACAAAATATTTCTTTAGTCCTATGACCCCTACTATTTTTAGAATCAAATGAAAATTTATTTTCATGAAAAATAGCATCACATGATTGTATTATAATATTATCTTCAAGATTAAAAAATCTATAGGTTGTACTATCTGAAGCATAATTAAGAAAAGCGCAAGTAATAACTTTTTTACCCAACTTAGAAATATCCATTAACCTCACATAGGCTAAACAACCCCAAACTCTTAGATATTTCAAATTTAATTTGTGACCTTTTCACAACTCAAACGGTGTTAATTTGATCTTTTTACGAGGCACACGATTCAACACATAACAAGCAGTCAAAATAACTTCACCCCAAAAATTTAGAGGTGCACTCGACTCAATACGCATGACATTTGTTAACTCAACTAAAGTTCTATTTTTTCTTCCCGCTATACCATTAGATGCAAGAGAATAAGGTGGAGTAGTTTCATGAATTATTCTCAATGTTCTAACAAAAGAATTAAACTCATTAGATTCATACTCTATCACTTCTAGTTTTTTTTATTATTTTTCTACCAAATTGATTTTCAACTTCATGGAGAAAAAATTTTAAAATTTTCAAAAGCATCACTTTTATTTTTCATCAAGAAAACATATGTATACTTAGAAAAATCATCAATAAAAGTGATAAAATATCTATTTCCTCCACGAGTTAAAATTTGTCAAAGTTCACAAATATCAGTATGATATGAACTAACTCTAACAATTCGGTTTTTCTTTTAACTTAAAAATGAGGTCTTTTAGTGATTTTGGCTTTACTACAAGCCTCAAACTTTTCATTTTTTTTAATCATTGGGATTAATCCTAAACTACTCATGATTCCCATATAACGATTATTAATATGACATAAACGAGCATGCCAAAATTAGTAGAAGAAAGCATGCAAACATAATTAGCAACTTTATTAATCTCAACATTCAACTTGAACATCCCATCACATGCATACCTCTTTACCACAAAAATTCATTTTTTCAATATTAATTATTAATCAGACTCAATAATTTATTTGAAACCTTCTTTATTAAGAAGAAAACTAGACATCAAATTTTTCTCATAGAAGGCGTAAAGAGTACATCTTTTAAAGTTAATACCCTTCCAGAAGTGAAGCTCAACTCGACATCTCCCTTTTCCAAGCACTTGAGTTATGTGAGAATCACCAAGCATGATGGTTTTGGGCTTCTCAAAAGGAGCATACACTTTGAACCAATCTTTGTCATAGCGGACATGACGGTTTGCAAGAATCAACCCACCATTCATTAATATTTTTCACCATGTTTGCGTCTGTTATCACCGCCACCAGTGGCTCTTCGATGACATTCACCTGAGGTACAGGACCACATTTTCAAAACTTGTAAAATCGAGTAATATGCCCACTCTTGCCACAAACAAAGCATGGTCATGAATCTTGAACATGTTGATATTGTGCTCTTTTATTGACAACATTATTTTTCTTGGGAGGTCTACCATTATTTTTTTGAATATTTTCTTCTTAAGTTTCATAGAAGTATTTTTATGAGAACTAGGAGCAACATTATCTGAAGTAATTAAATTTACCTTATTTGTGACGGGTTGTTGATTGCTTTCTTCCGGTTGCATAAGTGTATCTTGGCCCCTTGCTTCTTCTTCCATGCGAATTCACATAATCAACATCTCAAGAGAGGTTTCCTTTTGTTTGTGGCGCAAAATTTTTTAAAATTCCTTCCAATAAGGTGAAAGTTTATCTATTATGTCACAAACAATAAGGTTATCTTCAATTTTAATTTTCTCGGACCTGAATTCTCCAACAATCATTATAAAATCTTAAGCTTGGTCTACCACTGATTTGTTGTCCACCATTTGAAAACGAAAAACTCTACTAGCAGCATATTTTTTCGCTCTAACCTCTTCGATATCATATTTACTCTACAATGCTTTTTAAATTTTCTTTGCACTAGAGTAAATTCTATCATTATAATCATAAAAACTATCAGATAGACAATTAAGTAAATAATACCGACACTTATATGAATCTACATCGTACTTTTTATTTTTTTTTGAAGAGAAATAAGTCTTCATCATTCATGAAAGAGTTGTATACTTTGTTTGGATTCTTCTCAGTTAATACGTAAGAAACATTGAGAAGACTTAAGTAGAAAAATACTTTATCCTTCCATCTCTTGAAATGAGTACCGTTGAACCGAAATGATTTGTTAAAATCTCCCACTTTGACATCAGCGAATTTTTTAATTGTGACCATTGAATCTCCTTAAAATTGTTGGGGAAATACAATTACAATTGAAAATACAAATGAAGAAAATAACATCTTCAGACTGAGGCGCGGATATATCGCTCTCTTTAAGGAAATTCAAGTCCATGAAACAAAGCTTTACCGGTCTAGCAGTAATATTTATGACTTGTCCCCTCCAGGATACAACAGCCAGACAACGGCGTACTACTCAACGAACTCTGAACAAGATGTTGAGTCCAAAGCTCCACCAAAATAACACCTTCCTTCAATTAAATAAAACTCTCTTTTATCTCAAACTTTTCATACACTCTATATTTTCCCGTGTTCACAATGTAAGGATGACAATCAATTTATAGGAGAAAAATTCATCCTTGAATAATATTTTAAACAGTTAGTGGAAAAACTTTAATTTTCATTTATTAGTGGAAGAAAATTTTATTTCCAACTTTTAATAGTAAAAGATATTTTATTATTAAAATGCTAAAAAAAGAAAATATCCAACAATATATATATTTAGAGAAAATATAAAGAGTATAATAATTAGTAATTTGAATATTTTAAAAAATTATGACAAAAATGGAATCCTTGAACTTTTCAAATAATAACCGGAATACGTAAACTATATACTGGTGATAGCCGAGTGGAGAGCATAGGCCCATAGCGCTTCGTGCAAACCAAATTAATCAAAAAAAATTATATTATGTATCACACACCCTTTTTTTTTTTGTCTCACTACAAGAATGAATTTAAATTTCATGAGCCAAAAAATATAAGATTTTGATTGATTTATTTGTGAGAAAAAAGGAATAGTCCCACATAATAAAGATTTTCAAATTAATTGGAGGAATAAGTAGTTGGTTCATTCAACCAACAAAAAGAACACACGCACGCTACAAGGGAAGTCCTCTGACTTAGTTAACTCCGCCACCTCCAACGGAGCTCTCCAAGCTCTACACACACACACACACTATATATCTCCCTCCTGGCTCCTTCTTCCCCTCTGCTCCCCCACATTTCAATCTCCACAAAACCCTAATAATCACAACAATGCATTCTTCAATTTCTCTCTCGCTCTCTTCTCCATCCACGATCTGCAGATCGAACTCCTCCAATGCGAATGTCAATTCGCTGACTCCCCGATCACTTCGATTTTGCGGTCTTAGAAGAGAGGCTTGTGGATTCAAGTACTTTAATTCGTCTCTTTCTAAGGCATCTAATGCTACGAGGCGTACTTGTTCCAACAGAATCGCGGCTTCTTTGGCTGGAAATGGAGCTACTTCTAAGGGCTTTGATTATGATCTAGTTATTATTGGAGCTGGTGTTGGTGGTCATGGTGCTGCTCTTCATGCCGTCGAGAAGGTAAAACAAGTTTTGTGTCTTCGTACTAGCATACTGATGTTAGGCCACTAGTGTTATGCTCTGTTAAGTTACTGAATTCTTCAGAGGATTTACGCTCAGCTGATTCCAAATATTATCATTTGAATTTTAAGCTGCCTTGCTCTGTTTTCTATTGATATTACTCGTTTAGCTGGCTTTCTCTGCTTCCTTTATTAATCCATATGCTTTGCTTTTTCTAGAACTAATATTTTCCACTCAGCAATAGAAGGAGTTTTGACTGGAAATAGGTTTGAACGTAGTTCCTGAATGAAGAATAATTTGTAGAGAATTGGATCTTTAAGTGTGGGCTTTAGGGAAGAAAAGCTCAATGGAGAAAAATAAAATATAGAAATGTAATGCAAGAAAATTTAATGCAAGAAAATGTAAATATAAACACAAATAATAATTATTCGGACAAAAAAATGGAAAAAATATATAATTAAGCTGTATATGATGTTGTGCCTAAACCCATTAATGAAGGTGTACGCCTCAACACGTTGATGCCTACACTAAAGCGTCAATTAAGCAAGAAAAAGAGCACAAGCTGGACTTTACCAAGCTTTAGGACTTAAGCGCACTTTAAATGAGCCTTTAACAACACTGGTGATGCTTATTGTAGAGTGAACTCCTATAAAACATCAATTTCACTTGTATAATTCTATGCAATTTAATTGTGAGATCGTCGAAGCCTGGATGGAATGAGAACTTAGGTTTAACAGGATGGTTTAGTTTATTTTTCCACCTAATAGTGTGCATAATTACTTAAAATTCTTTGAAGGGCTTGAAAACTGCTATCATTGAAGGGGACGTAGTTGGAGGGACTTGTGTAAACAGGGGTTGTGTTCCTTCCAAAGCTCTTCTAGCTGTGAGTGGTCGCATGCGGGAGCTTCAAAATGAACACCATATGAAGTCTTTTGGTCTACAGGTATTTCTTGTTCCTGCTCCCAGAAGCCTAATGAACGCCATATGGCGTCTTTTGATCTGCAGTTATTTCTTATTCTTGTTCCTAGAAACCTGATATATTTTGGTTTTGACATGGGGTACTGATATAGCATAAGTCAGGTGACATAATTGTTTGACCATTTGGGTATTTTGCTGCATAATCACAACACTTAGACTTCATGAGGTAATTCAACATGGAATAGTTTAGGTGCAAAACTATGAAACACGGTACTAACGTCCGAACTTCATATTGGCACAGGGTGTGATATGCCCCATATCTATTCCTACTATTATTTCGGAAGTATCTGTTAGAATAGGAATAGAAATAGAATTTGTATATATTATCTTACATGGAAAAGGATTGAGGTGTAATATGTATAAATAGGGCTCAATGTAATAATGTAGATACAACAATTCAATAATAAATATTTTCTCACATGGTATCAGTGCAATTGTGAGAAAAATGTCGTTTTGCATCATTCCGGCGACATTCAGGAGAAAATCAGTTGTCACCGTGCAATTTCCGGTGACCTAAGCGGATGTCCAAGCAAATAATCCTTTCTTCTAGTGTTTTTCAAAAATCAACACCACTACCGGGACCGAAATTTCCTGGTGAGCAAACCCCAGTGAGCCTCATCGAAAACTGGTCACCCACGTGCCCTCACGCGCCGTCGGAGCCGCTCTTCCGGCGAGCACGTTAGAGCCACACGCCGGCGCGTGAAGTACCTTCCAACGACTTTTTCGGAAATTTTCGTTTTCCAGTGGGATCGCCCTTGCATTCAGATACTACCCATATAATCTTTTTCTGATTTCGATCACTTTCCGGTGGCCAGATCTGATTTTTCCGGCAACAGAAGCTGTCTTTTTCAGATTCCGGCTTTGATTTTGTTTTCTTCCAGATTCAGACGTTATATATTTTCCAGATTTAGGCAACAAATTTTCGATTTCACGATATGTCATTTGGATCTGATATTTTTGGCTCCAAAAACACTGGAATGAGAACTTCTAGCTCTATGATTACTTCCGAACCATTAATGGGAGTTCAAACTATTTAGCTTGGGCTTCCTCGGTTGAGTCGTGGTGCAAGGGTCAAGGTGTTCAAGATCATTTAACGCAAAAGACTATTATGGTTAATGAAAAAACAGAGGCTAGTGAGACAGAAAAGGCCAAAGCACAGCGGGAGAAGGTTGACGCTCAATTATGTAGTCTCCTGTGGCGATCTATTGATTCCAAGTTGATGCCCTTGTTTCGTTGCTTCCAGACATGTTACTCAGTTTGGGAAAAGGCTCGCGCTTTATACACTAATGACGTATCTCGATTTTATGATGTGATATCTCGGATGACCAACTTAAAGAAACAAGAATCAAATATGTCTACTTACTTGGGACGGATACAAGCAGTCATGGAGGAGTTTGAGCAGTTGATGCTAGTCACTACGAATATTGAAAAACAACAAGAGCAAAGACAAATATTGTTTCTAGTTCTTACACTTACTGGACTTTCTACTGACCTTGATTTGGTGCGTGATCAAATTTTGGTTAGTCTTACGGTTTCTACAATTAATGAACTATTTTCTCGTTTGCTTCGTCTTGCTGCGCCTCCTAATCACAGTGGTTCCATCACCAATCATTGACTACTCTGTTCTCGCATCTCACACCATAGAGAATCAAACATCTCAGTCTATGGATAATCGACGAGGAGGTCGTTTTGGAAAATTCTGGACTAAGTGTAGTTGTTGTCATAAGTTTGGACACACTCGCAAGGTATGTCGTGCTCTACATGGTCCACTACCTAATGATGTTCAGTGTAGTCAATGTCATACGTTTGGACACACTTGTGACGTATGTCGTGTTATGCATGGTCAACCACCCAACAATGCTCATGTTGCTCAGACAGACACTACAGGAAATTCGAGGCTTTTATCTGAAGGAGAATATAATGAGTACCTTCAGTATCGAGCAAGTAAGCAGACATCTCCACAAGTAGCCACAGATTCTCAGCCTAATACTTTTGTTGCTGGTAATTCCTTCGCTTGTGCTTCACAGTCTAGTATCCCTCTATCGTGGGTCGTTGGCTCAGGTGCTTCTGATCATATTTCTGGTAACAAATCACTTTTGTCGAATATTATTTATTCACAGTCCATCCCTCCGGTTACTTTAGCCAATGAGATCTAGACAAAACCAAAAGGGGTTGGACAAACTAATCCCCTATCTTCTGTCACTCTAAACTCTGTTCTTTATGTCCCTAATTGTCCTTTTAATCTTGCGTATGTCAGTCGTTTGACACGTGCCCTAAATTGTGCCATAATATTTCTTGATGATTCTTTTGTTATGCAGGACCACAGTACGGGACATGTGATTGGTGCAGGATATGAATCACAAGGTCTCTACTATCTTACCTCTCATAATTCCTCCACAGCATGCTCCATTACAGATCCTCCAGAGTTAATCCATAAACGATTGGGACATCCGAGTATGTCCAAGCTACAAAAGATGGTGCCTAGTTTGTCTAGTCTGTCCAAATTAGATTGTGAGTCGTGTCAACTTGAGAAACACACTCGCACTACCTTTCCACATAGTGCTGAGAGTCGTGTAGAGTCTATTTTTTTCGATAGGTCATTCTGATATTTGGGGTCCTAGTAGAGTCAGTTCACCTTTAGGATTTCGTTATTTTGTTAGTTTCATTGACGATTTTTCCAGATGTACTTGGTTATTCTTAATGAAAGATCGTTTTGAGTTATTCTCTATATTCAAGAGTTTTTGTGCTGAAATACAAAATCAATTTGGTGTTTATATTCGTACTTTTCGTAGTGATAATGCCTTAGAATACAAATCCTCCCAGTTTCAACAGTTTATGACTCACAAAGGAATTATTCATCAAACATCTTGTCCGTACACCCCTCAGCAGAACGAGGTAGCAGAACGGAAGAATAAACATCTTATTGAGACTGCTCGTACTCTTCTCATTGAATCCCATGTTCCGCTGCATTTTTGGGACGATGCGGTCCTCACAGCTTGTCATTTAATTAATCGAATACCCTCATTTTCTATTCAAAATCAGATTCCATATTCCTGTGTTAGTTACTGCTTCTTTTTTACCTGCGTTAGTTGTTTATCTTATTTACATGCGTTAGTTACTGCTTTTTTTCTCATAATGTTTTATCATGACTTATTTACTTTTGTTACTCTCATTTTCATACTGCTTTAAATTTCTTGTCCGGGGCTGACCGTTTCTCTTGCTTTGCTTGTGCTTTGTCTTGAGCCGAGAGTCTTTCAGAAACAACCTCTCTACTTACCAAGGTAGAGGTAAAGTCTGCGTACACTCTACCCTCCTCTCTTCAGACCCTACGTTGTGGGACTTCACCGGATATGTTGTTGTAATCAGATTCCATATTCCATACTATATCCTCAGTCATCTCTATACTCTCTTCTTCCTCGTGTTTTTGGGAGCATATGGTGATCTTGAGAAGGAAATTTATATGGAGCAACCACCCGGTTTTATTACTCAGGGGGAGGGAGAGTCTAATCAGGTGTGTCGATTGCGTCGGTCACTTTATGGTCTGAAATAGTCTCCTCGAGCCTGGTTTGGTAAATTCAGCACAGTAATTTAGGAGTTTGGTATGACTCGTAGTGAAGCAGATCATTTTGGGTTTTAATGACATTCTGCTTCAGATATGAGTATTTATTTGGTGGTTTTTGTTGAGGATATCGTTATAACTGGCAATGATCAAGATGGTATCACTAATTTAAAGCAACATCTCTTTCAGCATTTCCCGTCTAAGGATCTCAGCAGACTGAAGTATTTTCTAGGTATTGAGGTTGCCCAATCCATGTCAGGTATTGTTATTTTGTAACGCAAGTATGTCTTAGACATTCTTGAGGAGACAGAAATGATGGGCTGTAAATCCATTGACACTCCTATGAATCTGAATGCTAAACTCTTGCCATCCATTGACACTCCTATGAATCTGAATGCTAAACTCTTGCCATGACAGGGGAGCCAGTGATCCTGGAGGATATAGGCGGTTGGTCGGTAAGTTGAGTTATCTCACGGTGACTAGACCTGACATTTCGTTTCCTGTGAATATTGTAAGTCAGTTTATGGATTCTCCCTGTGATAGTCATTGGGATGTAGTTATTCGCATTCTGCGATATATTAAGTCAACTCCAAATAAATGACTGCTTTTCGAAGATCTAGTCCATGAGCAGATCGTTGGATATACAAACGCTGATTATGCAGGATCACCCTCTGATAGACGTTCTACATTCGGATATTGTGTGTTAATATGAGGTAATTTGGTGTCCTGAAAGAGTAAGAAACAGAGTGTCATCGCTCGATCTAGTGCTGAATCAGAATATTGAGCAATGGTTGTAGCAACTTGTGAGCTAGTTTGGATTAAGCAGTTGCTCAGAGAACTAAAATTTGAAGAAATCAGTCAAATGAAACTTGTGTGTGATAACAAAGCGGCCCTTCATATCGCATCAAATCCGGTATTTCATGAGAGGACTAAGCACATTGAGATTGACTCTCACTTTGTCAGAGAAAAGACATTCCGGAGATATTGTTACTAAATTTGTAAAGTCGAGTGATCAGCTTGCAGATATTTTCACCAAGTCACTCAGTCGTCCTCGTATTACATACATCTGTAACAAGCTCAGTACGTATGAATTGTATGTACCAGCTTGAGGGAGAGTGTTATAATAGGAATATGAATAGGATTTGTATATAGTATCCTACATGGAAAAAGATTGAGATGTAATATCTATAAATAGGGCTCAATAGATACAACAATTCAATAATAAATATTTTCTCCCATATTTTCTCACAGTATCCTTATTGTGGCGATGATACCAGGAAATTGGGTGCATGGGGGATGGGGTCAACCATGATTTTTTTTTTAAAAAGGCAATTTTAAACAAAATGTGTGTTTTTGTTGACGAAGTTCGAGATGCGCCTATTGTTTCTGATGTATTTGATGATGCTTCGATATTATATCTTATGATTTTTAATAAAGATTTTGGGTGACTTTAATTCATAGCATATATTGTTTGAATTTATCCAACTGATAGAATGTGAGTTCTTACTTTTCGCTTTTGTTACCGTCAGTTATTAGTTCTTGACTTCTTTCTTATAATATCTTTAAAATGTAAACATATAATGAAAAATGTGAAAAGACTGCATATATCTTCGTACCGCAGTTCATATCCGATCCCCATATCTCAAAACTCTTTGTACTTGCATGTCATAATCGTACTGGGTACTATACTCGTATCTAACCCTTATTACACAGAGCGCAAGTCAAAATTGGGAAGTCTGATTTATGTATTCCCCTAATATTTGAGAAATACAGAACATGATAATGGTTGTTTTCTACCTCTTTTTTTTGGGGGTGTATATAGGGAAACAATGATTACTGAACTCCCATTGCAGTGACATTCATAAATCATTTAAAATCATGGATGTAGGAGTATAAGTAGATGAAATAATTCATGCATGAACTACAACAACCCCCTTTTTTCTGGTACCTATTTATTGTGTTTAAATGAACTTGAGACTATACGTTGTTTGTTAATTAAGTTGCATGTAGAAAGGAAGCCTGAGGGTCCCCCTAATGTAGCTTTTAACTCAGGTCTTTCACACTTGTTTTTTAAGTCTTTCACTTATCTTTCATTAAGGTTGCTGCTGCCGGATATGACAGACAGGGTGTTGCTGATCATGCAAATAATTTGGCCTCCAAGATTCGTAGTAATTTGACCAATTCAATGAAAGCCCTTGGTGTGGATATATTGACAGGTTTTGGGACAATTTTGGTATGTTTATCTTTTACAGAATACTATTACTGTATCTACTAACCTCTTTTGTCTGTTACCAATTGGATTTGATGATAAAGTTTTTGTTATGCTTTTTCAGGGTCCACAAAAAGTCAAATATGGAGATACTGTAATAACCGCAAAAGATATAATAATTGCTACTGGTTCTGTCCCCTTGGTGCCCAAAGGCATTGAGGTTGATGGTGAGTGCTTTCCTCTTAATTATTATTGTCTGTGCACAACGCAATACACGACTGAATTTTGCAAGTCTTTCTTATATATGATATACTGTAGGTTGCAGCCTGCAGAATAGCTGGTATTACTAGATTGCTTCAGGATTATTGTCATAATACTCTTGACATCAGAGTTTTAAATTTTTCGGAACATCAATTGATGGGATGAAGATTTTAAGATTTATTGAAAGTGGAAGTTCTATAGATCCAAATTTGATGCAATGAACTTGTGAAGTAGCATATACAGTGCTTGAGATAAAAACTTGTTAGTAAGACTTGGTTTTACTATCTACTACTCTTGAGCATATACATTGGAAGCACTTTTTACGAAAGATTAGGTGCAAAACTCCTAGACTTGTATGACGGAACGGTTTGTTCACTCATTGTTCGGTAGCTCTATCGATGTCTCTGGCAATGCTCAATCGGCATCTGCACAAGTGATATATCATTACTTGACTGACATTGTAAAGAATGTTTTTCATCAAGATGTGGAATTGATTTTTCTACAATTACTTGAGTTCATCTATGTTGAATTGCTGGTAGAGATTTAGATATGAGATACAGCACACACATATATTTAACACAAGATGCTATTAAGAAGACAAAAGAATCAGCATCCTCATCAATAAAGAGAACAGAAGTAGCGTTAGATTTTGTCATGCCAAGTCATTCTCTTTCTCTTCTTGTCCAGAGCATCTATGACAATTATGTATATACAGCCCCAGGGCTTTAGTCTAGCGGTAAGAGATGTGGGATGTGTTGGGTTAGGCGAGCGTCACGGGTACGAACCCTACCCTGCTGGTCAAAAGCTTGGTATTTAAGTGGAGCAGGGTAGAGGATCAGGCCCATTATCCACCGAGTTTCGAACTGTCCACCCCTAGCCCTCGGGGATTTCTCGTTATAAAAAAAATAATGTGTCTACATTTATGTTGAGCTTGCTTCATTTAATAATATCGATGTTTGCTTCTGTAGGTAAGACAGTGATAACAAGTGATCATGCACTCAAGTTGGAATTTGTACCCCAATGGATTGCTATTGTCGGAAGTGGTTACATTGGACTAGAATTCAGTGATGTATACACGGCACTTGGGAGTGAGGTAAAGGCTATTATACTTTCTGCAAGACTGTATCTGTAGCAACAGAACATTAATCTTTTCTTTCATAATCTGTCTTTCTATGCTGACCACTGGATAACTTCGCAGGTTACCTTTGTTGAGGCTTTAGATCAGCTCATGCCAGGCTTTGATCCTGAGATTGGGAAATTGGCACAGCGAGTCCTCATAAATCCTCGAAAGATTGATTATCATACAGGTGTATTTGCAAGCAAGGTAATATATGCAAATATTAGCCTGAATCCCGATGTGCCAACCAGTTATCTGATTTTTATTGCGCCTTCTTCAGATAACTCCAGCAAAGGATGGAAAACCAGTGACTATTGAGCTTATTGATGCAAAGACTAAGGAACTGAAGGATACATTGGAAGTAAGTTGTAGCTTTTTTCTAGAGGAGTTTAACATTGTTATTTTCAGCTCAAGCTTTTGGATGGAAGCTGTATCCTTTTGGTCTCCGATCATGGTTATTGGTTAAGGTCATAAATCTTAAATCATATCCAACAATAAACAAATTAATTAATTTTAAGTCTTTGGATTGTAAAAGTACCTTCATTAAGTATTTCTGCGACATCATAGGTCTCATTCATCATTTAGTTTTATCATTGTTGGACTTACCTGTTTATTGGGGAAAAAACCACTGGTGGATTGATATGTCGTATAGGTACTTCATTGCAGGACTATACACTTGATAAGCACATTGTGATTGTTATATGAGTAAATTAAGTACATAGCTTAAGTCGGTGGTATAGGATAATTTAATTACCGGATAAGCTGCATCAATTTAAGCAACGTTCTTGCAACATATATGCAGAAAGACCTACCTGCATAGTCTCTTTTTTTTAAAAGATAAAAAAGACTATGCAGGCAGGTCTTTCTGAGTAGCGGCAATGAACATCAAAAGAGGGAGAACAACTTTGCTTTCATTGTTGCCTGCAATCAGATTTAAGATCTTGTTCTCCACATCTTGTATACTCTGCAGTATACCAGTTTCCTGTCTAGCATCTTATATGTTCCCAAATTATTTAATTCTGCTGCAGGTAGATGCTGCTCTAATTGCAACTGGAAGGGCTCCATTCACGAAGGGACTTGGCCTGGAAAATGTTAGTTGCATAGATGTTTATTGAGACTAACTTTATAAATGTTATGACATCTCATAATATTGTTTTATAAACAGATAAATGTTCAAACACAACGTGGATTTGTTCCTGTTGATGGCCGCATGCGTGTCATTGATGCCAGCGGAGAGTTGGTAGGCATGATTAATTTTCTTTTCCTAAAAAAAATTTCTCTAGACAATTTTCCTTCAACTCATTAGGTTTCATGGTTTGCTAGGTTCCTCACTTGTATTGCATTGGTGATGCAAATGGAAAAATGATGCTTGCACATGCTGCAAGTGCACAAGGAATCTCTGGTAACGATCTCATGCGACACCAACTGCTATGTTTATCATCAAGCAAGTTTTCCTGTAATTGTTTAACGTTTGGCCTTTCTTCTTACATAGTTGTTGAGCAAGTTACTGGAAAGGACCATGTCCTGAATCATTTAAGTATTCCTGCTGCATGCTTTACCCATCCTGAAATCAGTATGGTCGGATTAACGGAGGTACAATATAGGTGTTTCCTTGTGCACTTCCTTTACTGGTTGCATCTGGACTATTTGCTCTTTAAATATCATCTCATTTCATGAGTTCTATAGCACTAGAAGGAAAACTTACTGTTTAACAATAGTTTGCATTTTTGGAATGTTCAGCATATATTAGACAAATAGTTAGGTTAATGAGTCTGCTTGCATGTCGGTCCGATACTGAAAGTTGGAACTTACACAAGCCTGCCTATATTATTCACCTACATACACTTGATGTGTATACAAACTCGCTGAAGATCTATTCTTGTTAACATTCAGTCTGTCATACTCAGTTAATCTTTTTAGTTGTCAGTTGCATTATTTATGAAGGTTTAATAATATTTTTGCAATCTTGCAGCCTCAAGCCAGAGAAAAAGCCGAAAAGGAGGGTTTTGAGATTGGTATAGCCAAGACTAGTTTCAAGGCTAACACAAAAGCCCTTGCTGAAAATGAAGGGGAGGGAATTGCAAAGGTGGTCATGATGAACTTTTCTAATTAGTTTTTCATGGATTTTTTTTATGATTGCTAGCTACTTCTTGCAGTTTGTATTTAATTTCTGATGGCTTTAGTCTGTTTCTAGTTTCCCAAGATTAGTAGGATTGATTTTGTTCATTGAATTGTTTGTCCAATGCAGTTGATATATAGACCTGACAATGGGGAGATCCTAGGAGTTCACATTTTTGGAATGCATGCTGCGGACCTCATTCATGAAGCATCCAATGCCATAGCTATGGGAACACGTATACAGGTAGACATTCCCTTCCACTGCATTTTCCCCTCATAAGATAAACACGTATACTGGTAGACATTACCGTTGCATTTTCCCCTCATTAGATAAACAGTTTCGTGGAAAGATTTTCAACTGAATTGGTTAGAGGTTTTTTGGTATTGGATAAGGTTATTTTTTTTCCATTTTTTACTCTTTGCTTTGAGGGAGGGATGATGGAGTGGACATGTTTTCTTTCAATAATGATGTTCTATTTCTTGGCTTGCAACCATTGCGGTCTTCGGCTGGAATCCAGCATCATTATTTTCGTGTAAAAGATAATATGTACCAGTCACACTTTTAGCAACATTATCCTATTTCGCTTTATCATTTTAATCGCATCTTGCAGGACATAAAGTACGCTGTTCATGCACATCCAACCTTGTCTGAAGTGATTGATGAACTCTTTAAGGCAGCAAAGGTAATCCCTCAGTTCTCTGTTATTGCGGGTAATATTATAGTTTTCTAGAGGATAACATAGTTCATTTCCTCGTGAATTAAATACCGTTAATTATCCACACACACCAAAAAAAAAAAAAAAGGAATACAGTCATCTCCCTGTCAAGATGCTCCGGTGGGATATCCTGGGTTCTCCAAAATGCCATTGAAGCTTGGCTTATTCTTTAATCCCTAAATTTAGTGTATTTAGATCTTCTTGTCCTATATTTGGAAGTCATAAGCTGACCAGGTATTTGCAGAAGTGTCCCTCTTACATGTGCATGTAAAAATTGCAGGTAGGGAGGAAATCCTCCTTAGGTTGTGAACTGAGATTCTCTGTCATTTTTAACTGGTATAATAGATCATCTATTCTCACAAAATATCACGCACAAAGACATACTGGATAGTTTATTCACCCCTCTCCCCGTTGTCTTTTATGGGTCAGATACTATTGAAAAGGATTTTTCAGCTTTTGCAATAATATGTAAATCTGGATGGCAGGTTAAAGCTAACACTTCTAGTCCAGTTGCTGAGCCAGTTGCAGCTTAAGTTTCAAGAAGCCGCTGCGATGGGTTCATAATTAATAGGATTTTGCATGAGTTTCTGATTGGCGCTTGTTGGCTCGATTTTCACATGTTGTGCAATAGTCTAGAAAGAAGTTTCTTGTTCAACCTTTCTACGAACGCGCATAGTTGCCTAAATGAGTTTGAGGGAGATTCAGTTTTGTTTTCTAGTCTGCTAGCGTTTAAAGCTTGTGGTATTATATATAGGCTGCAGTTGGAAACAAGCAACAATATATGGAAAGTGATATTTTTATCTGGACATTGACATTGTATAACCTTTTAAGTTACAATTATTTAGTCATGCATTGAGCAACGAAATGGAATGTGATATTCGTCTTGATATTGACATTGACCCTGACCCATAAGTTGCTGTAATCTATTATGCGCTGCGCAAATATGCTTCATATAATGATGGCATCTTTAGAAGCTTTCAGGTGAGTCGTACGCACAGATCACTATCAAGTTCATAGTCTCAAACTTGGTAGGCAGAAATTCTTCTACCCCATCAAGGCAAGCAGGGTATCATAAGCAAGGGACAATGCACAATATGTGTCCTTTGATACTGGTAACTACAAGGTGTAGTATTCAGTATTCAATATTTATGTTGTGTTCCATGTCTATAACGTTTAGTTGGACCCAATGATTTCATGCTACATAAGCCTACATGCCAAAACGAAGAAAATGTATCTACGCTCATACTTGCACCAAATGGTTTCACTTCACCAAGTCGGCGCGTTCCTTTCTTGTCTTGACTAAAAACTTTCTTTATTCTCATTGAAGAAGGGCAATGTTTTATATATAGGGCCAACTACAGTTTGATTTTCCCTATTACCTATTTGCGGAAATCAATTAAAATATTCAAAAAGAAATTCTATATTCCCATTCATATATTATAGAAGAGCAGCTTATAAAGATAAAGTAGTCGAGCACTACTATCATCATTCACATTCTGGTATTGTATTGTAACTTTATTCTATGTACCTATAAATATAGAATACACCCTGAAAAGCCCCAAAGGGTAAGGAGGCGTTTGGTTTGACTAGGGTTGGGCACCTATATATGAAGACAAAAACAAACCTTAGCATTTTTTCGATCTCTACGCCAGACAGGGGTTAGCGTTTCGAGGTGGAGGAAGAAGTCAATCAAAGCACTTCTCCTTGAAAATCAATTCCCACACATTTCTAACCCTTACTTTTTTCGTAGATCTATCCATCCTCAATCATTGGGCTTTGATTTGGCTCTTTCGGATCGGATCAAGGATGTTCTTGGTAGATTGGTTCTATGGAATTCTGGCAACCCTAGGCTTATGGCAAAAAGAGGCTAAGATCTTGTTTTTGGGCCTCGATAATGCCGGCAAAACCACCTTGCTCCATGTGTTGAAAGATGAGGTCTTTTTTTCTGTTTAATTTACCCTATTACGTATGTTTATTATACAATTTGTGCGGTTTTAATTTCAATTTACATATCTAGATGTGATTATATGTATAAAAGGTAGAGGTAAGGTCTTCATACATAATACCTTCCCAGACACCACTTGTGGAATTACACTGAGTATGTTGTTGTTTATTATATATATATATATATATATATATTAGAATCACTCTATGTAACATATGTAATTAGTTGATTTTTTTCTGAATTGAGCTTCATTTGATTATCGGAATTCTCTATTTTTCACCTGAAATTGAATTTGCTGCTGTGCCTTTTTTGGGTGTTATTGTTACTAGGAAGGAATTATCGTTTTGAATAGTTTTAGAAGACTTGTTTTTAGGTTATTGGTTATTTTGTAATTTTGAATCTGAAAATTGAGGGTTATGGAATTGTGGCAGAGATTGGTTCAACATCAGCCAACACAATACCCAACATCAGAGGAGCTTAGTATTGGAAAGATCAAGTTCAAAGCATTTGACTTGGGTGGTCATGAGATTGCTCGCCGTGTTTGGAAAGATTATTATGCTAAGGTATGTTGCTTTTTGTTTCTCTTCTTGTCCTAATTTAGATGATTGACTTGCAAATGGTGCATTCCATGTTTCTTTGGGTGGTTTTTATTGGTTGATACCTGATTGTATTCTGTTAAGCAGTGGTGCTCTTTGGTTCTATACTTGCAAAGCTATCCTTCTTACGGGAATATGCAATTAGTGTTTGTTTTCTTAGATTTATGTAGTGATGTCATTTGCATGCTCAATAAGATTTCATGGTCTTAAAATTGACAATTCAATGTTAAACAAATGATGAGTTATTTACTGGAGACAGAATTCTATCAAGTGCATCCTCTCAAAAAAGAATTCTATCAAGTGCCTTACAGGGGGATTTTTCTTAAGATGTTTTTACAAAAAATTATGATATCAATATAGATATCCTCAACATGTATTAAGAAATTCTCTAATATTCTTAACAAGGAATACTTTAGCCTATATTAAATTTAAATTCAGATTATTGCTATTTGATTCATGGGAGACATATATTGATATTGGGAGTTCGCTGATAGCACCTTTCTTTTTTCCAAGGGGTGTTTCAATAGTACCTCTCCATAAACATAAATTTATCTTAGCTGATGCTGAACTTCATTTGGGAAATTCTTTTTGAATCTTTATATGGAAAACATGGGTATAAATCTCTTGTTTTTTAAAAATTTTTAGCTACCCAAGGAGTAGCTTTTGACTGGCTACATCCATTTCTCCTGCAATGAGGAGTGTGGACATTACATGGAAAACACACCCAGTGTTAGAGACGTGAATAATTACTCTCTTTCCAATTGCTTTCTCTTCTGCTTTGTCTTCTCTACTCAGCCACTTTCTTAAAATGACTAGCTTAAGATCTTTTATTCATATTTGAGCAAGTTAGCTCTATTCTTAATTTTCTTCTAATAATATTTTCACTAATTATTTCCATTATCATTGTTATTTTTACAAATTCTCAGAATTAACATTACTGATGCCATATTAATATTGATTTTACTCCATTGAATTTTCTATAGATCACCTTAATTTGGTGAATATTAAGATGAAAAATAAACTATGTAATTGAAGATTTGCTATCTTATATAGGAACAGTTTTTATTTGAGATATGTATATACTATTTCACTTGTCCTGCAATGGTGTACCTTTGAAGCTTGTCCGGTGGGCATTTTTGAGTATGATATACTACTCAATGTAAACAGTAGAGGGAATTAATGATGCTATTCCTTTCTTAATGACCATTGTTTATATTTCAGTTTCCAAAACTACAGTTTACTAGACCTGATCTAAGTTTGTATTTCGACCTCTGAAATGCATGAAACATTTGGCTCTTACGTTATATTTGGCAAAATCAAGAATTAGGAAAGGGAATTTTGCTCCTGCATGGATCTTCTCTATGAAATACCAAGTGCTATTTAACTATTTTCTGGTGTTGTGCTTATTGTAACATGCCATTTTTCTGAAGGTGGATACTGTTGTATACTTGGTGGACTCCTACGACAAAGAAAGGTTTGCCGAGTCTAAGAAAGAGCTGGATGCTCTCCTCTCTGATGAGTCCTTGGCCGCTGTTCCTTTTCTTATATTGGGTAACAAGATAGACATCCCTTATGCTGCCTCAGAAGATGAACTGCGTTACCATTTGGGGCTAACAGGCGTCACCACTGGCAAAGGGAAGGTAAACCTTGCAGACTCCAATGTCCGTCCACTTGAGGTGTTCATGTGCAGCATAGTCCGCAAAATGGGATATGGGGAAGGCTTCAGGTGGCTGTCTCAGTACATCAAGTAATTGGTCTAGGAAGTGACATTTGTTATTCTGTTTTCAAGTCTTATTTTTGTACTGGATAAGTTGAAGGTGTCTGTTTATCACTATGGGCTATATAGTTTCTGTTTTACCCCAGGTTTTCAGTGAAACAGTAAAAAACGATGTTCTATTACATATATGTCTAGTCTATATTTTTCTTTTCATTCATAGTTGTTATTCCCTCTTTTTCATTTTAGCTCTTTGAAGTGTGTTCTTATTGGTCCCAATTATTGTATGTTCCAAAGAGAAAAAGTAAACTAGTGGTGGGTAGTTCACTACCAAATGCCAATAGTAGTCAAGATATTCATCTCCTACTCACTTACAGATCCAGATGAGCAGAAAAAATCCAGCCGTTTTAACTTGTTACGGCAAGACTGCTATAGATATTGCCATCAGGTAGCTTTCTGCCTATATATACAAATGTTCAAAGTTTATTTGTCTATATTGGGTTTGGGAACAATTAATTAAACCTATATCCTGTTCTCATCACAAGTTATTAGTTGTGATCTTCTGTACTTTTCAGCCTTTACCCAGCTGAAAAGTCTTTTCGTCCATTGAGATAATGTTTACAAGCTTCTTTTTTTCAAAAAAGATTGTTTCTATTAAGGGTAGGGGTAGGGGTAGGGGGGTTACAAGGCGGTAAATCGAACCCCTTACCAACAAATGAATGTTCAGGTAGTCAATCAATTAAGTTATTTAAGATTCCCCAAAATAGAGGATCCGATTGGATATTACAAGCTAGATATGCACACCGGGTTTTTTCGACCAACAACAACATACCCAGTTTTTCGACCAAAAAGCTGTATATATATACATCTGCAAAGTACCTAAGAATATTCAGCTGCAAGATCAAGACTTTGATTTGTGTTGCTCTGTAAATTGGTAAGCTCATGTTTTTATTTTATTAAAAACGACATATATGTATATACAACAAACACACATTCAACATCTGGGGATGTAGCTCAGATGGTAGAGCGCTCGCTTAGCATGCGAGAGGTACGGGGATCGATACCCCGCATCTCCACTTTTCTTCAAGCTGTTTTTTTCTCAAATTCAAACTGTGAAAATTCAACAAAAAAGGGAAACGAGAGAAAATACCCATTGGCCATTTCTTCACTTATCAAAAGAAGAAAAAACACATCCAAAGAGCTCCAGCTTGCTGGTGAAAGGATCTTGCCTGTACCCTTGGGTCGCAGGTTCGAATCCCCTCAGTGGATATACCTTGTGGTAAAGCCACGCGGGCGTGTGTGGGTTCGATCCCCACCAAGCCGATTGCATTGATCCGTTGGACTCATTTGATCTTTTTAACTTTCTTTTTTACTCATTGTTATAACATCAATTGAAGAGAAATACAGCAACAGGAAACAGGATATGGAACCTAGAATTGGTGACTTGCACACCTAGCACATTTCTTTCCATTCTCCTCTTCTACCCTATGTCTCAACTATAACATTACTGCCATAACTCACAAAATACTATCAGCAACTTATTATTACTTTCAACTTCCCAGAAAAACAAAAACAAAAAAGTGAGACAAAACAGTTAAAATCACAAGGGAATAAAAGCCAGGAAAAATGGCTCAACCAAATTCCAGTCTCAGAGCTAAGGCCACATAGAGCTCGCTGTTTTACTTTAGAGTTTAGACTTGCATCATACTGTCTAAAGTGCAAAGTGGGGCTCTTTCGAATTCAATTAACTTTCATGTTTTCAAAGTCCAAAGAGGCGAAAATCCCTTCAATATGTTTCTTTCTCCTTGGGGATTATTGCCATTCATTGATTTCGTTGCAGAAAACGAGATAGATTAGAAATAGCTGTTAAGGACTAGCCACATGATGAAGTCAACAAATGATCAAACAACTGTGCTCTGTCCTGGTGCTTTCTTAATGCTATTTCCCTTCATCAACATTCTCACCTTTTCAACTTCTTCCCATTTTCCTCTATCAGCATAAATATTGGATAACAATACATAGTTACCAGAATTCCAAGGTTCAAGTTCAATAAGTTCCTTAAGTGCACATTCGGCCAGCTCCATTTCACCATGAGTGCGACAAGCGCTAACCAATGCACCCCATATAGCAGCATTTGGTTCCAATTCCATGGATTTCACCAGTTTATGAGCCTCCTTTAGACAACCGCCACGACCTAGAAGATCAACCATGCATCCATAATGCTCAATTGTTGGCTCTATACCATGATTTCCAATCATTGAATCAAACAAATCTCCCCCTCTTTGGACCAAACCTGCATGCGCACAACATGCTAAAACACCCACAAAAGATGAACCATTAGGTCTCACACCTTCATCTAACATCTCATCAAACAATTGTACTCCCAATTCACCCTTCCCGTTAAAAGCACAGTTTGATATCGCGGCATTCCAAGAAACCACATTTTTCCTAGGCATGTCCTTGAATATCGTAAAAGCAGTCTCCAAATCACCAGATTTTCCAAAGAAATCAACCAATGCATTGCCAACGGATACGAGATTGGAATATAGGCCTTCAGCCTTAACATAAGAATGAATCCACCTTCCCAAATCAAGTTCTCCTAATTGAGTACAAACAGGTAAGACAGTAACAACCGTAGCTTCATCGGGCTCAAACTCACTATTCCTCATCTCATGAAAAAGTACCAAAGCCTCTTTCTCCCTCCCATTTTGCGCTAACGACGAAATCATCAAATTCCAAGAAACAACAGTCCTCTCACCCATTTGCCTAAACAACCCAAGTCCCATATCCACATTTCCACTTTGTGAATAACCCTTAATCATCAAATTCCAAAGAATCACATCTCTTTGAGGCATCTCATCAAACACCTTCTTCGCATCATTTATCCCCCCACAACCAGAGTACAACTCAACAACACCAATCCTTATCGACCCAAATCTCTCAAACCCAAGTGCAAGCACATGCTTATGTACTCCTTGGCCCAATTTCAAGTCCTCAAGATTAACACAAGCTTTAAGTAAAGGGGCGAAAGTGAAGTCATCAGGCCAAATGCCACGTCGTTTCATAGCGGAAAAAATGACGACAGAATTTTGATAAGGGCTATTTAAGGAGTAGCCTTTGATGATGGAGTTGAAGAGGAAGATGTTGGGATTATGGAAGTGTTGAAATATGAGGGATGCGTAAAGCATTCGGTTAAGGGAGCCGCAAATGGAAATGAAGTGGGAGATGAGCTGGTTAGAGTGGTGAAGATGGTTGCGAAGGATGTGAGCATGGATTTGAGTGAGTTGGGTTCGAGATTTTTGGCCGTGGAGTAGCCGGAGTATCCTCCGCTCAACCTCTCGGCTCCCTCTCTTCATATGAAGAAGAAGGCTACTGGAGAGTGATTGAGATAGTGCAGTAGGATTGAACCTTTGCCGGGAAGTGCTCTATTGTTTGAGAGAGACCATTCGCTTCAAAGTCCTGTAATTAATTTGCCTGCATTTTCCTTTCAAGCAGATCCACCATTTTATGATATTAAGCTAATCATCCATGATTTTACCCACGTTTATTGGTAAACCACCCTTGGTGCCTGGACATTTTCCTATTTTCACATTCAACTTTTGTTCGAAACAAACCAATACAAATGACTTGTGAACTTTTATGTGAAAAATGTTTCTCTTAGCCGATGGTCTATCGAAAATATTTCTCTGCCCCACAAAGGTAGAGAAATGGCTTATTCTTCATGAAAATATATGTTGTCTTCTTGTTGCGGATCCATGAAAAGAGCCAAGATCCTGCTATTTTCTAATTTCGTGCCACGATACAGGATATTTGCCGACGGATAGAGTTGTAGTGGAAGTTCTGTTGTCCCTCACTAGAATGAGATATGTCACTACGTTCAGTAGTTAGATATAGTATTCACTAATCAGAGAAGCGAAACACAGTTATCCGAGAAAGCATCTGACAAAGCAAGAAGTCCTTGAACTCTACTTGGGAAAAGAGTATCTGGAATGCATGGAATAGTCAGAATTGTTTATTCTTTCAGTTAATATTAAAGGGAAAAGAAAAAAAAACGTGAACTACCCATTAAATAACAGTTTATGTTCTTGCGCGAGAATTTATCATACCCAAAGCAAAGAAAATTATTCTTTAACTACGCCAAATCATCACCAATGTGGATAGCAATTATGCAGAAAGATCAGGACACTACAATCAGCAATGAACAGTTGGAGAGGGCATTTATAGCCCAAACCATGGTTACAAATTTACAATCATGAGGTTGACAAAACTCAACTGCCTGGCTACTGCAGTACCTAAAATGGAATTTCTATCTCACATTTTAGACCTATTTCAAATAAAGTACGAGCCTCTGGCAGATAACTCCAGACTAAGCTATTCTTGCGAGACATTGATGGCCAACGGCAATTACTTTTTTGAAGTACCGAAACCTCCAAATCCCATCATGGCTGCAACATCAGGGTCTATTTCAGGTTCCTCCTCTGAGGCCTTCTCTTTCTGCATATCAACACAAAACACCAAATTAACCATCAACAGAAGTTTGTTAGAGAAAGCACGACCAGAAGGAGAGATAAGGGATGAGAGAGACAAGCATATGACCAAGATCTGCCTCATGGTATCAGTACCATAGTCTACCAAGTCTAATATCCAAAAGTATGCTTCACAGAACTACAAACCTTCTTCTCTTTCTTCTTTTCTCGGCGTAAACGTTTCCTTTCTTCCTCTTCCTGCTGTTGTTTCAACATTCGCTCATCAAAATCTACAAATGAAATCAAAGATGGTCATAAGCAGCTCAATAGGTGCATCCTGGCCTTTTACCCACTAAAAGAAAGCAAATGTGGAATATTTTTTTATCAGTAACGAACTTAAATGTGCTACAGAGGAAAAAAGAAAACCACATGAATCTTTGCTATTACTACATATAAGGTGCTAAACCTATAAAAGCATTAACTGTTCGTTAAGCTGAGACTGATTATCATTTCCTCTTATTTTTTCTAGTAAGATCTCTACCTTGCACAGTAAAGCTTCCTGGATCCTTACGCTTCTTGAGCGATTCAAAACGCTGTTGGACCTGAGAATCATGAAATTTAAAATTATTGAAGGAATAAAATTGGAGTTGAAATTTGAAAATGAAATTCAGCCAAATATGTTTATCATCTAGAGTCAGAAATATTGAGCATGGATAGTCTGAATCTTTCACTGTGCCCACTTATAGCACACCCAATATGCAACTCTTTTCTAAAATTACTAATAGGTTTTTCTTTTGGAATAAGTACTTCAGGAATTAGCTGGATTCACCTAAGAAATGGATATCTCGCATAAAATTAACTTACCACAATCAACATTTTCAAGTCCTTTAGTGATATTAACATCTTCCCAATCAATTCCAACTTTAGTCAAATCCTTCATACTTTCCACACGCTCGCTCAATTTAGGGGTTTAACATATAGATATTAATGAGTAAATAATTTTTACACTATCAATGTAATTTGGCCAGTTAAAACATGTCATTTACCCTATTTCCATGTTACCATATTCAGGCTTGCTATAAATAGTTACATGATGTTGTAGGTCAACTTCACCTAATGACAAAGAAGTTAAACTCTTTAAGAATAAACGCAGGACAATCTACAGGTTCTTCGGGATAGAGGGAAAGGAGAAACCTATAGAAAGGAAGAATTAAGCCTGCAACAATTGATCATTAATTTTGTGCCAGAGAACCCATTGACTGGCCCAGATTATTTGTGCATCCAAAACCATTATACAACCATGTTATGCACGAAGACAAAAGTAACTCCAGAATACAAGTTGCAGACTCTCAAATTTATTACCTTCTCAAAATGTAGTTGCAAACTCAACTTTTTCAAAGACATGAACAATTTATTGTTTCAAGGGTCCATCTCATCCCATCTTTCCCTAAACAAATTTACAAACTTGAAAACATGTATCCCTGCAAGAGAGGTAGAGTTACACTAGAAAAATGAATTTCTAAAATCTGGGCATCTGGTACTCAGGATCTTAACAAATGGATTGGACATCAGTCAATTTTGAAGAAAGAATACACCTAGAAATCCTACTTCAATCCCTTTTTTTGTTTTTAATTTCTCAATATCCTAATGTTAGTCCAGCCATTTCCTTCAGTTTGCTAATGAGTTGGAATCAACACTTTAAAAGACAAATTTGACTCACCCCAAACACGCATTCGGGTGAGGCAGCACTAGAACGCCCTGAGGCAACAATGTGAGCTTAAGTCTCATGGGGCTAATGCCTCAGATAGATGGGCATCAGTCTCATGCATGCTTTATGCTTTGAGATATTCGTACTGTATGCTCCATGCCCACTTCTGCCTTGAATTATCACCCTAACGCCCAGGTCATTTTATTTTCAAATTCTTTTTTCTCTCTACAATTTGTGAATATGTTACTTCATAATTAAGAATATGGTAATTAGACTATTGCTATTGTGCACATATATTATAATACCTAGGTAATTAAATCAGTTTCTGGGAAAAAAATATTTTGTGTTCTATACAACTTTAATCACTTTTATATTATTTCACATTTTGTCTATTTTTAGATATTACTTTTATTCTTAAAAACTGAAATTGTGTAAGGTCTACGCTTCACTTCATTGGTTTTCAAACTTGGCATGCCATTCTAACCTTCTCTCTCTTTTTTCTTTCCCCAGTTCATCTTGTGATCTGAAGTTCAACTAAATTTCAATTTATCAGATTATATTCCTAGAGTGATGTTGTCACTTGTCAATACAGATTAGAAACTATACTTCATTGCCAATACATTATATTCAGCCAACCTGCTCTAGAGAGGATCTTTCCACCCGCATAGACATACCCAAAGCTCGTTGATCTGGAAAAAAAAATGCCAATTAAGTATAAAACCATTGAAGCGGCTTTTAGCAAGAAAATAAGGCCACAGGGCAAAGTACAGCAACAAGTGAAAAGGTAATTTGTGTCGATATGACATACGCTTCTTCCCGTTGATATGGTCTAAGTAGTTCGCAGAATCCTTCACGACACATTCACATACTGGGCAATAGTATCCAGCCTGCAAGGCAACAAATTATTTAATTTAATATGTAACAAAAGATAATATTGTACCATAACAAAGAAACATAAATATTAGTGACCACTAAGCAAGCCACAATAAGGTGTTTTAAGTCGTGACATGCACAACAAGTTGTAACACAAGTGTTATCTTGTTATGAAGAACACAAGTTTCTGATCTATGAAAACATTATATTGCAAAAAACTCTAGGGACCAATATGTCCCGACTCCATCTGATTGACAATAAATGATCCGTGAACAATCTAACATTCACAAGATAATATAAAATTTCATCTTCATCAAAAAGATAATATAAAATTTCATCTTCATCAAAAAGATAATATAAAAATTCACTGATGAGAAATAAGTGCAATTAGGTATTAACATGTAAATAAGAAGAACATTGGAAAATACCTGCTGACTTAATGGTGCAATTGGTGTAACCACCTGCCAGAAATGGATAACACACAAATGAGAAATCGATGGACACATTGAAATACATGAGTGGCACGTGCTGACATTGAATTAATTCTACAAGTTGAATTCAGAAACTACAAGAATAAGCATATCTGCAAGCAATGACATTCAAGACACCAGGAGAAAAAAAGAAGCAACAGAGAGGAGTTCGAAAGCATGAAATGAATAAATCCTCTTTTGCTCTTTTAATTTGGAGAATAGGGATGGAATTCATGAAGATTGTTTTGGGGTACATCTTCTACATATTTAGCCTCTAAATGTTTAGGCTTCTTGGAGATAATACCGTGCAGAGTTATGTTGCACTTGTTTCCTCTGTTAATTGGATTGGAACTTGACCTAGCGAAAGAGAAAATATAAAGGCAACCCAGGACTAAGGCAATTATATTTCCACAGAGGAGAAGGGTATATTTATTATTTAGTATAATAGTGATCTTGTATGAATAACATTTCTCCAAAGACAGTGGGTAAGACATTGCAGCTTGTCTTCCACTACAACATGAATGAATTGAGGTTTGGCTGATGGTTTGCGAATAATAAAGACTCGTCCATCATACATTCTGAGGCTACGGAGCTTCAAATGAAATTTAGATGATAAAAAGCAACTCATAATCTCAACGTTTGAACAGAGAGTCACATAAACTTCTGTTAATCTCGTAGATATTCCTCACACAATTCAGAAAAGAAAAAAGAACCTTCAATTTGCAATGATAATTGAAAACATCATAATAACAACAGGGAATAGTGACAACTTGATAAAAGAAGATAAATTGTGGCAAACCTGAGTCTTTCCCAAACGAGATTCAAGGTCCACTTGATAATCTCTTGGTTTCAAGGGCTTCCTCTGCACTGGAGGTCCTCTTGCTGCACCAAAATTGATTATATTGTCAATGATGTAAAACTTAGGCTCCAAGGTTTCAAACTTCCATGCTCTGGATACACCACTAAGCAAAACACATTCAATCCATCACCAATTCCACCTACATCCTAAATTGCTTGGGGTCGGCTATACCAATCATATATCATACACTAATTACACCTCCATCCAAACTAGCCGGGATTAACTATATCAATCTTCTATATTCATCCTACACCGTTCTGGCACATTTCATTCCTCCAGTAAGGAATGTCACGTGTATCTATATACTAACATACAAGGTCTCTAGCCAAACTAAAAAGACAACTAAACAGAATCACTCAAGTTAAACAACCCAAGACAAAGAAATTCTGAAATGACAACCACTCCCCCTGTTTCAATTACGAAGGTCAAACTAACTAATGTTCGGTGTGAATTCAGACATAGAATTTTTAATTTTTCCAAAATAAAATTTACATATTTAGAAACTACATAAAAAGTACAATAAGTCACAATAGTTACCAATTCAAAATATTGAAAGAAAAAAAATCGGTAAAAGAAAATATACTTTGACTGTTCAATAGTAACTACAACAAAAATTAAAAACGGAGGGAGTAGTAATTATAAGATTGTCTTACACTTGGATTTCCGACCCTCCGCCTCCTGCATCAAATTGCAAGTCAACCATATCAATTAACAAGTAAATAACTAAACAACAACAACAAATACTCTTATAATCCAAGTAAATTACCTGCTCTTCGCGTTCACGAGCACGCTGCAAATACTCTTCTCTATCGAACTTTTTTCGTGAAGTATTATCAACTCCAACGACCTGCATTTTGCCATAAAATGTAGCAAGCACTTACATCAATAAAATTAGAGCAGTAAAACAAAAGCAAAAAATGAAAGAGGGATAAAGAGAAGAGCTGAGATTACAGGATTGCTGGATTGATCCATTGGACCTATTGCTGGACTCGCTAGTTCACAACAAGTTGTGGAATCGACAACGAATTAGCAACGCCTGCGAACAAAGAATGGAATGGAAGATGACCATGCAAACCCTAGGTCCGATTTTGTGTACAACACAGGAGATGAATCAATTTTCAACAAGGAAAAGCAGAAAGAGGAGAGTTACTGTTCGTAGAGAAACGAAAATCCGACCGTCTAGTGGTATGATTCTCGCTTCGGGTGCGTGAGGTCGTGAGTTCGATTCTCGCAACACCCCTTGCTCTTTTTGATTCTCGCAAGTTCAGAACAGGGACTAACATTAGTTGTTTTCTAGAAGTTGAAAAGAATATTAGATTATTTATTCTCATAAATAATTTTGGAACCTTAGTCAATATAAATTGCAGATCTAATATTGATAAATATATTTTTAAATTAATTAATCACATAAAAATTATTACTCTCTAAACGTGTTTTAAAGAGCATTTTTTGACAAAAAATATTTTAAAAATACGAATTTTTTTGAAGTTTGTCCAAACAAATTATTAATATCATTAGCACAGTAGTTTTTGATATTTTCTTTTTTAAACTTCTTTGATATCACCAAGTAGAATACGTTGTGCACTGTAATAATATTACTACTTTGTTATCTTCTAAACTAAGAATTCGTCCTCCAATAGCATCGCAAGAGCTAATCGAACTATCACAGCATATAATAATCATTGTTAACCATTATCACCAATTACCTTTACCGTCTAAATGACCTCATATGCGCACAAGCACACTTCTGACCAAGGCCACACCACAATCACCAATCACTACGGTATATTCGCGATCAGCTAACCACTTTTACCGTCATAACTACTACTTACCATCACATTAAAATCACTTCCAATTAGGGTTAGATCTAGCTTATAAATTCATGATTTTTGCAAGATCTGTAATTGTATTAAGAAATTCACTAAATATCTATAAATAATTTGACAGTAAATTAAATTATTATTGTATATTAACTTAAGGTCACGGCAGAATCCCGTAAATTTTAAAATATGGATCTACCTCTTTATAATCACCAACCATTACATCTAGGGGTGTCAATGAGAGGGTTTGAACAGTTTTTAAATTTAATTTGTATCATACTAATTTTTTGATTATTTCATTTTGTATTATCAAAATTAAACTTTGCGAAATCATTCCATCATTTCGATTTCTCTTCGATGTCTATAAGATTTGGTTAATTTTGGATATTTTTTTAAACATCGTGTAAGAGTGATAAGTAGAAGTTAGAACACAGTACTATGCATACCCTTGAGACTTTGGCAAATACTCTCTTGATAGTTTTATTTTTTTAAAATGATGAATTAAGGGAACATGAAAGACAACAAATATGTAGATCAATCCCACTATTTTATAATAAACAAAGCTAAGCAAAGATAAAAATCTAAGAGGCGGTGGTAGAACGGCAGACGACCAGTCGGAAACCAGCCGATCCGCCAGCTCTAAAATAAGAATTTAGAGGCGGGACTCGAACTTCGGAGGCGGGACGATGTCCGTCCGCCGAAAACGCCAGGCCGCGGACCGAAGACCGCCATAGGAAACGTCCGAGGCGGCCAGGCCAAACCATAAACCCAGCTTTGCAAAAATGGTAGATTGCACAGCGGCCATTTAAATGTATAGATTGACAGCCGACCATTTAGGCTCCATCTGACCACCACCTTAATATTTATTTTTAACCGTAAGTTATTATATTTACACTTTAACGATTTTCAACTATAAATAACTCATTTTCTCTTAAATCTTTCTCACAAATCTTCCTACAATCTCTCTAATTTCTCAATATATCTCTCTACATTGTTTGCTAAATATTCAATTTTATTAATTCATTTGGGAATTGGGAGTGAAGTTAACTAGCTTGAGGATCTTCCGTGAGCAAAGTTTCAATTTTCAACCTCTCGATTACGTCGGCGTTCACGTCGGCGTTTAGTACGATCGTTCGCCGTTAAATTATTATTATGCCATTTATTTTATTTAGCGCACTTAATTTTATTGTCTTTAATTATTTATTATCATAATTAAAATGGAAGGATTAAAAGGTATGTTTAAGGGTAAGGGTAAGGGTGCTTCTTAGTAGAAAGCAACGGGCAAGAGTCTCTTCTAGTCATCTTATTCCTACAGATGATTTTGTTGATACTCGACATTTTCCTACAATACCATTAGATTTAGGCGAGGAGTTATTTTACGGAACTTCGAAGACTTTAATTTAGGCGATGATCTAGGCGATACACCGTAATATTGATGACAACCGCCCGGCTGGTGCGCCCAGTAAATACCTCCTATTCCCCTAGTATGAGGCGAGGTCGGCCAAAGCGACCATTAAAATCGGGATCGTGGACATTTTTGATAGGGGCGTAGAGAATCAAGTAGCCATATGTAAAATTTGTAAAAATGTTTTAAAATTTAAAAGCGGAAAGGTCACGGTGGGGCCGGGGTTTAATTGAACCGTAGTAAGTGCTCGTCGACTAGGTATGCCCGAATACCACGCTTGGCAAGATGTATAGCGCTCCGTCGGGACAAGGTTCCGCATCGCGTCTTGTCGGACCAAATCTGGTCAAATTAACCCTATGGGAGGGTGTAGGCTCTAAATACAACAAACATAGAGATAGGGAAGCAATATCAAAATTAGTTCTTTGTGGAGGGTTTGCCTTTTTCATTTCCTTAAATCTCCAGGTTTTATTCATTACATTAGAGATATATATAGTGCTTTTACTTGGTTTCCTAGGTCATATTGTTAAGAGATGTATTTAAATTTTGCATGAATATCAACAATATTCGTTTTTCATTATATCATTTTAATGGCAAAGTATCTATCACGTCGATATAGTGCAGTAGTACTAACGGCCATGATTATTTAGCGTAACTTGTCATTGGATAGATTATAAATGGTCTATGCAAAGCGATATTTTAGCGTATAGATATATAGATGATAGGCACCTTTGGTACTTTTATTGCGAGGAAAATATTTATCAAGTGTGCGATTATTACAGGAATTCACCGATAAAATTATGACTATTACATTGAAATGGCAGCTTCTAATAACAATTCGCATAATTACAATGTTAAAAATAGTTTAGCTCCGTCTTTTCAGGACCATTTTCATATAAAATCACGGCGTGCATATATATAACTTAATTGTAAAGGATGGTCTATCACTTTTTGAAGACATTCTTAGTAAAATACAATTTGCTATAAACTTTATTTTTAAAAGTAATAAAGTACAGCGTGAAAAAGAATATAAAACATCACGATTGTGGACTACCTTATAGAAGAATTCCACAAGAAGTATCGACTAGGTGGAATTCTTTACTCTGACAACTACTTGTTGCTTATGACTATAAATTACCTATAACTTTATTTTTAACTCTCATAATAAAAACCGGTGATATGATTTTTAGATAGTGATTGGGGTAAAAATTTAGGAACTTATTGTATTTTTAGAGAAATTTTTCCAAGCAACAAAGAATTTTCGGTATATATATTATCCTACTATTTCAACTATGTTATTTTATATAACTCTAATATTTTATTACTTAGTGAATATATGGAAAAACTTGAGTTTATAAAGGCAATTTATTAAAAAATGTTTGTCAAAATAAAAAAATATTTTATTCCTATTCCTTCTATTTATATTATTAGTTACTGTATTAAATCCTACTATTAAAATAGGCGGTACTAAATCACTAATTGAAACTATTTACGATTGTATAGAAGTACCCTCAGTCCCAAAAATCTAAATCACCCTTTATTGAGACAAACTAAAGAAGAAGTGTTGAATAGCGTAGAAGCATGATAAAAATATATATAGATTTTATCAACAAGAAAATGCTATTAACGTCTTTACCATACCATCTTGTCTTAACTGACCTGACCTCATAAAGACATCTTTGTTCTGGCTAGTATTGAAAGCCTCGAAATAGAATGTCTTGGCCATACCTCTGCTAACCAAATTAGCGAGTTGGAATTTTGTTTTTGCGAGGGTTACATGCGTATCAAGAAGTTATCAATGAAGATGGACAAGAAGACTTATTTGAAATCTTTGGAGGGAATAGAAGACCTTTCAGAACACTTTCATTGATGGCTCGAGATGTTTTGAACATTCAAGCGTCATCAGCTGCGTCGAGCGCGGCGGATATCAAATAGGAGACCCACAGGACACTCGTTGTGGAGAGCGGCTTAGAGTGCGATTATTATTGAGAGGGTTGGATCTGGCGGAGCGGAGAAGGTCGCGGTCAGCAGGAGATCAGCGAAGAAGATGATGAAAACTTCAGCGAAATCTTAGCAGAAGGTAGTGGAGGCGGCGTGGATCAATTTGACCAACAATACCTATTCAGTAGAAGAACCACATGAAATCATCAAGCAATTATATGATTTTTGAAAATGTAATTTTTTTAATTGCAATTTTATTATGTAATTTGCAACTTTTGGACAACACCATAAAGTTGCAATTTAGATTTTAGACAATTGTATTTGTATTACAAAAAAATCATATGTGTATTAAATAAAATAAGAGCACATGACCTTAGGATGTTTTATTACACTATCTTGTTTTGTTTATTGAGTTTTTATACATATGTTATTTTTAAAAAAAAAAGGAAAAACCCGCAGCCACTTGCCCAGAGCAGGCGAGCGCCCATGCCCGTCAAGCGGGATCGGGATCGAAACTGAGGTGGAAGCAGTCACTTGAGACCCAAACCCAGCTAGGCCGTAGTCAGATCCGAGCCGGCTCGTCATGAGCAAACCATGGACAGGCCCAGAGGCGACCCTTTGTTTGCCACCTATAAAAATCTAATCACATGAGTGGAAAGAAAATAATCAAGATGAGACTCAAAAATTGAGTCTACTAAGATTAAGTCACATGAGACGAAAAATAACTAATACCTTGTAGCTTGGTACTTGAGATCCTTGAAATACCTCATAGCTTGCTAGTTATTACTCAAGATGTTAGAACTAATTTAATATCAATAGGAGTAACATAACATAGGTTAGAGTTGGAACTTTGAGTGTTAACTACCGGTTGAGTTATGGTCGTTTCCATTACCCCAAATCCAAGGTGACAAATTTAATATTTCATTATTTTGAAACTTCATATATAAATTATATTTTATAAATATTCCATTCATTATGGTTTGGTATTTTTTGAGACCTTTCTTTCTTCCTTTGGGAATAGGAAAGTTAGAAGGGATGTCTTGGAAGGGATAATAAGAAAACTCGAGTTGAACAGCGCATCCTCATAAAATTTATTATACTATTAAAAATCTAACTGATAACTGAGGTGCGGTTATAGATTTACATACAAATCCATAATTTTATTTTAAAAAATCTAATAATCATTTCGATACGGTTCATTTCATCAGCTAAGTCGATTTTTAAAAAAAGCATTGACACTTATATCCCTCACCACTTTATAACCACCACCCACCACTACTCACCCTTACACAACCATCACTTACAAGAGCTATCATCAAAAAGACGTGAAGCACCATCATCGACCACTAACACTCCGCTAACCACCACCTCACAATATATATAAACTAGTGATATTGACCGCGCTTCACGCGGTAAGTAAAGAACTTATAGTGAAGTTTTTAATGTCTTTTATGAATATAGTCGATATAAAAATTAACTTTTCGTGTGTATAAATAGTTAAAATCACAAATATAAATATTTTTCAGTTTATCTCCGACCTCACCATATCATCAATTTAATGTCAATAGAAATTTAGATTTGGAATACTTACTATATGCATGGAATTTTTTTAAAATTACTCTGAAAACTTTAAAAAGAGTAATACATATACTTTATAGATTACTCAAAAAAATTATCCAAAAAATATAATTAACAAATTAATCAAAGAAAGGAGAAGTGATGATGAAGTTGTACAACAGTCTATCAATCAATCCATAAGAAACGATTCAATGACATCTTTTCATTTATCTCGTATAACAATTACAAAATTTACTAAAAAGGAAAGGGAGTACGAAAAGAAATGAAAAAATAAATTAATAAATGAAAAGCGAAGAACAAAAAACTCAATTATGCATGTATCCTATTGATGAAATCAAATTCTCTATTTTTCATCAACCTACACCAAAAATTCCTAATTCAAGTTGATCAAACATCATATGATTAAAGAGGGTGAAAAAGAAAGGTAAATTTAAACTTTGACCTCTCGAGTGTACTTCAGGAGAACTCTTGATTGTATTACATCTGAGATTACTAGATCTTGAATGGCAGGAGAAAGAACAACAACAATAAAATGAGTTAACAATTAAATTATCCAAAAGGAATCAATAACTTCAAATATTAAGAAATTCAGATCCTTCACATACAGTTTAGACGTTTCTCTATTGGTTGTTGAAGCAAACACTAGGAAATCAATGACAATATCAAAGGATCATCAAATGTTAGCACATTTAAAAATATTAAAGAAAATTATTTAGATGAATTATATGAAATAACATGAACAACGAATATTTATATAGCCGACTTTAATTTATTTGGAATTGAGACATTATCATTGTTATTGTTATTATAAGAAACAGTATAACTGACCTTTTCATCATAGTGCCGGGTTGTGTATTCTCCATGACTCCATAACAATAATGTCTATTGTCTTTCTACAAAATTCAATTCATAGACACAATTGCAATTAAAGAGAATGAACAAAGTAAAATTCAACCACACAAATAAACAATAAAAAGTACTCACTAATAGACAATAGTAGTTAGTTATATACTTGGAAGATTATGAATCAATGCCAGATTTATCATCAAAATAAAAAGATGATGTATGTAATCAAATATATATCTTGCCATCTGGGTAAAGAGCCTAAATATGGAATGAAAATAGAAGATGATTTTTTGGATCATCATTGTTTGAGTACATTTTCCTCACCTGATTGTAATGGATTTTTAATAGATTATATCAAAAAAATTAATAATCAACTAAGAATTCTAATGGATCGGAGCATACAAAGATAAGAGTAACAACAATGCCATATTTTTGAGTTTCATTGTGAAACAAGAGAGAAAAACAAAATATTATACCGTTTCTTCTGTTGGCTTCAGTGAGCTTAGTAATCTTTTTTGTTTTCGTGATTATTGGAACCTTTGAGATTTGTAGTAGACACTAGACAGCAAAATCTGATGAGACTTTTGAGCTTCTATAATTTACGTGAGGAAGTAAAAAAGTTCAATCCTTTTACAAAAACTGATCATGATACGGATATTCCTTGTTATTCTAATCTTGATATAGTTCCAACAGGCCTATTCTTTGACTCTCCTATAGTGTATAGTAATCTCCTCCGTCTACAAGGTAAACAGCAACGCTTAGAGCACAGTGTGTTCGCCACCACACTGGCTGGCTGGTGCATTGGCCCTGTCCCATTCATACTACTGTTAGCTTATGTGCTATGTCTAGCGGCTGGTGAATCCTACCCAGTATCGGAATTGGATTGGAATTATTAATTCATTCATCTTCATTGGTACAGTAACTCACGTACAATGATTAATATGGTTGTTATAAAATTTAATGAGACTCAATAAATAGGGTAGAATATGGTTAATTATTTAATTAGAAAATAAGAAAAAAATAAAGAAAAGGTCAAAAAGAGAAAAGAAAAAAAATAGGAATGCTAGTCATAGAGAGGTGACACAACACTTTGTTTATGTGTAGCTTTATTATTAGACTAGTAAACTTGTACGCTCGATTAAATTAACAATATTATTCTTGTTTTAACACCCGGGTATTAAAAATAACCCTGCTGATGCAGTACCATAGTTTCAAAATTTGTTACATTTTGTTTGTGAAAAAGTGGCTCGTGGTCAAGTTCATGTCCTTCATATTCCTTCTAGATATCAAATTGCTGATATCTTCACCAAAGGACTTTCGCACATACTATTTGATGATTTTCGAGTCAGTCTCAGTGTTCGTGAGCCTCCCGCTTCGACTGCGGGGGTGTAATAGAATATTCATCAAATATTCTTACATTAATTGTATATCTCTTATTTTAGGTAGAATTGTATTCCTATTGTAATTAGGTCTCCTATTTTAGGTAGAATTATATTTTCTATTGTAATTATATTGATTAGTTAACTAGTTTAGATATTTTTATACTACTATATATATTGTACATTATTGATGAATAAAATTAAGGAACATATTTCTTTAAAAATAACTCACATACAACAAATACACATATTAATCAACCTTAAAAAAACAAAACCAAAATTAGTGAAGTTATCAAAAAAAAGATATATATATTGTATATATATATATATCATTAATTTATAGCTCGCTAAGCACAATTCAAGCAATTGAAGCCGAAAAAGGCCTCAAATACAGTTCAAAAACACAATATTTTCAATTAAGACTAACAATAAAAAGTAAAAAATAAAAATAGATACAATAATAACAATTAACACTACAATTTTCAACTGAAAAGGTCTTAAACAGATAGTAAGAAAATCTAAAATTCAGGAATCATAGGAAAAAATAGGTAGTAGAAGGAAAAAAGGATACCTGGATCAACAGTGAAATAGTTGAAGAAAGCTAGAATTTTTATAGTAGAAATGGATATGAAACTAAGAAGGAAGAAAGAGGAATTTAGGAGAAGAAATAATTATTAGTAAGGAGGAGAGATATAGTTAGTAATAGTTGAGGGATGTTAATTGGAGTAATGAGGAGAGAAATGATTAGCAATAGTTGAGGGATGTTAATTGGAGTAATGAGGAGAGAAATGATTAGCAATAGTTGAGGGATGTTAATTGGAGTAATGAGGAGAGAAATGATTAGCAATAGTTGAGGGATGTTAATTGGAGTAATGAGGAGAGAAATGGTTAGCAATAGTTGAGGATGTTAATTACGTATGTTACTAAAGAGGTTGAAGAAAGAATATAAAAAGGTAGTGACTTTTGAATTTTTAAAGAAACAGCAAATAAATAATACTCCATAGAATAAGGCCAAAAATTTGAGTCTCGAATTTGAAATTTCCCATTCAAAGTTGTGTAATATTTAATCTTAGTGTGTCAATGATAAAAAAAAAAAAATACATCAGCAATTGATTATGGAAACATTAAAGGAGGAACTTCTAAATTTTTCAACATATTAAGAGTTAAAATTTTCATCACAGGAAGAGAGTCAAAAAGCCAAGTGGTATCGAGAGAGTAAATGTAGCCATTAAACATAATCAAGAGATAATTAAGAAAGTTAAAAGGAGTAACTCTTTAGCCTTTTAAAATAGCAAACAAATGAAAAAATGAAAGAAAAAGGCAAAATAATAATAATAGGAATGAAGCCATAGAAAGATGTCACATTACTTTGTATATAACTAGTTTTATATTATATATTGATAATTGATGATTGATTGATTGATTAGATTGATATTTTTATTTTATAGACATAGTCTTTAGAAAGTGTTTGATTTGACTTGACTTTTAAAAAATAATATATAAGTTAAAAGTTAAAAGTCATAAGTTGTTAATAACAATTTTTGATTTTTGGCTAATTTTATATTTTCATGCTTAAAAGTAAGTGCTTTTAAGTATTTTTTTTCATTGTCAAACACTACAAAAATTAGAAAAATGCTTAAAAGTCAATAAACATTTAAAATAACTCAATCCAAACACCATCTTAGTTATAATTTTGTTTTACTTTCATATTTATTATTTTTAAATACAAATAAATATATATATATATCCGATGTTGAAAAATAAAAGATTTTAACTTTTCAATGTTCAAATATCAGATAGTTTCTTAATAATTATCTATGTATTAAAATTTATGGGTCGGTTGGACTACGTTGAGTATGTTGTTGTAAATTCATAGGTCTAATTTTAACCTTAACAAAGAAGAAAGCAAAACAATTTCATACTTCAAAACTAAGTAACAATTTTTCTCTAATAATCACTCCCATCGCACATTTTAATGCTATTAAAAATAATAAATATAAGATATTATCTATTAAATTATTTCTATTTAACAAAAAAGTAGATTGATTGTTTTTTCTTAAATATCATTTATTTATTTTTATATTAAACTAGCGTTTGATCATAAATTTAGGATCATATTTTAAAAATTTATCTTTAAATATTTGTTTGGCCATAGATTTTGGAGCAAAATTTGAAAATATGTCTTCAAAATGTTTTCAAGTTCCAAAAATTGGTTTTTGGATTTTTATGACTTTCACTTACAAAACTTCAATTTTTTTCAAAGTAAAATACATGTCCAACCATAATTTCAAAAATTCAAGTTTCAAGTTTCAAGTTTTAAATTTCAACTTCAAAATCTATGGCCAAATGGGAGCTAAGAGTATACTTGGTAATAATTGTCAATTTAATATTGAATTCTTAATGTATCAATTATTTTGAGCTAAAGGGTGTGTTTGGTACGAAGAAAAATATTTTCCTAGAAAATATTTTTTTGGAAAACAAGTGGGTTTCTTACTTATTTTCTAGTATTTGGTATCTAAGCAAAAATTATTATTTCAAAAGATATGTAATTTAGGAAAATATTATGTGGGTGGGTGGGTGGGTGGGGTGGGTGGGTGGGTGGGGTGGGGAGCGGGGATTCGTAGGTGGCGGGCGGGGGTGGGAGGGGTCAAGGGGTGGGGATTGGGGGTATTGGGTGGGGTGAGGAAGAAACAATGAACTTGAAGTGTCACCCATGAACTTATTTTTCCTACTTTCATTAGGGAAATCATTTTTCCCATTTTAGAAAACTTGTTTTCTTAGAGAAAATATTTTTTAAAATATTTTTAGTCAAACATGAAAAAATTAGAAAATATTTTTGAGAAATCATTTTCTTCCGTACCAAAAACACACAGTGATTATTAATTTGATGAGTGAGTAGTTGGTGCATTGCACTGTTTTTCTACACGTTTTGGAGTACTTATAATATAGACGTCTACTATCACACTCAAACCCACACACCACTTGTTTTTTCTATAATAACTTTGTTATTCAGACACATTCCGCAATTTACTGATTGACAGTAATAGTGTTGAGAAACCTATATTACTATCTATAGAAATAGTTTGAAATAAGCTTTGAAACTCAATAATATATATACGTCTACTACTCAGACAGTTTGGCATATTAAACAAAGGCCCCATTGCCATCAACGTGTCATCGTCCTATTTGTTAGAACATGTCACAGATAAAGCATAGTAATTCGTCAAAACTCAAAACGTAATCTCTTTGTTTTCTTGTTTCTTTTCAGATTTTAATTAATTGGAGTAATTTGTCAATTCTTACATTCCTATTTTTCCGTTCTGTTTCGTGAGCTCAATTTTCATAAATGATAAAATTAAATCTCTAAAAATGAGTATTTAAACATTAAGACTGTTACCACTCAATTATCATACTTAAGCTGATATTATACAAATTAAATTTGTACAAAGTTTTAATTTAAAATAATAATTGACACAAAATATTTGCCTTAGTTATTATTTGACATCTGTCTTTTTCACCATAATGTTACTCCTTTGTTCCAATTTATAAGGTATCAGTCGGATTACAAGAATCAAACATCTTTGTTTTAATTATAAAATTTAAATATATATATTTTTAAATAAAATTTATATATTTAAAAATTATGATATATAAATTGAAAGTATTTTTCACTCCCACATAAAAAAGTGATAGCTAAAAATTAAAATTTGCTTGTAGATTACAAAATAGAGGAAATGATCATTTTAAGCGAAGCAAAGTCAATAGATATTACTATTGAAAATAGAAAAACATATTACTAAAACGCTTTTTCTATAAATACCAACAAGAGCCATTGGCCACTCTCTATTGTTTTTTGAAAAAAACACACGAAGAAGAAGAAAAGGAACTGGGAAACTAGTAAAAAAATGGCGAGATCACGGATCTGTAGCGCATTAGCAATTTTAGCTCTGTTTTTCTTCTCTTCAGCTTTGGCAGATGACGTCGTCGTTTTGACCGAAGAAAACTTCGAGAAGGAGATCGGTCAAGATCGCGCTGCTCTCGTTGAGTTCTACGCTCCTTGGTTCGTACACTCTCTCTGATTATTATGCATATATAGTATTTTTGATTTACATGTAGTGTGTTGTGAATGCTCAATCTGTTAACGAGGTGGTGATTGTGTGTTTCAGTTATTAAATCTGTGATTCTTTTGATCTAAGATAGTTTGATCTGGATTTAATTTGAAATATATGTGCTTTTGTTATTGCTTCGTAGTTAATTTGTTAGTTTCCTAGAGTTGTTTTAATTCCTTTGATATTATGCGTGTTATACATGTTGGTATTTCTATGGTACTTTATAGAGCAGTACGGGAAGTAATAACTGTTACAAATGTTCGAAAGGATAAATAAATGGTCAATCTTCAAAACTGCCACATGTATGTTGTGTCTTGAATCTTGATCACCTTGCAAAGCCAATGTTGAGAACTGCCGCAAGTTTGTTGTGCCTTGAATCTTGATAACCTGAAATCAAGAAACAACTAAATCTGGACGGTTACAACGTTGTGTGTTGAGTCGAGGATATCCCTCTATCCTTAAGACAAGATTGCCCCGTATATATGCTTTTACGTTAGCGGGCAATAGTCTCCCAAGATAAAACAACACTTTAATCTCAACACTACAAAGCCAATAGGTTGAGCCTGGCGAAGAAAACAAATATGACTCGACTTGCTGAAGCTATGGAATAGGAAGGAAGAGTTTCTCAATACTCTTCTCTTTTGTCTCTGTGTATATAATGTGTCTCTGTAGTGTATATCTTGTGTATATGTGTGGGTTTGCTCACTGATTTTCGTCACAGTTTTCTCACTGTTTTCTGCCTGTTTTTCGTTCAGTTTTCTGCCTGTTTTTCGTTCAGTTTTCTGGCTGTTTTCTGGTCGTTTCTTGCTTCTGTTTTTCAGCCAAATGAAGCTCAATATATAGCAAGAAGAGGGGCTGTCCAACAGCCACAAACAAGGCTGTAATGGCCCTTAAAGGAGGCCATTAAAACAGCCAAGTAATGGCTATTAAGGCCATTGAAAGAGGCTGCTCACTGCCCAAGTAATGGGCTGTTAATGGAGGAATTAATCAGCCAAATAATGGCTGGTTAATGCTCCAGAAAACAGTCCAACGGTAGGCAGAAAAAGTCTCCAGAAACTCTGGGGACCAAACTGTAAATATTGAAACTTCAGGGACCAAACTGTACATATGAAAGAATTCTGGTCCAAACTGTACATCTGAAACTTCATGGATCAAACTGTACATCTGGCAGAGTTCTCTGGTCCAAAAAGATAATATCAGAAAGGCCCGTGAGCCCGTGAGCCCGGAACCGGACGGGCAGCGACGCGCGTGTGGGCTTAGCCTTGAACCCAAGCACATCTAGGTCTTCCCTCCTTTAAACACATGGGATACCCCTTGGGGTCCCAAACCCTTTACCAATTAGAGACTTATATAGAGAGCAATTCTTCCTATTTCCACCGATGTGGTAGATTTGTCCCACACCACATTTTCATGTCTCAAACACCTTACTTCGTGGACCAATATCTCTTTCATTTCTCAACGAAATTAGACGATTCTTGCCCCTACGGTCATCTACTCACTTCGTAGATCATGCATGTGTAAAGAGACAAGGTCTCCAACATACGGAACACTAGTGTTTAATTCATCAAAGATGGGTGGACGCATCTCCCCGCCAAAGGCTAATTTCCAACAATACATAGATGCAAAATGATTTAATTTTCTCGTTTCCTGAGGTTTTTAGACGTTTGAGTTAACGATGATTGGATATAACGATGTGTTATTTGCTACTGTAATTATAGAATACTTATTGCAAAATATTGAGCCTAAACTAACATTATACGAATGTATCTGAGATAGCTTGATCTGGATTTAACTTGAAATAGATAAGCTTTAGTTATTGCTTCGTAATTGATTTGTTAGTTTCGTAGAGCTGTTTTAATTCTTTTGATATTATGCGTGTTATACATAGCTGCAAAATGATTTGATTTTCTAATTTCCTGAGGGTTTTAGAAGTTTGTGTTACTGATGATTGGATATAACAATGTTTTATTTGCTACTGTAATTATAGATACTACTATTGCAGGATATTGAACCTAAACTGATATCTTAGGAGTGTATATGAGATTGATCTGATTATAGTGTAATATGAGTGCAAATCTTGCTTTTGTATATGGAGCTTTGGTTGTTTTTTTTATAACTGAGATGTGTGAGTGCTACAAATGTAAGCCTGCTGTGAGATCAAATATTTCTAGGACATGACGTGAACTAATTGGGTTCATATATGGGCCATGGGCAGGTGTGGGCACTGTAAAAAGCTTGCTCCCGAGTATGAAAAGCTCGGTGCAAGTTTCAAGAAGGCGAAATCTGTTGTGATCGCAAAGGTTAGTTATTTTGAATATGAAATGCCCCTCTTAGCTTTTCATTGTGATAGAATCATATGTAATGGAGCTCTTTTTGCGGCTGATGCTGTGAAAGTTTTCCTTCTTTTTGTGTATTTTGCCTCAAATGTATCATACTTCTATTTTCTTAAAGAAATTAACAAATCCCTCCTATGTTTCCCGCTCCTGCATCATTTTGTTTTGCGAGAACTTTAAGCGACTTAACCAAGTAGATGGTTGTGATTTGTGCCTGATCCCAGTTGATTATTTGATTCCATCTGATGGGAATGTAGTGAAGCCAAAAAAATATCTCACACCTGTTTCACCAAAAAGAAAGGTTATGTTGATTGGTTTCACATGGTGATGTTGTTTAGGAAAGTTCTTTTGGATAGTGATTATTTGGTGAAGCAAACACTCTATTTGAAAATTTTAAACTTGAATGTTTTTATTCAGGTTTAGTTGGATGGAACATTGGGTTCATTTATTTATTTACCTTTATTATCAAAGGGAATTTTGATTTGCAAGTCAATATTCTGAAGAATTTGTTAACCTAATTTGATGGAGTTTTTCTTCTCTTCTAAGTTGGTATATTGATAAAATAATATGCTGCATGACATAATCTGATGGCTCAATGTAGCTATTGTAACTAGGCAACAGTTGTGTAAATCATCCATCAATTTATTTTATTGTTTGCAACACACCGTTGGTTAGACGTTGAGCTGAGAATACTCGGTAATTATTGGTTTCCTTCTATAAAATATCTTCAACCTATTTGCCAGAATTTTCATTTCTCTGAAAAACCAACCTTGATGAAAATGACATTTTGACCAAATCATGACATACAGTTCTCGTCGTTGCCTTTTTTGTTTAATTTGGACAAATACTTTGTTGCTTTTCAGTTAAATTTTCTTCCTTTTTTATTTTTGTTTTTGTAAGTTTGATGGAAGACTGATAGTTCTTAGAGACAATTCTCTGTAGGTTGATTGTGATGAACATAAGAGTGTTTGCAGCAAATATGGGGTTCAAGGGTACCCCACTATCCAATGGTTTCCAAAGGGATCACTGGAGCCAAAAAAGTATGTTCATTTATTCTTGTGTTCTTACCTAACAGCTTTTGATGATTCTGGTTGCTTTGTTCTTTGTGATATTTTCCCCTACTTCTTACACTTTTCCTTATTGCAGATACGAAGGTGCACGATCTGCTGAAGCCCTTGCCGAGTTTTTGAACAGTGAAGGAGGTATTAAACTCGCCTTTGCAACTTGAGTTTATACCAGTAGAATGAATTGGAGGATTGTGTATACAAGTATGTGGTGACTTTTGTTGTATTTAATGTCTCTCAGGGGTTTATTATTTTCTCTCTCTATTTAGACTCCAATTCAGGATGATATATGAGACTACTTATGTTGATATTCTGTCATGGATATATCAGAGCTTATGTTTTTTAGGTTCTAATCCTCTTTTATTTCCTTGTTTCTGTGCCGTTAAGGACCCTTCTTTATGAATGGCAGGGCAAGTTAAAGAAATAAATTGACACCTTTATATTTGTAATCTTAATCTCTCCCCGTTCCTCTGCATGTAGTGAAGCTCCTTCCTTCAAGGTCAACTTTCCTTGAAACCATATCTGATTATTTACTTTTCGAGGATTTAGACTATTGATCCAAGAGCATCGATTACTTAGGATATTCATCATTTATATAACAAAAATCTGTCCATCACCTTCCCTTAGTTCAGAAAAGGGGAGGGGAAGGGGGTTTACTGGTGAGTTTGTGAATTGTTCTCAGAATGTGACAGACGCTGTGCAGTGTGCTCCATATGATCAGTGTCAATTAACCTATAAGATGGTCTAAGGGATTTCCGGAATCTGTTTGAGACTCATTTCTGAATTGTTTGTGTTTCCTTTATTTAATTAATGGGTTTTAACGTGCAATTTTATTTTATTTTATTTTAACGAGCAACTTTGAAAATATAAACTCTGGTTTCTCTTGTTAGAGCGTGATTCGAAGTTGTGTGTTATACTTCAGAACTGTGTCTTACTGCTTGTAACTTAAGTTTCATTGGTGATACGCACACAATAGAGCTCTGAGTTATTATAGAAGGGAAGCATGCATGGTACTCTATTTACTTAAAATGTCATTTTTTTCTATGATGAACTTCCGAGGAATTTTTTATCTGCTTATGTTACAATCCTAGAGGATTGCTTCCTTTTTAAATCGATTTTACTTGATGAGGAGGAGGAATGTTACTAGACATGAGGTATTTTGATGATAAAGTGATGTTTTAATTTTGAGAAAAAATGTTCAAGGCAAATGTTTCCAGACCTTCAAATGGATTATATCAGATATGCAGTTCTGACACGTTTATTATCATATTTTAGGGACTAATGTGAAGATTGCCTCAATCCCATCAAGCGTTGTGGTGCTATCTTCAGATAATTTTGATGAAATTGTGCTGGATGAGACGAAGGATGTATTGGTTGAATTTTATGCACCATGGTAAAATTTTATGATTCTCTGCTTGGGAATAAGTAAATATTTAATAGACTAGAGGTGCTAGGGTTTCAATATAGCTGGCTCTGGGATCAGTAAGGATCATCTTTTCTCCATCCGTGTCTCTGATTTATGCTTTACTTTGTTGTAGGTGTGGCCATTGCAAAAACCTTGCTCCTGTAAGTGCATTACTATCTTATGTTGAAATTTCTTAGGGCTAAATTAGTATGTGAACAGATCTAAATTCCTATCTGTTTATGAATGCAGACTTATGAAAAGGTAGCTGCAGCGTTTAGACAAGAGGACGATGTTGTTATTGCAAATCTTGACGCCGATAATCACAAGGATCTTGCAGAGAAGTAAGTTTTACTTGTTTGCTAATAAATTTTTTACCAGCTCCAGCTTATTGAAATGTCAAACCTTGTGTGTATGAACTTAAAGAATAACTTCATCATCCTACCATCCACTGTGAATTTTTCAGAATACTCCAACTAGTGGTCTCTCCTTATATTTTCATTAGAACAACAATTTGTGTCTAATATTAGAATCTAATCATTGCTAACCTACTTCCAGTTCAAAAAAAATCATAGCCAACCTACTTATCCCAAAATGAGTATATTGGAGATGCAACAGTGGAGGGCTTTGTTTTTGGGTGTGTTTATATGATGGACAAAAAGAGTTGTGTAGTGACCCTGGCAGCATCTGGCCAGGGAAAGAAAATATGGCCGCGCCCAATAGCAAACATCAAGAATTTCTTAAGCCATAGTACATTTTTAGTCTAATTAACTTCCAAAAGTTGATAACTAAGGAATAGAAAGAGAGAGACAGAGGTGACGAGACAAAGTCGTTGCATTTTTCCTTTTTCAAAGTCATCGTGTTTTACTTTTTCCCTTTAATACGGTAGTTTGGTCCATTCCTTGTTTGTGAGTTTCGAAAGTATGTTAGCTGTGGAAGTACTTTGTCCCCAATTTTACATTCCCTCAGTACCAGGAAATATGTTTGTTTCGAATTTACCCTTTTCTGTTACTCTTTGGGTGCCTCTATCTAGCTAAACAAAATTTCCTTTCCGTTCTTTCTCCATCTCTCTTGAACACTCGCACGTTCTTGCATGCACATGTTCACCTGAGTAATGTAAATTGTGCCAACCAGGTATGGTGTAAGTGGCTATCCCACACTGAAATTCTTCCCAAAGGGGAACAAAGCTGGTGAAGATTATGATGGTGGCCATGACTTAGATGTCTTTGTCAACTTTATCAATGAGAAGTGTGGCACTAGCCGTGATTCAAAAGGACAATTTACTTCAAAGGTTAGTAAGAGCTGAATAAAGTGACAACTTACAACATTATTTTGTCCTTTCCTTTTGACTTTTTATGTACCTTGTGGAAATAGGCGGGTATCGTTGAATCCCTGGATACATTGGTGAAGGAGTTTGTGAGTGCCACAAACGAGGAGAAAAAGGCTGTGTTTAGCAAGATAGAAGAGGAAGCTGGAAAGCTGAAGGGTTCTGCTGCAAGGTAGGATTATATTGAAATGTATATTTGTGATAGGTTTATCTTATATTTTGGAGGTGTAGCATAGTTCTGGTTATACTGTTATGTTACTTGAGTAGCAAACAGGAAGAACTGAGTTCTGCACCTGGGACTTGTTGCCTTTGGAAAGCATTTTTGTTTGTGCCTTTTTCTCATTTTCTTTCTAAATCATCTTTCTAGACATGGCAAGATTTACCTAAAGGCTGCCAAGAGTTTAATGGAAAAAGGAGCTGATTATGCCAACAATGAGATTCAGCGGTTAGAACGCATGCTTGCCAAGGTATAACTGAACTTTCTTCTTCTACATTTTCTTCTTATCCATGATAAATATGTGTAGCAGCTAGCTCTATCCTCTCAAAAGTGACCTCATAATGTCAACTTCTCAAACTTCCCATCTCTGCTCTATCTCCGTTTTCCTGTGTCCCACACAATTTTGATCACTTGGCACGAGTTGGGTGTTGCTCCTATCTCCTGTCAATAATCCACCCGTGCTAGGTAAAAATGTGGCGAAGTAGGAAGGGGGATGAATTATGGATCATAAATGGCAACATTACTCTACTAGTTATTCTCTTCAATTGGAATTTAATAACAATAACAAGCTGATTTGACTTTTGGTAATATATACTGATGTAAAGCTTAGAACTCTATTATTTATTAAATTTCCGGTACTTACTTACTTGGATGGAGGAAATTTTGAAGTTCCTTCTTTTAACTGTTAACAGAAGTTGATTTCTCTTTGTATGTTTTAACTCTACAGTCAATCAGCCCAGCGAAGGCTGATGAGTTCACCCTCAAGAAGAACATCTTGGCAGCGTTTGCATGAAGGCATTTCAAGTGTTGCAGCTTGTGATGCCTCCTGGCTAGGTATCACCTGAGTTTTGCCTAAGGTCGAGAACTGCACTGTCTGGTTAATCTTCTGTTACACTTTTTTGTACTCGGGAAGTATTGGACACCACAGATCTATTTAAGCATTTTGTTTAGACCAGTAGCTTATATCAACTTTAGACATTATGTCAGTTATGATTATCAGCTTTTTTTGGCAAATAATTAGTAAAGCATTATTATCACGGCACGTTACTCTTCCAACTTCTACTGCATTAAACTGGATTTCATCTCAAATTATGATGCTTTATAAGCACTAATTAGTCCTTCATTGTCTGCATTATTGGCTTGTTTGTTATTGGTATTGGATCGAGAGGGGCTTAAATGGAGTTTGACATGGCCAGTCAGAATTCATATTGTCGATCCAAACTTGCCTGAGATTGAGGCATAGTAGTTGTAATTTTCAGAGTGGGATCTGCCTGCGCTTTTTCTTGTTTCTGCACTAAGATGTGCAGAAAACTTGATCATCATTATGATTCTAGTGTGGGAAGGGTTCTCATAAAGCATATACTATATGCAGTAAAGATGTTTTTTTTTCTAAACTAAATACGAAGTGCCAGGAATAATTCACTGCACATGCTGCTATACATTCCTTGGTTTAAATTAAAGTCGGCCGCTATACTTGTTGACTCCAAACCCAAAAACAAAAATTGAGAAGTTCAAAGGATATTGAAACTATGCATTGGTCACATTTCTCTTTTGTTTCTCAAACTCCTGTATTTCTACCCTTATGATCTTCCTCCTGTGCCTTCCCCTTGAGTGCAGTGTCTACATAATAATTGGAAGTGAGGAAACTGGCCTCATTGATGCTTTAAAATGGAAAATTTATCGCTGTGCTGTAAAATAGAAGTTAACAGAATTCTCTGTTTGGTTAGAAGCAAGAATTTCAAACTTTTCAGACTTGGAGTATACAAGAAATACTTGTATCTTTGAATGTGGGTAAGTAAGAACTGTTACTCTTATTGGTTCAAGTATTTCAATATCGATTATTTCCTTGTAGGTTGTCATTGGTCAATTCCTTCATTATCATGTTGAGTTGTTAACATGCCCTCCTAAATCCCCTACCAACTTATTCACTATGTACTTCTCTTTCCCTACTCTGTGCCGGGATTACACTTTACCTCACTGAACGTGGACGACCGAAAACTAAAGTGAAATAAGCCCAAAAATCTTCACTTTTAAGCTGAGATTCCAATACCTCAACATTATCCAGTGACAAACTCTTAATTAGCAGTTTCCTGTAATTTTTAGAGAAGTATTTTCTTGAATAATAATATCAGGAAAAAAGTAAATTGTGAATTTATATAAATACTTCATCAGGGCATTCGGAATAATTATTGAACAAGTCAAAGTCTGGTTATGGTATAAAGAATCACGTTAAAGAGCACATGATTCACTTCATTAAATTAAATTTTAATTACTATAAAGATGTAGAATCAAAACTAAACACTCTTAAGGATATGCAACTTCCACCAAGATAAAAAGAATAATGTGATTTCTTGGATCCTTTTGTGTGTTCACTAAGGAGATGAATAAGGGAGTATAAAATTTTACAAGGTGTTCGATTTGTTATGTAAGAAAGAATATACCTTGCTTCGATTCTGTTAAGATCCATTGTAAAAAATAGAGTCATCTGTTAACGGCTTAACACAACAATTTGACGTATGGAAAAAAATTATTCACTCGATATTTATATTAACCAAATCAATATATGACATGTATTATTATATATAATATTATCACTTTTAACTAATATGCATTTTCATTACTTAACCATAGTAAATTGATGTGCTTTTGCAGTAATAATAAGTTTGAGCTAGTAAGTCCTTTCTGCTTGAGTTAACCTCTTCGCTTGGCCGGTTAGAAAAATGTAGAGAGAAAAAAAAAAACAGATCACCAACAGATCTATTAGTACTAGGTCGATAGTTTCCACTAATTGGGCCCAGATCACTTTTCGTACTTCTCAGTTTCATGTGAGTTCTCACTTCTCACTCTCCACCATATATGCTGAACAATATATCTCGTTTCGTTTTATTATTCTTCCTAAGGATAAGAAAATGATGTAACAATTAACAGTTTATTTCTATCACACATCATGCCGTGAATATGCTAAACATTTTCTTCTTAGGTAAATATTGGCATTTTATTTGTTTATTTCTAGCATAAACTTCAAATAACAAAATGATACACATTTATAAAGCTGTTCAATTTAGACCTACAAGTCTATAAGTTACGTTATTGGATTTGGGGTTCCCGTAACAAGTCAAACTGCCTAATTGCTAGAGTTTTCTGTTTGGTATAGCACTATATGTAGAAATTTGCCTACATTTTATTATTCTTTTTATTTCTATGTATCGATTAAATTCCCAATGAGTAAGATATCCTTCACAACTTAAATATCAGGCTTAATTAATTTGTATTAGAATTGAAAACTCGCAACGTGTGTGCTTAACTTACACATGATGCGTCCTTACCACTAAACAAAGCCCCGAGAGTAACTTGTTTCATTTTTAAAATATTAATAAATATTTATTTTGTTGTTAATTGAGTTGGTAAATATATAAATTAAGACCATAATGAACATTGTAAATATATAGAAGAAAACAAAACTTAAACAGGACGATTCAATCACACAATAAAGCAGTAGGCCCTTTCGGCCAGATTTTTCCAGCTAATTTCTGGTCACTTACTCAGTCCAATAAATCAAAAGTTCAGTTAGAAACCTAAGTAAAACTGGCACTTTTATCTGATACATGAATCTATCAGATAATCAGAAAGCAGTTCCAAATTTATATACCTGGTTTTCTTCCAAAAACAATCACCCTCCTTTTACTGTTTAAAAAATAATAAATTTATCATCGAAGGACTTGCATTTACATGATCTAAATAAAACATGGAAATAGTAGATCAGGTGATTTTGTTAATTGATCATATATACTTCAGCTATGTCTATGTTTCTATCCATTTATTTCAAGATTTTAGACAAGTATGGTGGTTGTTTTTCTGATGGTCCCCAAAACAGTTCTTTACTATCTCCATACAAAGGGTACTATATAGACTCATGATTAGTATTACATCCAGGGACCATATGTAATAATGTAACATATAATATGACAAGTACTATGCTCCAACAACTATACATCATCTATATTCACTGACATATAGATAACACAAGGATAAGATTTTTGAGTAGATATTCTACTATACTTCATTTAATATTATCTCTTAGTTTTTGTTTTTGGACTATAAAGGACTCATTGATGGGTTTATGAAATTATGTAATTTTGGGTCTAGGTGAAAGAAAAAAACCACTGTTAGTGAAACAAACAAATCCAAAAGAACCCTCCCCGAACTGCACAACTAACAAGTCTATTAGAAAGTTGAATTAATAAATTTTGCACTAACTCTCTACAAGGGTGTGCACCTATTCAGAACATGCAAAGTAAAAATAACAGTAGATCAACTGAGTATAAATCTATACATACGCAGCTGACAAAGCAAGGGTTGAAGAAATCACAACATGAAAGCTTCATGCCAATCCAAAATTGCTAGAAAGAGAATTAGATCTAATTTTATCAAGTAGACTTATTCTATTTCTAAAGTTAGATTGAAGATTGATAAAATCGGCCAATAATACCTTTAGGATCTGTTCGGAAAGCCACCAGATAATTGAAATTGGTGTAATTACTAGGGTAGTAATTACACGGCCTAGAGTGTAATAACAATGACTTGTTTGTTTGTCATAACGTAATTACAGTATAATTACAAGCGTACTGTTTGGTTGCACAAATGTAATTACACAGTTAATTTTATTTAAAAATTAATATTTCAGAAATATGTGCCTTTATAAATGATATCAAATTAGGTAATTACCAACACATTGTTTCTTGAAATATATTAATTAATAATAATATATTTATAACTAATATTGTAAAAAATAATTGACATATATTTTTCAAATTGATAATATTTAAATTTTTAATTAATTATATAAATTAAAAAGCATATTGTTTTGTGAGAACATATTGGACATTTGACAGAAACAATTAATATTTATAAATATAATGTCATAACATTATTCAAATATTGAGAAAGTGGCTAAAATGCACCTTAGCGTTTGCCCGAATTTGCTACGACATACCTGATCTTGCGGGCGTCCTATTACCCCCTTAAACTTTTGTAAGACAAGATAATTACATTATTAAAAGATCACAACCAAATTTGTTCTTAGAGGTGTATCGGACGTGCCTAAACACAATATATTTTATCAGTTAAAGTTTTCTTTTCCCATTTTTTCACTTTCTCCCTCCTTCCTTCCTTCGCCCACCAACCCCCACTTCACCACACCCATAGAAATAACATACCCACTTCTAAACCACCATTTTTTACCATTCAGTTTTTTCTTTTCTTTCCCCATCTCGTTCCCTTTCAGATGTGAAGCTTTATTTTAATGCTCATAGGTACTAAAAGCTTTTAAGTCTATCTCTTTAAGTGGAGTTCATAAAATAAAAAAATTATTTTAATGCTCATAAATTTTCCGACGAGATTGGCTTCTACATATGTACTAAATTTGTTCTGATGTGAAGCTTTATTTGAGATGATATGGGTCTTTGATCTGAAGCTTATAGGATTTAGATAGTTGGGATTAAGAGTCATATAGGTCAATCAAATATGAATTTGAAATTGTAAAGAATGAATGTTGAATCTAAATCAATCCCAAAAGCTAGCTTGTAGGGTGAGATTGTTCAAGTCCATATAAAGAGTCATTCCATATCTGATGTGGTACTCTTAACACTTTCCGCACGCTCAGACCTTGTCAACTGAAGCGTGGATAATATAATTTGGAGGCCAATATCGGTGAACAAAGAATTGAAATGTGCGTGACTCTGATACAATGTAAAAAATTGATCTTGGGCCCAACTCAAATTCAAAAGCTAACTTAAATGGAGGATGATTGCTCAAGCCATATAAGGAGACGAATGACCACGTTTTTTTTGGGTTAAGTTAGGTCTATGATCCATTTCTTTACATGGTATCAGAGTCAGACCCGTCTCAATTCATTGTTTCCGATGTTGGCCCCCTCTTATATTGTCCACGCTCCAGATGTCCAGTCCTGGGGTATTGAATTCTCCTACATCGGTGAGATAAGTGGTCCTTATATGACTTAGGCAATCCTACTCCATTTAAGTTAGCTTTTGGAGTTGAGATAGACCAAGATTCCTTTTTTACTGAAATCATTTGAAAACTCAATATTCAAAGTATTGACAATATGAGAGAGAAGTGACTTTTCTCTGTTCTGGGTGATAATGGAGTATGGGCATCGTTATTTTAGTGGTAATTTTAATTGTGAAAATGGAGAAAGAGCAAAAAGTAATACTAATCTTCAAGCTTTAATTTAGTTGAGGGCAGTGGTGGTTCTTGACTTCTTGCAGCTCCCTCGTCCGTCATAATTTTCCGATTGTCGGAAAAATTCAAATGGAGTCATCAATTTGGATTTTTAATAAAAAAATATTATTTTAAATTATAAAGTTAATTAATAAGTGTACTTAATATAGATTGCCCAATTAAAAAAAGACATGTTCCTATATTACTCAAAACCTAACTTTTTTTTTATCTCTCACACTCCTCTAAGAGAGTGACTAGAGGAGTGACACTCTCTATGCCACCTCAGCACCCAAGGGTGTGCTTATTCCGTTTTAAAAAATTTCAAAGGGTAATAGGATGACCGTAAATATTAGGTGTGTCGTAGCAAGTTCGGACAAACGTTAAGGTGCATTTTAGCCATTTTCCCTACAAATATTTGATTAAAAAAGTATATCAATTGTAACTGATAGACAAACAACATGCAATGTGAAATAATAAGTCAATTGTACTAAAGAAAATAAATTAATTTTGAAAATATAACCTAAATTCACAATCTAAAAAAAACATAATACTCTTATGTCAAATTCCAACATTACATAAGTAAGTTACAACGTAACTTAAGTAATATAATTCAAAAGAAAGGAAAAATATAAGTCTATAACCTCATTCACAACGAAATTCTACTTTAATAACATCACTCATTATATCTCAAGTTTGTTAATGACTCATTCTTTCTAATATTAAGAGTTGTAGTTTCAAAAATTAGAATAATAGAAGTAACACAATTATGCTAAATGAATCAAATAAAAAAATACGAGTAATTACATGGAATCACAAGAAGTAAATGTTGAGAATGAGAAGAAAGAAAATGAAAGATAAATAATATATAAAATATATATATTTTAAAAGAAAAAATAAATTAAAATAATAGAAATAAAAATAAATTTAAAAAGAAAAGAAATTAAAATAAAACAAAAAAAATAAAAAGTATTACAGGGTGTAACTACACTCAGTTCTCAACCTCCATTAAAAATTGGAAAGTGTAATTAAACCCTCTCAATTACATCAAATTCCCACCTCACAAAGTAATTACTTGATAAATAAACATGATAAACTATATAATTATACTCAATTTCAATTACCTAAGTGACTTTCAACCGGTCCCAAATTTCACACTTGCCAAAATAGCATTATTATTATTATTATTATTATTATTATTATTATTATTATTATTATTATTATTATTATTATTATTATTATTACCGAGTAAGGAGAAGAAAGACAATTGAACCCACACCTCTTATTTGAGGTACTCTCGCTAATACCACTAAATTATGAATTTTGATGGTGGAAGCTACCTCTTTTTCCTTTTGTGTGTGGGGGAAATTTTTTTATTATGGTAGAGGCACAACCAATAATAGTTGTGTGAGGGTATTTATATTTGTGACAAGTGTTTATGTGGCCCACCTTGTCAGCAAACTCTCCTTTTCCCTTGCAATCTCTGTTTCATTTTTTTCGTTCATCTCTCCAACACTCCCTCTCCTCTTCTCTATTTTAATCCTTTCTCTTTTAGTAGTCCTATTTTTCACAAAAATGAAATAGGAAAATGGATAACACTAAACCCAAAATTTCTGAAATAATACCAACTTAAATTACATGTATTTTCTTTTCTCAGTGTTCCTAATATCCTTAAAAACTTGAATTTTTTCCTCGTTTATATTTTTGGTTAATTTTTTGATTTCATAATTTAAGATTTCTAAAAAATACCGACCAAGTTAATTCTTCAAATGGTCTTTCAACATAACGAAATTATCTAATAAAATTATTTATCATTATTTTATTCCAATAAGTTCATCTATTAATATATTTATCTTATAAAGTAACAATAAATAAAAATCACTCAAATGTAGAATAATTTGCAAGTTGCATTCTTAATATATGTTTTTTTGTGTGTGATTTACACCTCATCTTGTTTTTATTGTTTTGCACCTTAAAATCTCCTTAGTTTCTTACAAAATCATAATTAATCTCATTCTTTGTTATTACAAGGACAAAATAGGATAATAGAATTAAGAAAAAACAAATGAATAAATTTTCACACCTTTGATCTATCAAGCCACTTTTCCCTTTCATTTAAGAAAAATGTTACACATAGCAAAGCTGTCCTTCAGTATTGATTCATACTTTCACTTATTTGAATGACATTCAAGTTGTCTTCACTTTTTTAAATAACCAAATTTAGTTTTTTAAAAATATATTTACTGAAGATATTTATGATTTATAATTTAGTTTGGTTTACATTAAAATAACTTGGTTATGTTATAGTGAAACTGTTTACTTTGAAAGCTTGTTTATTATTATTATTTATGGTTAGTTTATTTTGTGTTTTGAAATTAACAATCTAGTTTACTTTTTAACTGGTTTATTGTGTAATTAGTGTATAATTTGTTTGTTAGCCAAGCAAGCAAAAAAAAATTGGTTGCTAAATTATTTAATATATTAAGTAAATAGTTTAAAATATTGAATTAAATAATTATTAAAATAAATAGATTTTGTTAAACTATTATCAAGTTATTTGAGAAAAAATGTAATTACAAAATGACGGTTTTTTAGTCCCGTTATGAACAGAAGAATAAGTTTGTTTGGGTCAGTCGCTGCTAGCGACGAGTCAGAGATGAATAAAACATACATAAAATAAATTATCTATGGTTAAAAGTAGCGTAGGTATAATTGTCTAATATTCATATTGTTTTTAGCCTTTTTAGTTACAATTATTTTTGTTATTTATAATTTTCCTATTTTGTCCTTGTAAATAATTAAAGATGAGATTAGTTATGAATTTGTAAGGAACTACTAAAAATAATATAAGGTATAAATCACAAAAAAAAAACATATATTAAGGATGTATAATTAAGAACTACGAGTCATACATTCAAAATTGCAATTATTTTACCTTTTGAGTGATTTTTATCTATTGCACTTTGTAAGATAAATATATTTACTATATGTCCTTATTGGAATAAAATAATTATAAAATATTTTATTAGATAACTTCATTAAGTTGAATGACCATTCGAAGAATTATCTTAAGTTATGAAGTCCAAAAATTAATCTACAAATAAAATAAGAAAAAGTTCAGGTTTTTTAGGATATACACAGAAAAAAAAAGATAGATGTAATTTAGGCATCCATTTTTTATAAAGTTTGGGTTAGTGTTATCCACTTTTCCTATTTAATTTTTGTGAAAAGTAGGACTTACTAAAAGAGAAGAGAATAAAATAAAGAGGAAAACAGGCGTTGAAGAGGAAAGAAAAAAAAAATGAAACAGAGAAGCATTTGAGGAAATGCAAGTGGAAAAAGAGTGTGTGCTGACAGTGGGGCCCACAGAAACACTTGTCAGAAATATACAGTGCCCTCACACAACTGTTGTTGGTTGAGCCTCACACATGATAAATTTTTTTGTGGGTGAGGGGAGGGGAGGGGAGGGGAGGAGAGGGGGCTTTCATATTTTCTCTTGAGGAGGCAGGAGAGAAAATGTTAGTGCAGTTGGATTATAGTACTAAATGTTAAGTGGAAGAAATATGTAGTGAATAAATGCGAAAATGAACTACTGTGTGCTACGTTGACAACAGATATATCATTAGCCAAAGGACATGTTAGTATGTTGCTTAATCTTGAAACTACTTTACGTCAACATCTACGTACAAAGAGACCCCGTGAGAATGAGTTATAAAGCTTCCCAATTTTTTACTTAATTTTCATCCAGATCTGCTTTGTCCATATTTCAAGACTATAAACATAAAATAAAATATTCCAAGAAGATGAGACAAAAAGCTGCTCCTTCAACTCCCCACGGAGGAACACAAACCCAACCTTGGGCCATTATACATCAATACATCCTAACCGCCAAATCTTTTTTTATATCAAATTTTTCGATTTACGTCCGACGGATAGCAATTTCGATCTTTCAGCTCTATAAAAATATCTTTTTCCTTTTCACTTTTGTGTGATGTGTTTAGTATGTAGGACAGTAGGAGTAGTTCTTTTTCTTATAAATAGAAAATTGATATTTAATCCAACTTATGCATATTTAGATTAATTTTATTCCATACTTTTTAATCACAATATTTATGTCAATTTATGCGTATTTCAACTAAATTCACAAAATATTTGTTACTTTTCACCAATAATAAACCGGGTTATTCTTTATCCACCAGAGATTGAAAAGATGCTAAAAAATTACCTACAATATTTTGTAGAGACTTCATAATTGTCAAACTCACTTAATTAGCCTTAACCTTGAATGACCAGTCCACATGAAATTTGTTATTCCCTATGTTTGTTCTACTTGTTAAATATACATAATATACATGTATATTATATATATTGTTGCTCTCGGATTCCTCCTCTAAAACCGTATATGGTGTACATATTTAGGTAACATTGTAGTCTCCTAGTTTAGGTAATATTATGATGTAATTAGTATTGTACTCTTACCATAATATTTGTATTACCATAATTGTATATTTAGTATCCAAGTAGAATAAGGTTTTAGGAGTAGAATATGAATAAGATTCTCCTATTATAGAATATGTAACTTGTATAAATACTCTTTCAAATAATCAAGGGATTATTTCTTTCATGATATCAAAAGTCTAGGTCTTAAAATCTTCTCCCTATTTTCTTCCTCTTGGCCGTCGACCAAACAGTGAACAAAACTGAGACCAAGTTTTTTTCGCAACTTGTTCTCGGATTGATTTATTCCGACGGTACCTCCTCTTCCCAAATTTTTCTCCCAAATCCCTCAATCAAATATTGTTCTATCAATATGTCTACATCCCGGAACACGTTTCATCCTGCCCTTATAGTTTCTAACGTCAAGAATAACATCTCTCTTGTTCTTGAAATAGAAAACGTCCAATATGCGACGTGGGCCAAACTGTTCAAAATTCACACACGATCGAATCAAGTCATCCATCACATAATCCCCGCGGCTCTTGAGGATACGGAGGTGCCGAAACGCGAGGATGATCCTAAGTTATGGACGACTCTTGATGCCACAGTCCTCCAGTGGATATATTCCACAATTTCTACCGACCTTTTGCAAACGATTATTGAGCCTGACGCTACGACACATGCGACTTGGGATAGACTGCGTGATATATTCCAAGATAATCAAAATTCTAGAGCCGTTACTCTTGAGCAGGATTTCTCCCACGTCAATATGGAAGATTTCCCTAACGTTTCGGCTTATTGCAAAAGATTAAAGGAATTGGCGGATCAACTTCGCAACGTTGGCGCGCCAGTTTCGAATGATCGTTTGGTCCTCCAAATGGTTTCCGGCCTCTCTGAGGCCTATAATGGTGTTGGAACGCTTCTTCGGCAAAGCAATCCGCTTCCGCAATTTTATCAAGCCCGTTCTATGCTTACACTCGAAGAAGCAGGTATGACAAAAAGGGCGGCTACCGGTGCTAGCCCCGTAGTCATGATGACCGAGTCCACGATTTATCCTACCGGTTCCACCAACTCGGGCCAAAACCGCAACAACGGTGGAAATAAGAAAAATAATGAAAAGAACCACGGCGGCAACCAGCAGAATGGTGGTGGTGGTGGTGGCCCCCGCATTGGTCAGCAACAACATCAACAGTTCTGGGCCCCACAACCACAGTTTGGGCCAGGCCAATTTTCGCCCCACTAGCAGTGGGTTGCCCAGCAACATTCCAGTCCCACCTCACCCTGGCCCACTTACAGCCAATCTTTTGGGCCGAGGCAGCAAGCAGGGGTACTTGGGTTCTAATGAATGCTCTAAATTTTAAGAATACTGAAAAAACTTGTGATTTTTTCGCTATCGAAAAGTCCATAAAAACTTAGAATAATCATCCAAAAAGAGAACATAATATCGATGACCCAAAGAACTAAGAACATGAGACGTCCATAAGTGGCTATGAATAATATCAAATGACATTAAAGTATGAGAATTTGAGTCTACAAATGACAACCTAACAATTTTTCATAAAGAACAAGACTGACAATTTGGAGTACTAATCGTACCCTTACATGAAATAAAATTATTTTTATCTAATGATGACAAAATAGATGATCCCGGATGACCAAGACTAGCATGCCACAAGGAAGGAGAAAGGGCTGCAAAGGCGGATGGCAAGACTTGATTCGATGGACCGGAATTGGGTGTGATAGGATAAAGAACTCCCCTACTATCACACCTCATGAGAGGACTCCCCGTCTTGAAATCCTTCACAGAAAAACCAAATGGATCAAATTCAACATAAACGAAATTGTCAGTAATGAATTTACGGATAGAGACAAATTTTTTAATCAATTTTGGGGCATGTAGAGTGTTTTTCAAGATAAAAGGTGGATGAGGGGGATATAAAATTTTATGACCATAACCACGAATTGGAACAGAATTACCATTACCATCAATTATGCCGCAAGGGTTGCTCAAATTGGAATAAGACGAGAGCGTACCTGAATCGGATGTCATGTGGGTAGTGGCACCGGTGTCCATATACCAATTTGGATCCGGAGGATTTAAACCAAGCGTGTGCATTGCGGCTTCGATGTCGGTAGACGTGGGTGCCGCGACGTTATGGGCATGCGGGGGCCGAGGCCCGAGGCCCGAGTACCCTTGTTTGCTGCCTTGGCCCAGAAGACTGTCTGTATGTGGACCAGGTAGAATTGGGACTGGATTGTTGCTGGGCAGCCCACTGCCAGTGGGGCGAAACAGGACTGGGCCCAAACTGCTGACCACCGCGAGGACCCCCCACCGCCACCACCATTGTGTCGGTTGCAGTCGTTGTCGCCGCGATTCTTGCCATTATTTTTCTTAATTCCTCCCTTTTTAATGCCACCGTTATTGCAGTTTTGGCCCAAGTTGATGGAACCGAGAGGATGGACATTGGATTCGGTCATCATAACTACAGGACTAGTACCGGTAGCCTCCTTTTTAGCCATGCCCGCTTCTTCGAGTGTAAGCCTAGAACGAGCTTGATAAAATTGCGAAAGTGGATTGCTTTGACGAAGAAGCGTGCCAACACCACTATAGGCCTCGGAGAGGCTTGAAACCATTTGGAGGACCAAACGGTCATTCAAAATCGGCGCACCAACGTTGCAGAGTTGGTCCGCCAATTTCTTCAATCTTTTGCAGTAGGCCGAAACGTTAGAGAAATCTTTCATATTGACGTGGGAGAAATCCTGCTCAAGAGTAACAACTCTAGAATTCTGATTATCTTGGAATATATCACGTAGTCTATCCCAAGTCGCCTGCGCCGTAGCGTCATGTTCAATAATCGTTTGCAAAAGGTCGGTAGAAATTGTGGAATATATCCACTGAAGGACGGTAGCATCAAGAGTCGTCCACAACTTAGGATCATCCTCACGTTTCGGCACCTCCGTATCCTAAGGAGCCGCGAGGATTATGTGATGGATGACTTGATGCGAGCATGCGTGAATTTTGAACAGTTCGCCCCACGTCGCATATTAGACGTTTTCTATTTCAAGAGACAAGAGGGATGTTATTCTTGATGTTAGAAACTGTAAGGGCATGATGAAACGTGTTTCGTCATGTAGACATGTTGATAGAACAATATGTGATTTGAGGGATTTGGAAGAAAAATTGGGGAAGAAACAAGGTAGTGAGCACGAAAACCGAGGTTGGAGTCTCGGAAAAGGTGCACGATGAGGAGGATTTTGAGAGAGAAATTTAACCTAGACTTCTGATACCATGAAAAAAATAATCCTCTTCCTTATTTCATTAATTGAAAGACTATATATACATTTACATATTTTCATAATAGGAGAATCATATTCCTATTCTACTTTTAAAATCTTATTCTACTTGGATACTAACTATACAATTATAATAATACAAATATTATGGTAAGTGTACAATACTAATTATATTACAACATTATCTAAACTAAGATACTAAAATAACTACTTAATTCTACACGGTACAAGGTGCAATCCGAGAACCAATATACATAGAATATATATGTGTATATCGTGTATATCCTATGTATATTTAACACAACCATCTTAATCACTAGTGCATATGCTAAACAAGGCAGGCCCTCGAAAGATACAGCCAAGAACAGCTCAAGCTTCTGATTATATATTGTTTGACAAAAGACGCAAGATACAGCCAAGAACAGCTCAAGCTTCTGATTATATTGTTTGACAAAAGACACCAGTGTCCCTTTTTTTGCAATTGTGGGTCTGTGTTTGGTGTGGTGTGTAGGGGCCTTCTATACTATACCTGCCAAAGGGCCTCTGTTCCATGACCATGTGCGTCAAATCATAGGTTTTTAAGAAAATCGAATATAGGCATGTGTTCATTCATTAGGTATATCTAATGTCCTATCACTTCATGTAATTGCAGCAACCTTTTAGGGTCCAGACGTTACACTTTGCCCAAAAAGATTATTGTATCCTTCCTTCCAATAAGATCACGTTATTAACATAACCCAGAAAATAAAAGTAAAACAAGTACACTATAGGATTACATTCTGTTCATTAAAACTTCCATTTGATCTCAGATAAACTCCTTTTTTCCACTTCCTACCTCTTTGAGAGCCTAGGCTGAATCTCTTCTTTTTACGGTAAAAATTTATCCACCCATAGTGTTTACCCCAACCAAATGTATATGACCTATCTTCATATACACTATCACCACAAAATTATATTCTAATTTATCGTTTAATTAATTCATATTCTCATTTTAATTTATTGTTTAAACAGGATAAATTAATATGATTCAGTAAACATCGCTAACGAATATGCTTTTACCGTGATACAACCTTGTTAGGTTATTCAATAAGATTGTTTTATATTAGCACGTTTTAGTGTAATAGAGCGATTATTATATATTTTTATGAGAAAATAAATAAATCTTTTTCTTTTGTTAGTAAAACATGAAGTTAGGTTATTCAATAAGATTGTTTTATATTAGCACGTTTTAGTGTAATAGAGCGATTATTATATATTTTTATGAGAAAATAAATAAATCTTTTTCTTTTGTTAGTAAAACATGAAGTCTTGAAAGCATTACTCTCATCTCTTCTAGATACATAAATAGCAATAAAAATAAAAATGGCAATAATAATAGGGGAGAAAACAGAAAATTAGGGAAATATCTTTTAGGAATATCTGATAAAGTGTAAAAGATAAATCTAGTCTAGTAGAATAACAGGGATGAGGATTCATGAAGAATATTTACTACCCAGTCCCCACTGCTTACCTAAGCAATTTGTATTCTACTGCTCCAACTTTCCATAACCAAAGATCTCATCATAGGAACTTAAAATGGAGAAGGATCTAACAAGAGTTTCCATGAATGGCTAAACAAAATCCCATCATTAAACATTTAGAGGATTTGCAATCAAATTAGTACATACACAAAGAGATAACAGAATAACATTTAAAAAAACACATTACCATAACAAGGAAATAAAAATCTATACAACAAACTTAAAAATATCATTCTATCATCTCTCTGATGGATGATAGATATAGTAATAATAATAATAATAATAATAATAATAACGATTAGATATACAGATTTTTTTACCTTGAAGAAACAGGGTTCAAAGCTCTAGCAAATCCATTCATTGCTCCATAACTCTTTGAACTGAACCCTAAACATCCAAGCAAACCTTGCCTGTAGGGCAAAAATGTCTTTTTCCTCATTTCCTCTGATTGAGCTCTATTTGTAGTGTAATGCAACTCATGTGGTGATGGTGGTACTCTTCTCTTCCCTATCCCTATCCCACTTCCATTCACAAACTTCTTCTTCCCTTCTTTTGTATTATTTGTATTTGTATTCCCCTTTTGTTTCAATTTTGCAGTGTCAATTGAAGAGTTTTTCTTATCTTTTACTGGTGAAAATGATATACCACTCCAAAACTTATGAGTGTTGTTTCGTCCTTCACTTTTACTTCTATATAGAAATTCCGTGAGGAATACCCAGCGTTTTGAACTCCTTCCAACTGAAGAAGACCTTGAAGAAGATCCAGAAGGACACGGCGTCGTTTCATTAGAAGTTTCATTTTCATTTTCTTCATCATCTTGCTTTATTATTATTATCTCTTCATTATCCTTCGGTTCCTCCTTTACTACTACTACTTCATCCAGTTCCTCTTGCCACTCATACGACGTCGTTCGAAGTGGTGACATGGATCTAGTCCGTCTCCTTAACGATCTATTACGCAGCTTCAAATTATCTCTACCTCTAAAGCCTTTCTGATCTTCATCCTCATTTTCGTCTAGATCAAGCAATGGTGCAAGGACTTGTGGACGTTTAAGATGAGTCGACAGCTTCATCGGACGGATCTGTCCGTTTAAGAACAACTCATCGGCGGAGCTCATGGATCCATCTGCGCCGCAGCCGTTATCGGCGCCGGAAGCAGTTAGTCTAGCGGAGAAGTCGAAATCTTCAGAAGGTGATGAAATAATTGAGGTGTTGGAAGCATTATTCTTCACACTAACTGTTGATAATACGAAGTGCATAGGACTCGCCGGAGCACTGTAATAGAAGCCACTGTGTGGTTGGCCACGTCCTGGACTTGAGGGAGCACTAACATATGGAGTTGAACATGAACTATCAGCATCGTCGGAAAACATGCCGGAGTCCGGCATGACGGTGGTGGTGGTGGTGGTGGCGGAGGAGTGATTTTCGAGGGGTTTCATAATTTTCTGTGAAAGGTTTGTGATGGGAATGGGTAGTGATGAGTGCATAAAAAATAGAGAGATATAAGGGGCTTTTCCGGGAAAGTAATGTTAGAGAATGACCTTAAGTGTTGAGATATATAACGAGAATGCCACTAGTACTAGTAGCAGTCAGAAACTAGTACTGCTAGTGTTATTTTCCATAATTGATTGATGGGATGTGATTTTGAGAACTGTTATAAATTTACATGACGTATGAGTATTAATTGAGTGCTCTGCACGGATGTTTCTGCATTTATGTTTGTTTTTAAAATTTAAAAAAACTTCTTCAAAACGCAAACCATTGGAATTACTCCTCCGTCCCAAAATATTTATTATTTTATTTAATTAAAATAAAATTAATTAGTTTTTCATATTTTATCTTTATATTAATTAGTAAAATTTAAAAAATTATCATCCTTGATGGGAATAAATATTTATTGAAAAAAGATAATATAATGAAATATATTAAGAGAATAAAATAATCAAAATAATACCCTTGTAGAGTAAATATTTGCTTAAAGGATAGGTAAATGAAAAATATTTGTGGTATTTTGGGACGGAGGGTAGAAAATAGAGTTTCATTTATATTACTACATTCAAACTTAAAGGTAAGTTTTTACTGAAAGTAGCAAAAATTGGTGCCTAGAAATATTCTATACAAATGCAGAACATCTTAATCATGTTCTAAAAACTATATATAATGATTCAAAATTGTATTTCTGTGTGTGTATTACTTTCAGTTATGCAAGATGGAATCAAAAGAAAAATTGGTAGTGAAAAATTAATAAATGTGATTTCCTTTTCTGGTGAAGCATGAACATGCTTGAAATGTTTGTTTTCTAATAAAAGTTGTTAACATGTCAACATTAATTCAATTTTTTTTTAAAGTAGGTTATTTGAAATGTATTAAATATCAAACAACTCATTCTTTGGTCTTAGTAGTAGTATTAATTTTGGTACCAAAAATCTGGATAAGAACCCACTTAACAATTTAAAGAAAAAAAAAAGACTAAAAACATTGTGTGTTCTGTGGTTTTAGAAATTAAAGCAATAAATTTTTAAGTCTCAAGTCTCATGAGGGTAATTACTGGTATTAATAACAAAGCATAATACACATTTTGGAAAGACTAGCAAGTATAAATTAATTTCTTTCAAAGATGCCTTTAAAATATATTTTTAGCATAATAAAAATAATTGGTTTCTTGTGTTCAAAGTAAGCGACACTTGATGAAAGATATACTCCCTATGTTTCATAATAAGTGGTGTTTTTAGCTGCTGCTTCGTTTTGTTAGTACCGCTTTTCTTGCTTTACTCTTTACTCTTGCTTTGTTTTAATTGTCTTGCTTGTGATTATGCTTTGTCTTGAGCCGAGGGTCTTCCGAAAACAGTCGCTCTACCTACCAAGGTGGGGGTAACTATGTAAGGTCTGTGTACACTCTACCCTCTCCAGACCACAGTGTGAGATTTCACTAGGTATGTTGTTACACACTCCTTAAGAAATTGCTCACTCCTAAAAAATTATGAGTGTTTTACTAACTTATCCCTAATTAATATCTAGAAAAGAAAAAATACTTAATAATTTTTGTTATATAAATAAGGATAATTTTAAAAAAATAAGGTCAATTTCTTCTTGAATTTAGAGCATCACTTATTTTAAAATAAAAAGAAAAATTTAAAATAACACTTATTATGTAAAGGAGTGAGTATATTATTGCTCAAACTTTTAGAAACTCGTTGTTGCAATATCTCAAAGCAATGCATGAATCATGATGAATCTTTTGTAGTTCTTGTGCTTTTGAGTAATGGGATTGGATTTGGGAATCATCATTAGTATATAGTCAAGGGGACTAGAACCTTTTTGACCAATTAGAATGTCTATACAAGAATCATTTTTTTTTGCATGATGAAGTACTTTAACATTTTAGAGATCATGAATAGTATGCATGAAATTTTGGTATGACTTATTATGTGGTAAAAAAAAAAGAAAAGCAAATGATGGCAAGAACTAAGGAATATACTAGGACTAGATCCGTAAAATGTTGAATTTGCTTTCCAAAAGTGTGGAAAAGGTCATTCCATTTATTGTGCCATACTCTTGCAAGTACTCTTGCTATGCCATGTCCCAACATGAGCAAAAGGCCTAAATTATTGCTCCTCCCCAAAAATATACATAATATAATTGTCCTCCCTTTTGCCTCTTCCACTCCTCTTTTATTTCTATTTGCATTTGGGATAGCAATATTGGCTTTTTCTTCAATTATTTTTTATTTTCATTTCCAAAAAGTTGATTTAAGAATTTAAAATTCAACTACACTCACTTGTTTACATGGTAATTGTAGATTATTTAAACACTCTTAATCTTCCTCCGTTGAATTAATGTGATATTGTTTGATTAAGCACAAAGTTATAAATAAAATAAAGAGCTTTGAATTTTGTGATCTAAAATAAACCGTAGATATTTATATATATATAAATAAATTCATTAAGGGTAAAAACAAATTTTTAAAGTTGAATTATTTCTAGTTATATAAATGTGACATTCTTTTTATGACAAACTTAAAAGAAAAGTGTGACACGTGAATCGGGGGAGTACATATTTGTAATATCAAGATTAGACTAATTAGATAAGATTTAGAACTTGAAACAAGTTGATCATTAACTTGGCTACCTTCTTATTCCTTTTTGGATTAAGAAAAGGACACAAAGAGGCCACCAAGACAAAAAAGGTCCAAAAAAACTCTAAAATGGGCTGAATATCCGGAGCTGGCCGGCCGGCCCAAACAAATGCCAAACGCTAGGCGGCTCAGCTTCAGACTTCCTTGTGGCGTTCAAACTCATTCAAAATGCTTGGATTGGGTCTTTTTGAGTTTGAGGTCAGAGTTGGGCTCTTATCTTCTTCCCTTTATTTTTTTATCTTTTACTATGAATTAAAAAGGAACAACTGCATAAATAAACTAAAGTAACCATCATCGAAAACTTAACAAACTAAAAATATATCAACTACAAACTAATAAAATTAGTAACTATACATTTATTATCCACATATTATATAATAATGATACATTTTCTATACGTATGATACATTTTCTATATATATACATTAGTGATACATATTCTATACAACAGTGATACATTTTCTATATATATGATACATTTTCTATACGTGTGATACATTTTTTCTATACATATACAGTAATGATACATAATCTATACAATAATGATATAGTTTCTATATGTATGATAAAAATTTTATACATATACATTAGTGATACATATTCTATACAAAAATGATACATTTTATATACATATCCTAAAATTAGTTGAAAAATGACTAGAAAATGAAATTATTTTGAAAAAACTAAAAAATGACTTTTAAGATACTTGGGCTATCGGGTGTTAATAGTTTCACCCGATCGGCCATTTCTGTCCTTTTTCCTTTTAGATTATCCTAGGCAAATATAGAGTTTGGGTCAAATGGATAAACTGCTTCCAAGAGCAATTAATTACTTCTTCCCATTTTGCCTTAGTAAAATTTTATTATTAATAGAAACGACACATAAACATAGCAAACATTTAATTTAGAGATATTATAACTTAGACATAAATAAGGATAAAAATGATCAAAAATCCCTCATAATTAATAGTAGCATTTTTTAAGAGACGTGTAAAATAAAAAATGATAAATAATTTGAGGCGGGAGTACTAATCATTAATCAAGCCAAATTGATCTACTATTAAATACTCACTGCAAACATTCTTAATCTAGGAAAAATATAGGGTAAATAGTAGAACCAATTTCCCAAGTTCAATTGGGATGATTTTGACTTTTGGAGATTTATTTAACTACTACTCCAATCGTCCTAGCCATAAGCTTGTCTGGGTAGATTTTAGAACCCTAGTTTCCTAGCCTCTGGGGGTAATTGGGAATAGCATAAATATTTTGGTTGCGACTCTGAGGGTGATGGTTATTGTGGGGGATAGGGTAATATGGTAAACAAAAAAAAGTCTAGAACTACAGACAGAATAGGCAAATTGGCATGAAAATATTTTAAAAAGGATTAAAAGAGCATAGGGAGAAGAGTTTAGGGGGTTAAAATAGAATAGAATAAAGTTAAGACTTGGGGAATTGAGAAAAAAGTACAATGGACCACACAAATATTAGCCTGCAAATAACAGAGGTCGGCATGTTTCCCTGCGCCTAAAGCTTCAAGTTTTTTGTTCCTCTGTTACGCAGCCTCACCGTACTTACCCCGCTTCCTAAATTATCTCCCATATGATCTTAACCATTTCGTGCATGCACGTTTTATGTTAAAGGACTGTTTGGAGTATTAAATTATTAATAATGGTAAAAAGCTCGGCTATTTATACGAAATTAATAAAAGCAAAACATGTGTTTTTACATACTTATTTATCACTAGATCATGATTAAGTAATAGAATACATATTCTTACTTTAATTTTTATTTTCAAGGATTAATTTCTTTGATTTGATGTAAAATTGGATACCAATAAATATTTACTATTAATAATTCATTCTACATTAATGGTTTTTTTTACTTACTCAATTGACAATAACCATTAGATAATTGTACAAAGACATTCACTAATGTTTGGCTAATTGGTATAGGAGAGCACGAGAAATTAATGTCTACATATATTATTGAAAATTTCTCTTAAAAATATTTGTATATTTACTTTTGTAATTAGTGTATTCAGAAACACGAAGAGTATACAACAAATAATTTGTATTGCATTTTTTTTTTGTAAAATATGTAATCTCTACACCATCTAAAAAAGAAACTTGTGGTATCAATATTCAGAAAGAAAGTACAAAAATAAAAATATCAAGATGTCAATAAATTTTGTTCATGAAATTAATTCTAAGTAATTAGGAATTACTTCACACTATTTCATTGTTTATTAACATTCGAAAGAAAAGATCCTGATTAATATTCAACTCTAAACTACTAAGCAAAAAGTTGGAGGTAAAAAATGATTTAAATAAATTGTTGGGACTATTTTCATTTCTCCTTATAATTTTTCATTTTAATAAATTGTGCAAGAACCAAAAAAAAAAACAAAAAACGAGAGATTAAATGAAGGGCATGATTTGCTATTTTCTCGTAGGTAAAAGATATATGCATTATAAAATGTAAAATAGCCCATGATTGTCCAAACAAGCCCTTGATTGAGGGGATACACGTACACTCGAGAAGGAGGTGAACAATCCTCCTCCATAGGATTCTGACTTTAATGAAGCCAATACGACGCTATAAGGTTAGTTGTAATTAATAATTAATCATTGATGAACAATATTCTATAAACTGTCAACATTAATTCTATTATTAATTCTGTTAAGTTAATCTGAATAAAATTAATGTTAAATATACACGTGATATACACTTACCATAAGTAGTGTATATCACGGTTTTGTAGCTATATTGTACCCGTGATATATATTTATCATAATTAGTGTATATCACGATTTTGTGGCTGATTTATAGTGTAAATAATTGTATTAATTAGTATTGTACACTTACCATAATTATATGATTCTTGTACTAATAGAATAGGGTTTTGGGGGGTAGAATAGGAATATGATTTTTCTATTATGGAAAATTATAAATTATATATATACTCTTTCATTAATGAAAATAATCAAGGAATTATATTCTTTCATGGTATCAGAAGTCTAGGTTATTTTTTCTCCCAACTTCCCGTCGACTTTTGCCTCCGATTCCGACGTTGCCCGACAGTGGTCTCTTTCTTTTCTATTCCCAAATTTCCTTCTAAATCCCTACATCACATCTTGCGTTGCTATTATGGCTAAGAACACGTTTCACCCTGCCATTACTGTTTCTAACATCAAGAATCACATCCATATCATTCTTGAAATAGAAAATGTGCAATACGCGACGTGGGCCAAAATGTTCAAAGTTCACGCACGCTCGCATCAAATCCTCCATCACGTTAGTCCCCTGGCTGCTACGGCTATGGGGATTCCTAAACCCGAGGATGATCCTCAATTATGAACGACTATTAATGCTACCGTTCTTCAGTGGATTTACTCCACTATCTCTACTGACCTGTTGCAAACGATTATCGAACCAGACGCTACGGCGATGAAAGCTTGGAATAGAGTACGTGATATATTCCAAGATAATCAAAATTCTTGTGATGTTACCCTTGAGCAGGTATTCTCCCACGTCAATATGAAAGATTTCCCCAACGTTTCAGCATACTGCAGAAGGTTGAAAGAATTGGCGGACCAACTCCGCAACGTTGGTGCGCCCGTTAACAACGACTGTCTTGTCCTTTAGATGGTTGCAGGCCTATCTGAGGCCTATAGTGGCGTCGGTACGCTTTTTCGTCAGAGCAGTCCTCTTCCGCAGTTTTATCAGGTCCGTTCCATGCTCACGCTCGAAGAAGCCGGCTTGGCTAAGAAAGCGGCAACTGGGACCCCTCATGTCATCATGATGACTGAGTTCAATTTTTCTCCCTCCGGTTACAATAATTCTGGTAAAAAATCACAACAACGGTGGCAGCAAAAAAAGTCAGAAAAATAAAAATAATGGTAAAAATCGAGGTGGCAACAACGGGGGTGGCAATGGGCCTCGAGGCGCGAAGCCAGCGGCGACCACAGGGCCCGTGAGTGGGCGGGCCAGGGCCCAACAACCCCTATTTTCCGTCGAATTTTGCCCACCCGAACTGCGCCCAGTTTCAGCAGCCAAGCAAGCCCAATCATTCCAGCCCACAGTAGAACCCGAGATCAGCTACTAGGTCGGGGCAGCCAGCCGATGTGCTTGGGCCTCGGCCCCACCAGGCTTACCATGCAGCGGGTCCCTCTCCTATCGACATTGAAGTCGCCATGCACACACTTGAATTAAATCCCCTGGACGAGAATTGGTACATGGACACCGGAGCCACTACCCACATGACGTTCGACCAAGGTACTCTCTCGTCTTATTCCAATTTGAGCAACACTCGTGGCATAATTGTTGGTAATGACAATTCAATTACAATTCGTGGTTATGGTCATAAAATTTTGTCTTCCCCCCTCCCCCCATCCACCTCTTGTCTTGAAAAATACCCTTCATGTTCCTAACTTAATTAAAAATTTGGTGCATGTCCGTAAATTCACCACTGATAATTCCGTTTCTGTTGTTTTTATCCTTTTGGGTTTTCTGTGAAGGATTTCAAGACGGGGATTCCTCTCATGAGATGTGATAGTAGGGGAGATCTTTATCCTATCACGCCACATCCGATCTCTCAAGTCAAGCCTTGCCTTCTACTTTTGCAGCTCTCGCTCCTTCCTTATGACATGCATTTTTGGATCACTGAGTCGTCTATTATTTCTTCCTTACATAAAAACAACTTTATTTCAAGCAAGGGTATGCGTAGTACTCCGCTTTGTCAATCTTGTTCTCTAGGAAAATTTGTTAGATTACCGTTTGTAGACTCTAATTCTCATACTTTAATGTCATTTGATATTATTCATAGCGATTTATGGACATCTCATGTTCTCAGTTCTTTGGGCCATCGTTATTATGTTATATTTTTGGATGATTATTCTAATTTTTATGGACTTTTCCGTTATTTTTTCCACCTTTTTAAAATTTAGAGCATTCATACGTGCCCAATTCGAATGGAAAATCAAAAATATTCAATGTGATAATGGCAAAGAATATGATAATGGGGTATTTCGGGAGTTTTGTGCTAATAATGGAATCAATTTTCGTTTCTCTTGTCCTCATTCGTCCTCACAAAATGGGAAAGTCGAACGCAAAATTCGTACCATTAATAATATTGTTTGCACTTTATTGGTTCATGCTTCCGTACCCCCTTCTTTTTTACATCATGCTCTACAAATGACTACATATCTTCTTAACATTCTTCCTACCAAAGGTTTGGCATATTTGTCACCCCTTCAAATCTTATATAATAAGACTCTGTCGTATTCCAATCTTAGGGTCTTTGGGTGCTTATGTTATCCACTATTTGCGTCCACCATAGTTAACAAACTTCAAGCTCGTTCTACCCCGTGCGTATTTTTGGGTTATCCGTCTAATCATCATGATTACATATGTTTTGATTTATCCTCTAATAAAATCATCATTAGTCGTCATGTTATTTTTGACGAAACCCAATTTCCGTTTGCTAACATGGGTAGTCCCGTGCCTAGTTCGTATAATTTTTTGGACGACGCCATCTCTTCATATATTTATCCACCATTTTTCGGACTTGTCTCGCACCGACACTCCGCCAGCGGGCCCTCTGCCAGCTGGACCCACTGTTCATCCTAACCCCACTGTTTCAGGTCCAGTTTCGGTAATTAGGCTAGTTGCCCAGCCCAATACCGTCCCTAGTCCAGCCATCGCTTCAGTCTCGGGTACTATTTCCACTGTAGGGCCAGCAGGCCCACTGCGTGTTGGACGGTCCGTCGCATGTCCCGATATTTCCCAAAATTCACTTAATTCTCCCCTCGAGTCACAGACCGGTCACTCGTAGTCAACGGGGTATTTTTAAACCAAAAAGACATTTTAATTTAAATTCTAATGTTCTTAAATTCCCTATACCCCGTAACCCTGTGTCCGTCTTAAAGGACCCAAATTGGAAATTGGCTATGACCGACGAATATGATGCTCTTATTGCGAATAAGACGTGGGAGTTTGTACCCCGTCCTTCTGGTCTTAATATTATTCGGTCTATGTGAATTTTTACTCATAAGGATAATTCTGATGGTTCTATTGCGAGGCATAAGGCTCGTCTTGTAGGTGATGGTAAGACTCAGCAGGTTGGTATGGATTGTGGTGAGACGTTTAGTCCGGTGGTCAAATCGGCTACCATTCGCATTGTTCTCAGTCTGGCTCTTTCGAAGGCTTGGCCCATTCATCAGTTAGATGTGAAGAATGCTTTCCTCCATAGTGATCTTAAGGAGACCGTTTACATGCATCAGCCCTTGGGATTCCGTGACCCCAAATATCCTCATCATGTCTGTTTATTGAAGAAGTCTTTGTATGGGCTTAAGCAGGTCCCACGGGCTTGGTATATGAGATTTGAAGAATATGTATCATCTATTGGGTTTACGCACATCATGTCTGATAATTCATTGTTCATATATTGTTGTGGTTCCTCCCTGGCTTATATTCTATTATATGTGGATGATATTATCTTGATTGCCTCTACTGATGCGTTGCGCAAGTCTATCATGACCATGCTCAGTAATGAGTTTGCTATGAAAGACTTGCGACCCTTGAGTTATTTTTTGGGGATTGCTATCATTCGTCATGCAAGTGAGTTATTCTTATTACAACGTAAGTATGCAACTGAGATCATTGAGCGAGCTGGTATGTCCTCATGCAAGTCTACTTCCACTCCAGTTGATACTAAACCCAAGTTGGGTGCTACGGCTGGCTCACCATATGAGGATCCGACCTACTATCACAGTCTTGCAGAGGCACTTCAATATCTTACCTTCACGAGACCTGATATTACCCATGTCATCCAGCATGTGTGTTTGTTTATGCATGATCCTCGAGTTGAGCACATGAATGCGCTCAAACGCATCATCCGCTACTTACATGGCACACTTGATTATGGGTTGCATCTATATCCGTCATCGGTCTCTTCACTTGTCTCTTACACATATGTTGATTCGGGTGGCTGTCCGGACACCAGACGCTTTACATCCGGTTACTGTATGTTTCTTGGTGATAACTTGGTCTCATGGTCTGCCAAACGGCAGGCTACCTTATCCCGCTCCAGTGCAGAGGCTGAGTATCGAGGGGTGGCCAATGTGGTCTATGAATCATGTTGGTTACGTAATCTTCTCTTGGAGCTTCACTTTTCCATTCAAAAAGCTATATTGGTTTATTGTGATAATGTTAGTGCCGTATATCTTTCTGGCAATCCGGTTCAACATCAGCGCACTAAACATATTGAGATGGACATCCATTTTGTTCGCGAAAAGGTAGCTCGTGGGCAAGTTCATGTCTTACATGTCCCTTCCAAGTATCAAGTTGCCGACATCTTTACGAATGGTCTTCCGTCCGTTCTATTTGAAGATTTTAGGGACAGTCTCAACGTACGAAGACCGTCCGCTATGACTGCGGGTGTGTGTTAAATATACACGTGATATACACTTACCATAAGTAGTGTATATCACGGTTTTATAGCTATATTGTACCCGTGATATACACTTACCATAATTAGTGTATATCACAGTTTTGTGGCCGATTTGTAGTGTAAATAATTGTATTAATTAGTATTGTACAATTACCATAATTATAGGATTATTATACTATTAGAATAGAGTTTTGGGAGTAAAATAGAAATAAGATTTTTCTATTATGAAAAATTGTAAATTATATATACTGATTCATTAATGAAAATAATCAAGAGATTATATTCTTTCAATTAATCTTAACACATTACAGAATACGCTCAGATTTCCCATCCTAGCTTGGTGAAGAGGATTGCCACAGCCAATCAGTTTTTGATACGTTTTATTTATAACATATTTTGTAATTCATCATTTTGTAAAATAATCTCTTTATATTTTTCTCGATTTGTTTCATAATTAGCAAGCACTTACAATTTAGTAGCATCGGTATATATCTCCATATAATAGACATGGATTCAATTTTCATATTCTTATACTCCCTAATCTGCCAATTCAATTCATAGACATGAAACTTATTGGTATTGGATTAGCACAGTTTTTGATTTGATTTTACTTCAAATTTATGTTTTAAATATCATTCTAAAAGCTAAAGAATTACTTTTAGTCCAATTTTCAAATTGATTTCTCACTCTCCGAGGTTGATTAATAAAAAAATGGATTTTGGATATATTCAATCCCAAAAACTAGATCGTAAAGATTGCTCAGGACTATTTAAAGATATCAAGTCTCCATTTCATCACTGATGTGAGATTCAAGATCCTCACGCACATTTAGGCCTGCCAAGTTGAGTGTGAAAAATATAATGTGAGGGTATGTTGATAAATTAAGATTGGTAATGTGTCTGACTTTGATATCATGATAAGAAATAAACCTTGAATTTAACCCAATCTCAAAAAATTAGTTCATGAGGTGATGATTATCAAAACTGTATATATAAAAAGACCAAGTCCCTCATGCACCACCAATGTGGGACTCAACATTTATATATGTAGAAAATTTATGATAACAATGTTAATTTACAAGTGCTATTAAAAAAAATCAAAAAGTTCTCAAGCAAAATTTATTTGATTCTACTAAAAGTAATTAACTACTTTAAAAGATAAAAAACAATGAGATATAGGTGAATTTAGTTATTTTTTATTTTATCTGATGAACAATATTCTATAACTACTTTAAAACATATCAATGTTAGTATTCACTATTCACATCACAACCACACAATCTTACAAATATATTGAATTTTAGCGGCCCAACATTCACTATCATATAATATGACGCTTTTATAGTTGTATATTCCATAGAATTTACCTTCACTTTAATAGGTATCTTTCTACCATAGTAAGATATAACACAATAGTATCACTTCTCCATATTTATTTATTTAAAATTAACACACTATATTTTTTTTGGTAAAGAACAAGTAATGCCACAAATAATAAAGTTGTAACTTTGCCTCAAGAGTCGAGACTCGTCCTGGTACCAGGCATGCTCAAAATCACTTCCAAATTAGTCACATGACTTACGCATGTATATATAGTTGACATAGTTGTTGGTATTCTATGGTACTTTATAGAGCAGTACGGGAAGTAATAACTATTACAAATGTTCGAAAGGATAAATAAATGGTCAATCTTCAAAACTGCCGCATGTGTGTTGTGTCTTGAATCTTGATCACCTTGCAAAGCCAATGTTGAGAATGAAGTTTGTTGTGTCTTGAATCTTGATAACCTGAAATCAAGAAACAACTAAATCTGGATGGTTATAACGTTGTGTGTTGAGTCGAGGATATCCCTCTATCCTTAAGACAAGATTGCCCCGTATATATGCTTTTACGTTAGCGGGCAATAGTCTCCCAAGATAAAACAACACTTTAATCTCAACGCTACAAAGCCAATAGGTTGAGCTTGGCGAAGAAAACAAATATGACTTGACTTGCTGAAGATATGGAATAGGAAGGAAGAGTTTATGTCTACTCTTCTCTTTTGTCTCTGTGTATATAGTGTGTCTCTGTAGTGTATATCTTGTGTATACGTGAGGGTTTGGTCACTGTTTTGCTGAATTTCAGCCACTGTTTTGCTGAATTTTCAGCCACTGTTTTGTGCTGAAAATGCTGTTTTTGTGGTTGTTTTCGGCCTGTTTTTCTGGCTGTTTTCATCTATATTTCTGCCTGTTTTCAGCATTTTTCTACTTGTTTTCAGCGTTTTTCTGTAGTCCAAAATTGAGCCAACAACTGCTCAATATATAGCATGTAAGAGGGGTTGTCCAACTGCCAAAACAAGGCTGTAATGGCCATTAAGGGAGGCCATTAAAACAGCCAAGTAATGGCTATTAAGGCCATTGAAAGAGGCTGCCCAAATGCCCAAGTAATGGGCTATTAATGGAGAGTTAATCAGCCAAGTAATGACTGGTTAATGCTCCAAAACGCAGTCCAACGGTAGGCAGAAAAAGTCTTCAGAAATTCTGGGGACCAAACTGTAAATATTGAAACTTCAGGGACCAAACTGTACATATGAAAGAATTCTGGTCCAAACTGTACATATGAAACTTCAGGGATCAAACTGTACATATGAAACTTCAGGGATCAAACTGTACATCTGGCAGAGTTCTCTGGTCCAAAAAGATAATATTAGACCCAATTTACGCGACGTGAACCTGACGGACGGGCGGGCGGGCGGCAGCGTGGGCTTAGCCTTGAACCCAAGCACATCTAGGTCTTCCCTCCTTTAAACACATGGGATACCCCTTGGGGTCCCAAACCCTTTACCAATTAGAGACTTATATAGAGAGCAATTCTTCCTATTCCCACCGATGTGGTAGATTTGTTCCACACCACATTTTCATGTCTCAAACACCTTACTTCGTGGACCAATATCTCTTTCATTTCTCAACGAAATTAGACGATTCTTGGCCCTACGATCATCTACTCACTTCGTAGATCATGCATGTGCGAAGAGACAAGGTCTCCAACATGCGGAACACTAGTGTTTAATTCATCCAAAGATGGGTGGACGCATCTCCCCGCCAAAGGCTAATTTTCAACAATAGTTGCCTTGTACATAGAGAAAAGGACCGTTCGGACACAAAGCATCCCACCTTGTGCATGTTTCACGCATTTGAGTTAAACTCTCAATCTTCTAATTTTTTTCCTGAAATTTCATTTTAAGTATTTAGTTGAATTTTGTAAATTATTTCTAGACCTATTTCTTTTGAATATTTATAAAAAAAAAACTCTCAATTTTTTTTTATTTTCCTGCTGATGATGAAATGTCCACACCTGATATGATTCGGATTTATTCTAGTGTTTCTTAATTTTTTTTAAAATAGTAAAAAGATTCTTGAGGCTTGCACTTCCGGTACCTCTGAGTTAAACGGCCGGTCCCATTGGAGTAGTTAAAATGCCTTAACATGCCACCTTTAGGTATTGGACGGTAGTCAAATAAACTGAACATTTTTGAAGAGTAAACGCATGAAATGATGGCGCATGTGGAATTAGGCGTGTTAAAATTGATTTAAGTAATATAGTTCCCATAAGCAAATGACAAACAAAAGGCACATGAGGTGTTTGGCAAAGTATGGAGTCTCTAAGTATCAACAATTCCCATCATGCTTCTCCTTCTCCACTTGTTCTTTACACTAATTAATGAGAGATCCATTTGCATGTGCTTCAACTGTTCTTCATGTCACATTATGTACTACTCCCCCATTTATATTAAATGATGTTTTTAATATGAGCACATTCGATTAAATATACATAATATATCATGATATACACTTAAGGTATATCACGATTTTGGTCCACAATCAGTCCGTCTATTACCATAGTTTATGTATAGTGTTAGGTCATATTTTAGTGTAATAATTAATTTTGTACACTTACCATAATTATAGGATTCTTGTACTACTAGAATAGGATTTTGGTATTAGAATAGGAATATGATTTTTCTATTATATAAATTGCATATATTGTATTTCAATTAATGAAAATAATCAAGAGATTATTTCTTTCATGGTATCAAGAGTCTAGGTTAAAATTTTCTCCCCAAATTTCCGTCCCAACAGCCGGTTCCGAGCTCCCTTCCTCGGTTTTCGTGCCCGGAAATTATTTATCTTCCCAAATTTTTCTTCCAATTCCCTACATCACGCCTTGCGTTGCTATTATGGCTAAGAACACGTTTCACCCTGCCCTTCCTGTTTCTAATATCAAGAATCACATTCCTATCATTCTTGAGATAGAAAACGTCCAATATGCGACGTGGGCCGAACTGTTCAAAGTTCATGCATGCTCGCATCAAGTCCTCCATCACATCATCCCCGCGGCTCCTACGGATACAACGGTGCCAAAACCCGAGGATGATCCTAAGTTATGGACGACACTTGATGCTACGGTTCTTCAGTGAATTTATTCCACTATTTTTGTCGACCTATTGCAGACGATTATCGAACCAGATGCTACGGTGATGTCGGCTTGGAATATAGTACGTGATATATTCCAAGATAATCAAAATTCTCGTGCGGTTACGTTGGAGCATGAATTCTCCCACGTCAATATGGACGATTTCCCTAACATTTCAGTATATTGCAAAAGGTTGAAGGAATTGGCAGACCAACTCCGCAACGTTGGTGCGCCAGTTACCAACGACCGTCTGGTACTTCAGATGTTTACAGTCCTTTCGGAGGCATATAGTGGTGTTGGCACGCTTCTTCGACAAAGCAATCTTCTTCCGCAATTTTATTAGGCTCGTTCTATGCTTACACTCAAAGAAGCCGGCTTAGCCAAAGAGGCGTCTACCGGTGCTAGTCCCGTAGTCATGATGGCCGAGTCCAATTTTCCTCCTTCTGGTTCCAATAACTCGGGCCAAAACCGCAACAACGGTGGAGGCAAGAAGGGGCAAAATAGGAAAAATAATGAAAAAATCACGACGGCAACACGGGTGGCGGCCAGAACAGTGGTGGTGGCGGTGGAGGCCCTCGGGATTGTCAGCAGCAACAACAGTATTGGGCCCATAGTGGGCCCTCATGCAGTAGCAGTGGGCTGACAGTTTTGGGCCAAACAGTGGCGTTGTTCCAGCAGCTTATTACCTGGGGAATTAGGCCCCCATTTCTCAGCAGCCCAGGCCCGCTTCTGTGTCCGCCACTGCGGGTTTCGCCTCCTTATGGGTGGGCAAGATGGGATTGGGCCTCGGCCTCCGCAAGCCCACCATGCAGCGGCCCCCCACACCAACCGACATTAAAGCCGCAATGCACACACTTGGATTAAATTCACAAGACCCAAATTGGTATATGGATACCGGAGCCACGACCCACATAACGTCCAATCAAGATACTCTCTCGTCTTGTTCTAATTTGAACTGCCCTCGTAGCATAATTGTTGGTAATGGTAATTTAATTCAAATTCGTGGTTATAGTCATAAAACGTTGTCTCCCCCCATTATCTTGAATAATACCCTTCATGCCCCTAAATTGATTAAAAATTTGTCTGTCCCTAAGTTCACCACTGATAATTCAGTTTCTGTTTAATTTGATCAGTTTGGATTTTCTGTGAAGGATTTCCAGACGGGGAGTCCTCTTATGAGGTGTGATAGTAGAGGAGATCTTTATCCTATCACGCCATGTTCCGGTCTTTCGAGTCAAGCCTTACCGTCGGCTTTTGCCGCTTTTGCTCCTTCCTTGTGGCATGCTCGTCTTGGTCATCCAGGGTAATCTATTTTGTCTTCCTTAGAGATAAATTATTTTATTTCATGTAAGGGTACGCGTAGTACTCTGAATTGTCAATCTTGTTCTTTAAAAAAATTGTTAAGTTGTCATTTGAAGACTCTAATTCTCATACTTTAATGCTATTTGATATTATTCATAGCAATTTATGGACGTCTCTTGTTCTTAGTTCGTTGGGTCATCGGTATTATGTTCTTTTCTTGGATGATTATTCTAAATTTTTATGCACTTTTCCAATAGCGAAAAAATCTCAAGTTTTATCCAACTTCTTAAAATTTAGAGCATTCATTCAAACCCAATTTGAACGGAAAATAAAAAATATTCAATGTGATAATGACAAAGAATATGACAATGGGGTCTTTCGGGATTTTTGTGCTACTAATGGGATACATTTTTATTTTTCTTGGCCCCATACGTCTTCACAAAATGAGAAAGTCGAACGCAAAATTCGTACCATTAATAACGTTGTCCGAACGTTATTAATTCATGCTTCTGTACCCCTTTCCTTTTGCATCATGCTCTATTAATGGCTATATATCTTCTTAACATTCTTCCTTCCAAAGGTTTGACATATTCGTCCCCTCTTCAAATTTTATATAATAAGACTCTTTCGTATTCACATCTTAGGGTCTTTGGGTACTTGTGTTATCCACTCTTTCCGTCCATCACAATTAACAAACTTCAGGCCCGGTCTACCCCTTGTGTGTTTTTGGGTTATCCGTCAAATCATCGCGGTGACAAATGTTTTGATTTATCCTCTAATAAAATCATCATTAGTCGCCACGTAATATTTGATGAATCCCAATTTCCGTTTGCTAAGGTAAATAGTATCATGCCTAGTTCGTATAATTTTTTGGATGATGATATATTCCTGTATATTATTCACTATTTTTCGAACGTGTCCCGCACCCCAAATCCACCAGTGGGCCCATCGCTCACCGCCCCACAGCTCGACCATAGTTTCCGTAAGTGGACCGGTTGATTTAAATCGGGCCACAGCTTCAGAACGCCACTGTTCAAGTGACGGTATCCAATCCAGTTCAGGCACCCAATTCCAGTATTAGACTAGCGGGCCCACTGCTCGCTGGCCGGTCCGTCACGTGTCCCACTAATTCCCAAAATCCACCCAGTTCTCCCCCGATTCATAGACCGGTCACTCGTAGTCAACAAGATATTTTTAAACCAAAAAGACATTTTAATTTAAATTCTAATGTTCTTAAATCACCTTACCCTGTAACCCTGTGTCCGCTTTAAATGACCTTAATTGGAAAATTGCTATGATCGACGAATATAATGCACTTATTGATAATAAGATGTGGGAGTTGGTACCCCATCCCTTTGGTGTTAATATTATTCGGTCTATGTGGATTTTTGCTCATAAGGATAATTCTGACGGTTCTTTTGCGAGGCATAAGGCTCGTCTTGTAGGTGATGGTAAGACTCAGCAGGTTGGGGTGGATTGTGGTGAGACGTTTAGTCTGGTGGTCAAGCCGGCTACCATTCACACTGTGCTCAGCTTGGCTCTTTCGAAAGCACGACCAATTCATCAGTTAGATGTGAAGAATGTTTTCTTACATGATGATCTCAAGGAGACAGTCTATATGCATCAGCCCTTGGGGTTTAGGGATCCCAAATATCCTCATCATGTCTGTTTGTTGAAGAAGTCCTTATATGGGCTTAAGCAGTCTCCACGGGCGTGGTATAAGAGGTTTGCAGACTATGTTTCAACTATTGGGTTCTCTCACAGCAGGTATGATAATTCGTTGTTCATATATCATCGTGGTCCTTCATTGGCTTATATACTATTATATGTGAATGATATTATCTTGACTGCCTCTTCTGATGCATTACGCAGTCTATCATGACAATGCTCAGTTATGAGTTTGCTATGAAAGACTTGGGGCCCTTGAGTTACTTTTTGGGGATTGTTGTCCATCGTCATGCATGTGGGTTGTTCTTATCCCACAGGAAGTATGCATCTGAGATCATCAATAGGGCTGGGGTGTCATCCTGTAAGTCCACTTCCACTTCGGTTGATACGAAACTCAAGTTGGGTGTAGCGGCTGGCTCACCTTATGAGGATCCGACCTTCTATCGCAGTCTTGCAGGGGCCCTTCAGTATCTTACATTCACGAGACCAGATATTACATATGTCGTACATCATGTGTGTTTGTTTATGCATGATCCCAAGGTTGAGCACATGAATGCGCTCAAACGCATTATTCGGTACATCCAGGGGCACTTGACTATGGCTTACATTTATATCCATCATCGACATCTACACTTGTCTCGTATACATATGCTGATTGGGGTGGCTGTCCGGACATCAGACGGTCTACGTCTGACTATTGTATGTTTCTTGGTAATAACTTGGTCTCGGGGTCTGCAAAGCCACAGTTGACATTGTCCCGCTCTAGTGTAGAGATCGAGTATCGAGGGGTAGCCAATGTGGTCTCTGAATCATGTTGGTTGCGCAATCTTCTTTTGAAACTTCATAGTCATATTCAGAAAGCTACCTTGGTTTATTGTGATAATGTTAGTGCCATCTATCTTTCTGGTAATCCGGTTCAGCACTAATGCACTAAACATATCGAGATGGACATTCACTTTGTTCGAAAAAAGGTAGCTCGTGGACAAGTACGCGTCTGCCATGTCCCTTCCAGGTATCAAATTGCAGACATCTTTACGAAGGGTCTCCCCTCGGTCCTTTTTGAAGATTTCAGGGACAGTCTCAGCGTACGAAGACCGCCCGCTATGACTGCGGGGGTGTGTTAAATATACATAATATTCCGTGATATACACTTAAGGTATATCACGATTGTGGTCCAAAATCAGTCTGTGTATTACCATAGTTTATGTATAGTGTTAGGTCATATTTTAGTGTAATAATTAGTCTTGTATACTTACTATAATTATAAGATTCTTGTACTACTAGAATAGGGTTTTGGTATTAGAATATGAATATGATTTTCCTATTATTGAAATATGTAAATTGTATATATTGTCTTTCAATTAATGAAATAATCAAAGGATTATTTCTTTCACGTTCCTTAAAAAATCTATTCGTTTCTAGAAAGTAAAAAGTATATTTACTAATTTATCTTTAATTAAATAATACATATTTAATAATTTCTTGATTACATAACAATTCTCAAATCTAATTAAACAGGATAAATTGGAAAAAATAATCAACACTTTTTATTTTGTTTTGTGGAACACATTTTGAATCAAGATGAAAAGATAAAAGCACAACTTAATATGAACTGAAGGGAGTATCCAGCAGACCCCTCACCACACTATTGTTGAAAATTGAAACTTGCACACAGTGTATGTTTACATTTATGGTGGTAAATATGCTTTGATATTTTTAGTATCTACGGAATCATTTTGCATTAAGTACTTTTAATAGAGGTGAATTCAAAATATAAATTTCTTAGAATTGATAAACAACCATCCCATTATCTCAAAGTAAGTTGTTCCCATCCACATATTTTACTTCCAAGGTCCACATATATAACATATTGTGGGTAAATTTCTGATGCGAGTTCTAAAATCTAGTCAGTGATGTTATAAATTTGCCAAAATATTTGTAGCTGTTGCTTGATTAGAAAGTAGAAACCTGCCATTTGCCAATGTGCCAAGGCAGTTCGACAAAAACAAAAAGAATCTTCAAAACAGAAGGATCCAAATAGGTTTGTCGATGCTTGAACTTATGGACTTAAGTGAACTTCGACGTTAGTCTTCTCGGTTCAACTTACTTCAAATGCCTACTAATAATTCGTTAATTATTTAGTGAATAATAGAAATATAAGATTTGAACAAAAGCTATTGAATTCCCTTGAACTCGCACGTAACACTCTAGATTTACAAAAATAAATCTCCATTAAAACTGTTTATTAACTCAAATTTAAGATAAAAGATTTGAGTATCACCAAATTTTGACATCCCCTTTATAAAGTATTATATGTTAGAGACAAAATTAAGGAGAACTATATGAAACCACCAAAATATATGATGGGATGAATGGGACCGAATCGACTACGAGAGGGAATAGCCAGAATACGTCTTTTTTTTTTTGCATAATGCATAATAAAAAGCAGCCAGCCGAATTTTGGATTAGAAAGGGCAGGCAAAGCCCGAAGTCTCTTAACGCCTTCTTTTTTCTTCTCATCGGAGTTCTTTCACAAAGACGGCCAGGGTCAGAAGTTCTTCCATCTCCTGAGATAAGATCAGGCAGAGCCGCTCTACAACTTTTAGTGCCATATCTTCCAAAACCAAGTTTAGATCTACTCCGGTGCCTACTGGAGATAGACTCCTATCTATGCTAACTATCTTCAATCACAAAATTTGAATGTAAATTATGAAAATGGAAAAACTTTGAGTAGAGAGCGTTTTTTTCTTAATGAATTCTACACCATGAAAATAGAAAATAATCATACAATTGAGTTTTGAATACGAAATAATTAAAATAAATAAATAAAAAGGGAGAAGAAATGTATGACATGTAAGAAAAATGAAATGGCATTAAGAGAGGAGTCCACCAGACTTGGGCGGTGGTGGTAGTTAAACAGTATGTTATGTCCATATGTACTTCATTTACTTGGTGAATCCATGCTAAGTGGACAGGATAAAAATGAGACGAGTCATCCCTAATTAGTCACAATAAATCAAAATTCATCTTATATTTGATCAATACAAGATACAATTTCATGACATTCAATTAGGAAATACATGGTCAAAATAATTATTGAGAATCTTAATCTATTTATATAATAAAACTATAAATAGTCAATCCTATGTGGCATGTCTCTAAAGCCAAAAATGATATTTATCTTTTTCTCAATTTTTTTGGCTTTTCTCTCATATTTTTTCATTTATGTGTTAATTGAAATCCAAAAAAGAACTCTTAAATTCTCATAAATCTTAATCATATTTATTTCTTATTAAATGACTTTCACTAATTAAATATTATAATTCCAGATCGGTCACAAACCTTTTTACCTTTTCTTTCTTCTCATATTCCCATAAAGTTTCATATTTATGCATCTCTTTTTAGCTATAGGAGCTTGGATTTTTCTATGACGAGAATGTCGTGCTAAATTTCCTCAAGGAAGTCAAGGCTGAAGGTGTCGTTCGTATCCTATTGCTTATGCTCTCTTATTCTTCTTTTTTGCTAATTCATTGTAATTCTAATCTTTTATTAAAGACTTCATGTATTTTGGCCAGTAGGATATTTTTTGTCTTCACAACGTGAACTTGAAATATTAAATTGATCCAACTCAAGAATTTAGAACACTTGCATCCAATTTCATTTCTCAAAATAAGGCATATAATGGTGATGGACTTCACATATCAACAAACAAAGTATTTTCACAATGAAAGTAAAAAATGAGTCTCCAATATAGTGCATTGTGTCAAATTTTTGCTCAACAATTTTAAGGTATCGCTATTGCAGTTTTAATTTGGCTTTCTTTAATCACTATCTTTTCAAATGTCATGTTCTAATGCATAATGTAAGTTCTTTGATAGCAATTAATATCGAAGTATGAAGAAAAAAAAGTTAGAACGGTAAATACAAATATTTTAACTGTTTTATATAAATATATATCACTCTTTTATATCTCACGTAAAAATGTTATTTTATCATTTAAAATACACGAATATAGTTATTTTGTAGCAAATATTGTAACACAGAAACAATATATCGATAAACATAAGCGTTTTGATCGTATTTTTATAAATTTACATCATACTCTTTGATCTCTCACATAAGATTATTAATTTTTATCATCTGAAATATGTGAATGGTAGTTATTTTATAGCAAATATTTGTACTATGGAGACAATATCATCCATGAACACTTCAACAAAAGTAAGGTATGATCTACTTTTTATTCAATTTTATCATTTTAGTCTCTAATATTTGATCTTTCTTGAATATAATTTTACTTTTAAATGGAAAAGGACTAAACATGTAAAGTGTCCTCCTTTTTGAATCCCTATATTTATTGATGAGAAGTTGGAAAAGAGTTGTTCTATTCAAGATGATTTAGCGTGAAAAAAGGTTAGGTATATTTATTTGTTTTTCATTTTTTTCTTGGTAATTGTTACTCAGTGGTGGAGCCCTCTTATCCAAAGGCGTCTGAAAAAGTGAAAATTATAATGTTTAGTTCGGTCAAAATTTTAATTTTTTTTGTATAAATATTATATGTTTACGTCTCTTATAGTCTTATTTACTGTGTTTGCTTTTTAATATATTGGCACTCTTTATAAAAAAAATTTAGCTCTGTCACTGTTGATACTCCTTTCTGTCTCAAAAAGATTGTCTTAGTTTAACTTGGCGCACAGAGTTATAAAATAAAAGAAGACTTTTAAAATGTGTGGTTAAAAAAAACCCTTACATATTTGTGTGACTGTAAATCATCTCATAAAATTAAATTATTTTTAAACATAGAAATGTGTCAATCTTTTTTAGGATAAATTAATAAGAAAAGTAAGACAATCTTTTTGGGATGGAAGAAATATTTTTTATTATTATTAGTAATTTTAATGCGATAATCTATTTAAGTGAATGAACAAAAAAAACAAGAATATTTTCGTCTAAATTCTTGAATTCTCTCAACACTTTTTTGACATGTGTTGAATCTATAGGAAAATATATTTAGAAATTTTGAGAAATATTAGTATCATTTAATATTTTTGAAGATGAAAAGAAATTATTTTTAAGCGGGAGGTTACAGATATTTATTTTTAGGATAAAAGACTGGAGTGGAAGGCTGACATTTTTTTAAGAACAAAAAGATGAAAAAACCTTCCATATATTTATGTATAAAACTAGGAAAGACAGTTATTTGTCATTCTCTAAAGCCAATTTTTTTATTTATTCTTTTTTCTCATTTTTTGCTTTCCACACCCTTATTATTTGGTTCTTTTTCTCTTTTTTATAATTGATTATTTATTATTTATTTATTGTGCTAATAAACAAAAGTAATGAAGAGTTATAAGAGGACAATGAAGAGCCATAATAGAGGAGTTAATAGCAATTGTTTAATTTCTCATATCCCTTGCCTGCAATGAAATTCCATAAATGTGAATATTCTTGATTGAAAGCTTATTTGTTATTTAAACGCCTATAGTTTTCTTTCCTATTTGGTTATTTTTTTTTGATTTTTTTTTAAAGATTTCACAGGTTCTCAATTTAAAACAACAAGAAAATTTGGCGCTTGCCTCAATCTGGTTGTGGAAAGTAGAAAAAGAAGAGGAAGGAAAGTAAAGCTGAGTATGATTTTGTGATAAAGAGGAGGAAATTTCTATTTAAAAGTAATTAGTGATGACATGTTCGGAGATACGTAATTACTTTCATTGTAATACTATGGATGAATGAGGCAATGTTCCGCTAATGTTTGATTTTATTCTTTACAATGGAGTACTATTTTTCTTTTTTCTTTTATTCAAATTTTCATATAATGACTTAAATGGATTATTATGACATTAAGATTCAACTAAATCTTGATTTTTGTTAATAGCCGCGGACTATTTCACTCGTTTATATTAATTTCACCCGCTAGATGTAATACACCGAGGACGATTAAAAACTTGTTTCAACTAGACGAGTGAAATTTGTTTAACTAGCTAGTTCATTGGTAAGACTTATTTAGCACCTAAAGCCATGTTTACCAAAAAAATTAATCTATTTTTAAGAAAAATAGCATACCTTACTAATAAAAGAAGATGAAGGAAATGTATAATTGTAAAAAGTCATTGTCTGCTTCTTTTTCGGATGATTCAGTGAAATAGCAGATTAGATTGGGTGGGGTGGGGGTGGGGGTGGGGGTGGAGGTGCACGTTACTTTGTCAGACATTCGCCGGCGAGCAAAGTGGACGGCTGTTCCCAGTAGGACCACATTTCTGGCTTTCCTTCGCGTCACGACTCTTCAGCCCATTGGCATTGTGACATTAAATTGGATTTAAAGAGTACAACAATCAACATATCTACCATTGTGAAATGTCAAATGCATCATGTCTTATTTATGTAGAGATTAAATGTGCATATATTGGAGGTAAAACAAACAGTATAATAAATCATATTTTTTTTTTATGGTTAAGAAGATTTTCAATAAACACTTGAAAGACTTGTGAAAGAAAATTGTTAACTCTCTAAATAGTATAGTAATGGAGTAATACTATAAAAAAAATAGAAAGTAAACCTAGAGGTTTCAGTTCAAACTTCAAAGGATCCAATGATCTAGAAATGTGTTTTTTTCCAAATAGAAATGTTCTGTTCCAAAAATTTACCTCTAGCAGTAGTGCTTTTATAGAGGAAAAGATATGCGTAAGAGCTGAGTTTGAGCTCAAAGCCACAACATGCTACTAATACTGGCATCACCTATCAATATCACACTCAAAACAGAGCGAGAACCATTCGCGTTCAAAGGATAATGCACTGTCCTTATCATGGAACCTTGATCCTATCTAACATAAGTATGAACAATCACTTGAGCCACTGATCTCTTGCTTAAATTAAGATTTCCACCTTTCATCAGGAAAAAAAAAAGAGAACAATGCACAAGGAAGCTGTAAAGTAGCAAAGCTAAAGTATAGAACTTCACATTGATTAAAGACACCAAAAGAGGACTCATTCACATTAGGTCATGGATCAGTTCATCCATCAAAGATGAAATGATTCCCTTCTCAATGTCAACGCCCTCTTCGAAGGCTTCAAAGCTAAAATCAGTCCACTTCCCGTGTTGTGTGCTCATGTCCTTGTCAACAACCTCATCCACCATCAACTCTTCCATGCTTGTCCAGCCAGCAATATCTCTGTACACTTCTTCTGCCAACCACTCCTTCCTTTGGACCAACGTTGTCCACTTTTCCCAAGCTTCAAAGCTTCCACCTGAACTCTGTTTACATCTGAATTCCAGACACTCAACCACTGAATCAAACAAAACTCTTCTCCTAATCTTCAACTGCTCTTCTACATTTTTATTCGTTCGAGTCTTCTGATTCTCCAACTGGTCAAAGAGGTCGAGAGCAATAATACTCTGAGCCTCACCCAGAATAAATTCTTCCAGCTCCAAGTCCGAACTTTTAATTATATCTCTAATATATCTAAACTCCCAGTAAGGTAATTCATCGAAAATTGTGGAAGTCGATGTAATAGTTGAATCCTTTCCACCTGCGTCAGCGAGAGAAACTGAAGAGGCTGAGTCCAATAACTCTGCATCACCTTCCACTAAATGGGTCCTCATGCAGGTTTTCCAATTCATCATTTCCTGAGATCCATCAAACAGATGATACTTGCTCCCTGAATCATAAAGTTTCATCAGTCAAGATGTAATTAATTTTTTTTCCAAGGAAGATAGAAATATACTGGTAATGGGCAACATCCAGTTCTTGCTTCAATGTAGTAATGACTTGAGAACATCTTTAAAGTCCATGCAATTACTGTACTGATCTTGCGAGAAAGAGTATCACCTAATTTTAATGAATAACATAAATATGTTTTGAGGTCAAAGTGCACCCCCTTGCACTCTTATGATTTTCATATAAACCTTATGAAATGCCTTCTCTTCTTCAACATTTCTTTTTGATGACAAGATTAATGTTAAGATTGGGCGAAGAGGTAAAGCTGCTCTCAAACTCTTCTTCAACATTTCTACAAGACAAACTACTTTTTCCTATAATTAATTTTGTCGAAGAAAACGCTATGTGACCAAATTAGAGAATCATAAATGTATTTTACAATATCACTGATCAAAAATATATTTACAAAATTGAGTCATTTTGATCTTGAGAACTCCACTCTTACAATGAACTACTCGATATAGGTGTAGACATTTCACAAAAGAGTGCACACCTAACAGATTTCAGAAAGTCGGCATACAGAGGAGGGAACAATGTAGAACCAGAAGAACAGGAAAAAATATAGTACTCAACGAAATTGCTGAATAAAATGCTAATTTCTTGAGTAAACATTTTCCATCACTAAACCTGCCTTTTTGAGATGCAGAAGAAATCTGTACCTTTACGCTTAGGAAATATCCAAACAAAAGTTAAAGTGAGCTTGAACCCATAAATACAAGGTAACCCAAAGTAAATCCAAGCTTTCAACACCTAAGACCTTTTGTATTTTTCATAATTCAATGTATTCAGATTCCACTTTCGCATTCAAATGAAGGAGCATTACCTCATTTGTCTTGGTATTAATCTTGACTCTAAAACTGCAGAACATACTTATTTAATGTAGGGATGGAATATGAACATCACAACACAGAGTAGAGGCAAATAGTTGAACATAGATGCTAGTGGTGCAAATCATGTATTCAGCCAGCCCATCTTTTTATCTGTTATTTTCACTACCAAAAGGAGCCGCAGGTTCTTTTCCATTTAATTACGCAATGTTCATCTATGTTGCTCGGACTCTCCAAAAGTGTTGCCACACCCGTGTCGGATACTCCATAAATACACTATTTTTCGAGTATCCGACACGCACCCGTCGACATTTTTAAAGAGTCCGAGCAACATAGATGTTCATTACCACTGAAACGCTTTAGCCAAAATCATATTACAAATAGGACAAGTAATCCCACCTGAAGAACAGGAAGATAATTTTTATCTATGGAATTGAGAAAAGAGAACTTTTGCAACATTTTCCCAATCACGTGATTATCAAACACGAGGGATGAACAAAATATAAAATTATCTTATCCCACATTATCGCTATAATAAATGTGAGCCTAAGGTTATCCTACTGTTGCTTCCCAAATTATTTTTCCTCTTCTCCATTTTTATCCATCTAACAAGCTTTGGGCATTTAACTTAAGTGGCAAAGTTCCTAATTTTTTAGATTAAAATATGAAATGCCTTTATCGCAGAAAATCAAAACAAAACACAGAAAGATCTACCAGTCTTATCTTGGTCTTGGTGTATATTACAGTTCAAAAGTTAAACAAAGTGCCCATTCTGTCCACATGTACTTCTTATATGAAAAAACCATTCGTAAATTCAGTAAAATTATCATTCAGGATATTTTCCTTTTGATTGGTAATTTGGGTTCTCTCTATTTTCAGTCTGCGCATACTATATTGAGGTGAAATATTTTCGGACACAAGAATGAGAAGTAAATAGCACCAAAAGTTTTACGGAACAAAAATAGTAAATGCTTTCAGCTAAGTCAATAATATACATGACTATCACTTCATTTGCATGCAATCTAACCCTTCAACAGATGAGTCATAACAATCTTAAATAGGAGGAAACTAAAGATGAGTATTATTACCATCAGTAGCTAAACTTTTGTAGCTATCCAAGGAGTTGCAACTGCCTCCTGAGATAGAAGGTTCCAAACTTGAGGCCGGGCTAGAACACAGGAGACTAAATTCTCTTTCACACGTAAAGCTGCTGCCATTTTTAGGCTTTTCTACCTTTTTTGGGCCCTGAAATTGATGCAGATAAGATTAGCCTGGTTCATACTGTTTCTTTTTAAGAAAAAGTAGTACAGTAATAATACAGAAATAGGAATTCAATCACTGCAACAATGCCTCAATCCCAAACTAGTTGGGTTAGCATATAAATTCTCACTATCTATCTTATTCCATCTTCGCCAATTTCATTCCAATATTTATTTGTATTATGGGACAAATTAGGGATACTAAAAGTAGAATTTTTTAAACCTAAAACTTACCCCTACATGATATATAATCTTTATAACCAAGCTGAAAGGCACCTGGTCAGATTAAGGACCTAATGCAAGTGTACATAATTACTAAACCTTAATTCCAACTAGTTGGTATCATGTACATATGGATATTTTGCTTCCGCTCTCTTGTGCTTTGCTAAGTCCCAATGGATTCTAAGAGATAGTTTTTAGAAAAAAATGATAACTTACACAAGACAGCAATGCTTTTTTATACGCTGAAGAGTGATTATGGCTAGACTACAAACTAACAGGACAAAGATGTTTTGATTTCGAAAGTATATTGAGAAGTAGTCAATTTTGGGTACGCAATACTTCTCCACAACAAATTGTCAACTTTTTAAGTAACACTTATTGCCAACTTATCAGTTTGTTTAATTTTTTATCCCATAGATTGACCTGCTTGAAAGATGACAGCTATTCTGGGATAGGCTTATCAAGTGATACTTTTCATTGCTTCTGCGTCTTTTTCCACATCCCATCCACCTATGCCACAATCTCAAACTAGTAGGAACCAAAATCCTTATTCTCAAAAAAATATAAGAATCCTTCTGTCCCCAGTTCAGAGGATTTATCACAGTCAAACCAATTTTACGTTGGCCACTGAGATACCACAATGTTCCTCTGTCTGGGTTTAGGACCAACATGATGTCACATCGGTGGAATTCAGTGTAACTGTACTAAGGAGGGAAACTGAAAGTTGCAGAAAACAACAACGAAGAAAAATAAAAGCAAGTAGAGATGTGGGATATTGACATCAATGCTTCTATGAATGGGCATGCCATTGTCGTCATATCCGAGAGAGAGAGAGAGAGAGAGAGAGAGAGAGAGATGTTGAAATCTTCAGTTCAGAGGAAATCCCAAAGACATTTTCCAAGAGGTTCATTTCTAAGCCATCACGTACCATTCTAATCATGTCTCTCTAAATCTGGCATTCAGTGGTTTGAACTAAACAAAAGAAGAAAAAAAAAAGGAAAAACGTCCCGAGACCCTAGACGTCATTGGCTTATAGCTCATAAAGCTTTTGATATGACTACGCCATCTTTTTGCCATCTGTTGGATTGAGTAATCAAATGTAAAAGATGATGACATCGAAAATCATTTCAGAACCACCCTCGTTAAATTCTATTGTGAAAAGAAATAAAAACACCAAAGTTATATTACTTGGCTCTCCATTGGGTAAGGAAGCTGGACAGTTCAACTTCGAAGAGTGCCTGACCTAGTTGTTATTCATGCAAAGTGGTGGCGACACGTTTTTACATTTGGCTACCTGTTAGCTATACACACATTTATTCTGTAAATGTACCTCTACCTAAGCACCTCCTCTCACCCACAATTCATAAGTAATCTCCTAAATGATACAGGACTTTGAAATCTTATATCTCTTTTCACCCAGGAACAAATATATGCACCACGGTCATACACTGACAAAAATGTGGTATGCTATAGCAGTACTTTCAATGCAAAAGCTCTGTTGAGGCTCAAAACTAATTAACAGCTCCGACCACATGTCAAAAAGTTTCATATGCATATGATCATTATCTATATTCCATTTTCTCATTGCTTTACCTGTTCCTCTTTTTTCTCCGGGATTTTATTCGGGGGTGGATTGGTGCTTTAGTCATAAAAATGGCATTTTGAAACTAAGGGAATTTCAGAAATACCTGCCACATTTGAGTTGCATTAAGTCGGAGGTCACCAACAGAAGAGTGACCATAGTCATCTGCTTTTTCATGAAGTAAATCAACTTGAAGCCTCTTCCCATGTGTTACAATGGACAAACTATCTTCAAAAGTATTGGCAGAAATAGAGGGAGTCCCTGTTTTGATGAGATCTTCACAAGATGGTCCAACTTTAGAAGTTAATTCTCTAAGCTTTTGTTCTAAGAGCATACCTAAATCATCACCACCGACGGCATTCGAACCTAAAGAAGATATCGTTGATGTTCTTGAATCAGACTGATCATCATAAGAACCTGGAAAGAGAGACAAGGCATTATTCTTTTCCAAAATATGCCTTGATGAAGTGAGGCCAGGAGTTGATTTTTTTATGGGTGAGGTGAAAGTAAATGACACGACATCACTCTCTTTTTTCCTGTCAGCTGTATCCCAATTGGAGCATCCTTTAATAGTCAAATTACATTTTATAGACCTCTCATCTTTACTTTTCATCATATTATCAGCACCACATCCATCAGAGCCAATATCTCCGTTGCCTGGCTGTTTCTTTCCAGTAAAGGACCTCAGTCTGGAGTCCCTAGATGATGAAAGGTCCTTTCCAACACCATTTCCCACAATACTTGCAGTTCTGGTAGCAGTTGTGGTATTTACAACAATTTTACTTACAGTCTTGCTTGGCCTAGACATGTTACCAGTGGATGATACTTTTTTCTCTTTGTGGTAGGGAGCTGAGGTTTTCGAACTCTCCCCGTCTTTATTAGATGCAGAGTTCTGCTTCTGGTTGTTCTGCTTGAGCACATCAGAGGGCCGGTTGAGTGAATTTCTCCTTTCCCCAACTTTTGCAAGCCGCTTCCTACCAGATTTAGACTCATTCAGTTCTTTCTGGCTCAATGGGTTCTTACTAGCAGTAGATGCCTTCCCCTCTCTTTTCTGAACATTGGTCTTTGCCTGAACTGCTAGTGAAACCGACTTCTCCTTCCCCTTCTTTTGACTGACATCTCTTCTTGATACCTCAGAAGCCCTGAATTGACGCATATTATCTGATTGAACCTGGCCTCTTTCGAAGGGTTGTCTTCTGACATTTTTAACAGAATTTTGTTCTTTTGGCCTGTGTGATGCTTCATAAATCCTGGACTGTCTCTGAGCAGCCTCCATTCTATCTCTCAAGTCCCGTATTCTCAAAGGGACAGAGGAAGACCCAGAAGATTGCACCTTCTCTCTGGTCGCGGGTCGAGGACTCTGCTCATATATTTTGGCAGCTGCCTCTATTATGTAGGCTGCATTCTTAGGAGGGATGAACCCAGGACTCTTGATAGGAGATAACAATCTGTGTTGAGTAACTGAAACAGGTTTAGCTGATTTCGGAGGCAATACCTCACTTTGAAACCTTTCGATGGGCCGGCTCTGCACCTTCTGCAGCCTCATTTCAACAGGGTTTCTCTTAAATCCATCCAATTTATTTCGCATGTTAACATCGACTATCATATGATGTTCATTCTGGAAATCAGCTACAGAGCTTAGATATGGAGAATCTCTGAACGAGTGACAATCAAAGGATGAGTTAAAATAGGGATCAGACTCTTTTGAAGTTGGCAAAGAATCCAATCCCATAAGACGGGCAACAACCGAAGGTGCTTTTTGAGCATAACTTCCATCCTCAGCTACTGATGAAGCACTATAGAAATCATAGTTCTGTATGGAGTTGGAACCAGGATCATATTCACGAGCCTTCAATCACATACACAGATTATCAGAATGACAGACCAAAAGATATGACCCACAGTCATAAAGATAATGTCTTGAATTATTTGAGAGGAAATAGCAGAGCATAGTAAACAAAAAAAGTTACCTGCTGCAGTCTTAAATTCGCTGATCCATTGGCATTTTCTTTTCCTTGCTTAGAGTTTTCTACAGCCACAATAACAGGAACATGGGCATAGCAAAATATTCATCAATAAGCATCAGTCACAAGAAAAGTGGCCTTCAACTGCCAACAGGCAAGGAGAAAAGGAGTTACCAGGTAGTTCAGACTTGTTAGAGAAAAGCTTCTTCCTAGATTTGATATTCCAATCAAATAGCTGAAGAAAGCCTCCTTTTGAACTTCGCTTTTCAACCTCCATTGCCTCATTTAATAACCAAATACTCCCATGTGGATGTATCAGCAAACAAGATCAGACAAAACACATCTGTTGTCAAGAGTGGAAATTCTTAAGGCATCAGGTCCCAGATATTTTACAAAGAATGAAGTAAACAAGTAATCAGAGAGGTTATCAAAAAAAAAAAAAAGTAATCAGAGGAAATAAAAACTTCGCAACCAACTTCGCACAACTTGCATTTAAGAGTGTGATTAGAATGGAGAAGAATGTACTCCATAGAAATTTTTCTGTGATGTCTAGTTGGTCATGAAAGTAGGTGGCTTATATAAATTGTACGTGAAAAAAAATGGTATACTAAAAGTATTTTTGCATTTTTTGAGTAGTAAAAGTTGACATCCACATCTAAATGTTGATTATTGTTGTAGTTATATGATATAAGATGTCGTTTGGTTTACGGTTAAGTTATACGTTGATTATAACATATGTTCGTTTCATCAGCGAATAATAATGTCGGAATTGTTGCCCAGGGCTTTAATCTAGTGGTCATAGTGCAACACATAATGTCTGGGTTAGACGCATGTTCATGGGTTCAAACCTTACTGTACCGAGATTCGAACTGTTAGCCACTGGCCCTCGAAGATTTCTCACTTATCAAAAGATAATAATAATGTGAGAGATTGTTATGCGATGGATTCTAATATATGGCTAATAAAGAAGTGATATAGAGGAATTGTCTACTTTAGGGGCAGTTTTATCTTTAGATGCTCTTATCCACATATTACTAATAACATGTATTATTATTACACATTATATCCTGTATAAATTAACACATAATTACAGTATAATTTATACCAGGATCAGAACATCCTTATCCCATCAAACCAAACAGCCCCTAAGAGTTTGATATTCGTAAATGAAAATCATTTTCTCAATAGCAATGGAATTTATCTCCTTTTTTCCCGGAAAATATGATTCCTTAGATAAAACATTTTTCGACAACTTAAGGAATCAAAATGCTGAATATCTAATTATGATTTCACAGAGTAAATTATTTTTCAGTCATACCAAATACACACAACATTTCAAGAAACAAGCTAAAAGATTCAATTTTTGCAAAGCTGAAAGCTAACCCTTTCTAACCAGCATTACTTCAACTGAACCTATGCAAGATTCTCAAAGATCCCATAATTCAGTTACTATATCAAAGCAAATATATAAACCCAAATATGTAAAAACACTTGGTCTAAACAAACAACAACACCCGAATATTGAGCTAGACACAAACAAAACTAATCAAATAAAAGTACACCACAAGGGTAATTAAGACAATGAGGAACAAATAACACAACTTGGAACAATCTTGAAACAAACTCACCAGTAAATCTTCAAATTAGTCAAATCTCACATTCTTTCCACCATCAAAAAGTAAGATCTGAACTAGGGTTGAAGCAAAAAAAACAAACCTATGGTTTCTTTTTTTCAAAAAAAAAATGATGGGTGAAGGATGAGCTGGGTAACAGTAACAATCTAAGATGAAAATGAAAAGTGCAACTGAGAGAGAGGGGAGTGGATTTGAAATTAAAAGGGGAAACGGTGAGTGGCGTATGAAGTTATAATAAGACAACGTCCTCACCGTTATATATATATATATATATATATATATATATATGTACGGAATAATATCTAATTACAAACTCCTTTTTTTTGGACTCCTCCAATTGAATTATTTTGGCTCTTTTTTATGTGATAGTCACAAACTTAAATAGGTAAACAAATAAATAAAAAGTATACATTGTTTATTTAGAATAAAGGTTAACATTTTTTTTGATATGCTTCCCGCTTACGCCAGTTTATATTTTCGGTCCCTCAGCACTATTATCAGTAAATCGCGGAATGTGCATGAATAATCAGAGTTTGAGAACATAGCAACTGATATTACCTACAAGGTCCTACCCCATAAGAGAGCAAATTGCTCCCACCAGGGTTCGAACCCCATGTTGCAGGCCTCCAACTGAATTTTAAGTTTCTCTCATTTGTCATCCAGCTATGCCCGGGGGACAAATAAAAGTTAACACTATGTAGTGGTGAGAGGGTCATATTCAAGATGATATAAAACATGGAGGGGGTTTGTTTGTTTTGTAAACTAGTTATTCTATGATTATATGTGTGAAATGTTTTTTACTGTATTTATTTTTTGATAATGAGGTGTCCGAATCAGTTTGCGGGCGCTATGATTAATTTCACGGGATTCCTGTCACCTCCGGCTAATAATAGGTATCAGATGACTCTACACCAAGGCTAGAAACATACGGGGAGAAATGCCTAGTGTTTTTCTCTCTGCTGGAATTTGAACCAGAGACCTCATGATTCTCAACTCACTTCATTGATTACTAGCCACAACCTTATATGCTATATGTGTGAATTATATACGAGGATTAAATAATATTAGAATTAGTTAGTGCATATATTTTTATCATTAGATATTTAATTGGATCGATATTTTGGCCTTTTCCCAACTACTACTGCTAACCCCTTACTCTCACATTTTCAGTTTCTTTCTTTCAATACTATGTGGATCTTTCTCTCTCTCATTCGCTAACGGTCACATAATACACCATCGTCGTCACTGCGACCCAACTTCGACGCCGGCGACATCGTAGGGCACATGTAAAGCCCCTCTTGCTTTCATTTTCATTTTCTCTATCTTCCTCCTCCTCTCTCGCCCATTTCTTCCTCAATTTCTCTATTGCGTCGATACTCTGCCTCTCCCCCCTAGATCACTCTCTGGTTGTGTTCGGTGAGCAACAACAGGTCTGGATTTTCGAGACCATCTCCGGCATATAACCAGTCTATTCCAGCGATGAACCATGTTGATTTTCGTCACCGGCATCAGACCTCTTCCGACGAAGAACCATGCCGATTTTCGTTGCGGCGTTACACGTCGACCATACCCAATACTATCCAGGTTCTATCTTTTCTTGCTTTGATGTTTTCTCTCTCTCTCTCTCTCTCTAAAGTCAATTCTTGATTTCTGATTTCTGAGACATTTGATAGGCAAGAGTGGAAGGCTTTCTTGCTGTATTTAGAAATAGGGTTTCTATTTTTATCCTTGAGATTTTTTTAAAACCTTTCTATACTTGCATTTGCAACTACTTTTGGTCTATGATTTCTGGATTTTGTTTTTTCCTTGCTAGTACAGGTTCAGCCTTGTTCTCTATACTACATTTCAACCCAAACTGTTCACTCTGATAACTTCATTTCTGGAATTTTCTTCTATTTAATTTCTTTTTACTCGTTAATCCTGTTCATCACAAATTTTGTTAACTAGTGATTGTAGTTTTTTATTGCTTAAGATACGAGACATATAAATATATATATATATATATATATATTGCATCACATTCGAGTCTCGTCGGTTTCTCTCTTCTCATTTCTTCTTGTTGTTATTTTTCTCTTCGATCTACATAGATACTCGACTTTTTAGTAAAAACTCAAGTGAATAGTACTTTCGGTGTCGGTGAACAGTATCAGTGAATGGGGATTTTCACCGGCAAACATGTTCGATTCAACTTGAGTTGGTACCTCCGGTTGCCCGTATCTATTCTTTGTCCTTATCCTTGTTAAATTTTGTCGTTTTGCTGTGTTGATCGTGACTTTACGCTCTTGCATTTACCCTTCTTGTCTTTAGTTATAGCATTCTTGGCGTAGTGGTTTTACTTGCCTCTAGATTCTTGTTTTAGAGTAAACATTTGAGTAGTTTATTATTTTATATTTACTTTAGTGGCTTTGGTAACTGATGGTAGACTAGTGTCATATTCTCGGTCGGGGACGGGGGTGAGGATTAGGGGGGGTAAGTGAGGTGAGGGAAATGCTAGGCTGAGAATAGGGTAGTGGAACATTGGGACTTTAACGGGAAAGTCCATAGAGCTAGTTAAGATTCTTAAGAAGAGAAAGATTAATATAGCATGTGTCCAGGAGACCAAGTGGGTAGGACCTAAGGCTAAGAATATAGACGGGTATAAGTAATGGTTCTCGGGTAGGTCGAAGTATAAGAATAGGGTAGCATTTTGGTAGACAGTGAGCTAAGGGATCATGTGGTAGAGGTTAGGAGGGTCAACGACACGATGATGGTGATTAAGTTGGTAGTTGAAGGGTTCAATATGAATATTATTAGTGCGTACGCGCCACAAACAGGCTTGAACGAGGAGGACAAGATGCACTTTTGGGAGGATTTGAACGAAGTGGTGGGAGGTATACCATCCACTGAAAAGTTATTTCTATGAGGTGATTTCAATGGACATATCAGGGCATTTCCGGGGGTTATGACGACGTGCATGGAGGTTTTGGATACGGGGACAGGAACGGGAGAGTCGTCTCACTCTTGGAGTTCGCTAGAGCTTCTGGGATGGTGATAGCCAATTTTAGGTTTCTGAAGAAGGAGGAGCACTTGGTGACTTTCAGTAGTTCGGTGGCTAAGACTCAGATAGACTTTTTGCTCCTTAAAAAGTTTGACAACGGTCTTTGTAAAGACTGCAAGGTTATTCCGAAGGAAAACCTTACAACCCGACATAAGCTTTTGGTGATGGATTTAAAGATCAAGATAAAGAAGAAGAGGAGGGTTGTGTATGATAGGTTAAGAATCAAATGGGGGAGTTTGACCATGACTAGTGCAAATGAGATGAAAGAGAGGTTGATGGCCAAGGGGGCTTGGGGGGAGTAGTGGGGATGCGATCGGTATGTGGGATAGGACGGCTAGTTGCATTCGGGAGGTTGCTAGAGAAGTGCTAGGGGTCTCGCGGGGTAGTCGTGGTGGGCATCGAGGGGACTGGTGGTGGAATGGTAAAGTTCAAGATAAGGTGGAAGCGAAGAAAACAACTTATGCGAAATTGGTAGAAAGCTAAGATGAGGTGGAGAAATGGACATATAGGGAATTATATAAGATGGAGAGGAAAGAGGCAAAGCTAGTGGTTACGACGGCGAAAATAATGGCTTTTGAATGCATGTATGTGGAATTAGAGGGAAAAAGCGGGGATAAGAAGTTGTACAAACTAGCCAGGGTGAGGGAGAGGAGCGCCTAAGACTTGGACCTCGTGAGGTGCATCAATGATTTGGACGACAAAGTACTGGTGGAGGACGCGCATATTAGGAAGAGGTAGCAGTCTTACTTCCATAAACTCTTGAACGAAAAAAAAGATAGAGACATTGTGTTGGGAGATCTGGAGCACTCTGGTAGGTATCGGGATTTTGGGTATTGTGAAAACATTAAGGTTGAGAAGGTTCAGGGTATTTGTTCGCAGGATGCGCAGGGGACGAGCAATCGGGCCTGATGAGATCCTAGTTGAATTTGGAAAGAGTGCAGGTAGGGCATGTTTAGAGTGGCTGACGGAGTTGTTTAATGTCATTTTTAAGATGGCGAGGATGCCTGAAGAATGGAGGTGATTCCTTTGTAAAAGAACAAAGGTGATATCCAAAATTGCAATAACTATAGGGGTATCAAGCTGTTAAGCCACACTATGAAAGTTTGGAAAAGAGTCGTGGAGATAAGGGTGAGAAGATGCGTGTCTATCTTCGAGAATCAGTTTGGATTCATGTCGGGGCATTCAACAACAGAAGCCATTCATCTTATTAGGAGGTTGGTGGAGCAGTATAGGGAGAGAAAGAGAGACTTATATATGGTTTTCATCGACCTCGCGAAGGCATACGACAAAGTCCCTAGGGAGGTTCTATGGAGATATTTGGAGGTTAGAGGTGTATCTGTGGCATACACTAGGGCAATCAACGATATGTATGATGGAGCCAAGACTAGGGTACGGACATTAAGAGGAGACTCGGAGCACTTCTCAGTGATGATGGGGCTGCATCAGGGATCAGCTCTTAGCCCATTCCTATTTGCATTGGTGATGGATGGACTTACGCGACAAATTCAAGGGGAGGTGTCATAGTGTATGTTATTCGCAGATGACATAGTCCTGATTGATGAGACTCGCAGCGGAGTGAACGCTAAGCTGGAGGTTTAGAGACAGACTCTAGAGTCTAAAGGGTTCAGGCTGAGTAGGACCAAGACAGAATACTTGGAGTGCAAGTTCAGTAACGGGAGTGACTTTGAGATAGGTGTAGAGGTGAGGCTTGGTACTCAGTCCATTCATAAGAAATGAAGCTTCAAGTACCTCAGGTCTATTATCCAAGGGAATAGAGAGATTGATGACGATGTCACACATCGTATTGGGGCAGGATGGATAAAATAGAGGCTCGCATATGGAGTCTTGTGCGGTAAAAAGGTGCCACCAAAACTTAAAGGCAAGTTCTATAGGGGTGGTTAAACTGACTATGTTGTACGGGGCGGAGTGTTGATCGGTCAAGACTTCGCACACCCAAAAGATAAAAGTTGCGGAGATGAGGACGTTGAGATAGATGTGTGGGCATACAAAGAGGAATATAATTAGAAATGATGATATCCGAGACAGAGTAGGAGTGGGTTCGGTGGAGGATAAAAAATAGGAAGCTAGGTTGAGATGGTTCGGACACGTGTAGATGAGAGACACAAATGCCCCAGTGCAGAGGTATGAGAGGTTGGCTATGGACGAGTTTAGGAAGGGTAGAGGTAGGCCGAAGAAGTATTGGGGAGGGGTGATTAGACGGGATATGACGCAAGGGCAACTTACCGAGGACATGACCTTAGATAGGGGGTATGGAGGACACATATAAGGGTAAAAAGGTAGTAGGTAGTCCGGTGTAGTCCTACTTACGCTTACAAACTGGTAGTTGTAGTGTTACTATTATAGGCCCGCTTAGCCAACCATACTAGTAGGCACAATATTATTTTATAGTTACCTGTCGTTTGATTTCTGCTGCTTTGTGTTCTATAGGGTACTTTGTTTATCTTATTTTATCTTTATCTTATCTTATCTTATTTGTCTGCGTTAGTTATTGCTTCTTTTTAAGAATGCGCTATCATGGCTTACCCGTTTTTTATACCAACATTTTCATACTACTTTAAATTTCATGTCCGGATCCGTCCGTTTTACTTGCTTTGCTTGTGCTTTGTCTTGAGCCGATGGTCTCTCAGAAACAGCCGCTCTACCTAGCAAGGTTGGGGTAAAATCTGCATACACTCTACCCTTCTCAGATCCTGCGTTGTGGGATTTCACTGGGTATGTTGTTGTTGTATATTTAATTGGATCAAATATGTGATATGTTTGATTTATACTAGATAAATTTGGAAAAACTTTTATTTTTAATTTTAATTTCTTATAAGAGTTTGGGAGAAGAAGTTGAGAATGACATCTTTGTTATTTTATTAGTTTATTCCGGGGTTAATATCTCACGTTGAGTATGACATAGAAATAACACTGCGATAAATAATTATATTTAAATAAAAAAATTAATAAAACACGATATAAAATTTTACATTTTATCTCAAAATTATTATTCCTTATCCTTGTAACTAGACAATTCCAAAGGGTCTAGTAAAAATTAATAAATCGATCCCCCCAATCCTCCACTCTAATTTTACTTGAAGTAAGTTCTTGGTATAAATTCCTGGTATATAAAGGCGAGCATGATAAATTTATTTTTTGCACGAGAAGTAAAGAATCAAAAGATGTAATTTGAAATTTATTTACAAAAATTAGTCTTTTTATCAAGACTGAATCTGATCCTTCATACCATAATACTTCACGTTTCATAGTTATCGATAATAAGTAATTTTACATGTACCTTAAAAAAATTAAATTCGCACCTGAGACACATATTACATACTTAAAATAAATAGATAAATAAATAATATCATCTTCTTAAATCCGGGGTGTATTAATGTTGCTGTAATCGCATCTTGCAACACAATTGGAATTTTATTTTCTTCAAAATATTCCTAAAATGCTCCAAGTGCTTAGTTAAAACTGGATCTATCAAGATTGGGGCACATAATAGACATTCTTAGAATTTCTTTTTTAAACACAATGTAAAAATAATATAATCCAAATATGCACTAATGAAGTGACCTTAGATCTTTTAAGGGAAGCAGTCGATTAAAAGAAATATGATTGTGGAATTAGAAATTTAATTCCCTTTCATACGTATAGCTTTGAAATCTTGGAATTTGAATTCTGAGATGAGTTCTTTTTTTATAAAAAAAAAACACTAACATCCAATCAACTAATGCAATATAAAAAAGAGTTTTCTATTTATTTATTTTCTCTTCCTCCTTACTTCATTTTGCTAGTGGGATTATTTTAGTTTTCTTACTTTTTATTGGGGAGAGAGGAAAAGGGAGGACTTGTTAAATTGTTTTTCCTTGTTCCTAGAGCCAACAAGGTGGAACAAAAGTTGATCATTGGGAGTATCCTTTTTCTGTTTTTGAGAGGATACAATATCTAAAGAATAGAACAATAATTCCAAGAATTTTGCTTTGCTTCAATTTGACTTTCCTAACCTAATTGCCTTGGACCTTATGCTTGACTTACCGTACTAACTTGTGTATAGGGAAAAATTCGTATAAGATAACTATATGAATTATGGTATGACACATGGAGCATGAGGTTGAGTCAGACTCACGTCAGATTACAACATTACTGGTTTGGTATGCACGGTACCGGGAGCGATACGAGCAAGGTCAATATCGATAATAAAGAGGCTAAGAGTTGTTTGGATCGTAATGGACGATCGTTACCAAAACCGATCATGCGACTTCTTTAAACCTTTTGATGACATTTATTGAGAGATTGATTGTCAAATTATTACAACATTTATTCTCCTGCATTTATGGGGGCATATTTCGTGGGATGTGTACTCGTGTAGCTCATGTATAAATAGGACACTTCATTTCATTGTAACCCATCAGATTCTAGCTATTACAAAATATTTATTATTGTTCTCTTGATTTCTGTGCTTTCATAGTTACAATCAATTTACCCAGAAGTTGTTAGAAGACTCAGGCTAAGTTTTACTTTGTCTTGTATCGTTATTATTTATTTATAGCATAATTCATTCAGAATTCATATCTAACGTGTCACTTGAAATCCACGTGTCCTTGACCACATATACAAATTCAACTGTACCATTTTATGGGTAAACAATTTGACACCACTGTGGGGCCTGGACAATTGTAGTGTTACAAGTGACCCCTTTACTAATCAAAATTTTCCTTTAAGTCTTATTATTTGTTCAGATCGGACAAGTGACATGAGTGGGTAACATCAGAGTCAACACAAACAATATGGGGTTGGATGGTTTGACAAGAGGAATCACAGCACCCAGAGACCCTACGCATACGGACGGAGTCACTTTAAAAGAATGTCAATATGATGATGTTCCCACTGATGAAACACCCGAAGAAGCCATACAAAATCTTCGGGCACAGAACGCTACAATAAACGAAGAGTTGAAGCATTTGAAGCGGTTTCAAGAGGAGTTCATGTCTAAAAATATGAACAGTACTCCAACAGGATGATCGGTTCCCCCACCAAATACACATAGAGAAACCAGTGATGGACAGTGCAGAACCGGTGATGATGAAGACACATCTGTAAGTGATGGCTCAAAGAGCGAAATCCTTGAAAACTCATTTCAGAAAAAGGTTTTGAAATTCATGAAGGACATGACTAACAAAGTTGATACTAATGCAGAGTAGGCAGAAAAAACTGCCCAGGAGTTTCGACGCCAGTTCAGTCAGATACCGGGGGCTCCTCTCGTGGTTGACGGTTCGGATGCAAAGAAGTATATTCAAGTGGCATATAAGCTAGAGGTTGCCCCCGTATTGATCCTCAAAATGTTTAAAATGCCTTTTGTGGCTAAGTATTATGGAACTACTGATCCATAGGAGCATATCATGCCCTATACTACGGCCGTGAAAGGAAATAATCTAAGAGAACACGAAATAGAATCTGTTCTGATCAAGAAGTTTGCTGAAACACTCGCTAAGGGAGCTCTGACATGGTATTCACAACTCCCTGAGCATTCTATCAGTTCTTTCGCCCAACTCACCGACATGTTCATAAAGGCTTATGCGGGGGCTTGTAAGATGAAGACAGGCAAGACGGATATATTCTGCATTGCACAAAGAAAGACAGAGCTCCTTAGAGACTTTGTTACCCGGTTCAGAAAGGAACGAATACTACTACCCGCAGTTCCAGATGAATGGGTTGTAGAGGCTTTCATAAAGGGTTTGAATCCTTCAAGTTCAAATGCTTCATGAAATCTCAAAGAATGTCTTTTGGAATTCTAGGCTATGACTTGGGAAGACGTGCACAACCGGTATGAGTCCAAAATCCGGATTAAGGATGATATGCTCAGAAATAAAGTCGGAAGTATCTTCGCAAAATTAGATAAAGAGAATTCCTCAAAAAACCATTATCAACCTTATCCTCCCACCGGAAAGCAATGATGGGGACATGATTTCCGCTCATTTGATAAATCAAATAACAAAGGAAGCTCCAGGCAGAATAATCAAGTATTGGTGAATTCCGAGAAAGGTAATTCATTTAAGGGTGCCAGATATCTGAAATTATCCGAATACAATTTCAATATCGATGAACAACATATGGTGGCGGTGTTAAGAACTCATCCGACATCTTGACCGCCGAAAACCCTGTAGTCTGAATCCCTTTGGATACGATAAAATAAATTCAACTAGCCTAACTTGGGACTGGAGAAATAAATTCTTGGATTATCTCATGAACGGGAAGCTCCAGGAGGACCTGAAGGCGTCCAGAGCTTTGAGGACTAAGGCTGTCTGATACTGTGTCGTAGACGGAAAGCTTTACAACAGGTTCTTTTATGATTCCCTAGCCCGGTGCATAGGCCCCGATGAAGCAGACTACGTGATGAGAGAAGCCCATGAAGGCATCTGTGAAAATCATGCAGGAGCAGAATTCCTAATGAGATAACTCATGAGGGTCTGTTACTATTAGCCTCAGATCGAGGAAGTTACTAAGGCATTTGTGCGAAAATGTGATAAGTGTCAGTGTCATGCACAACTGTTACACCAACTGGGCGAAGAGCTGCATCCGGTAGTATCCCCGTGGCCGTTTATGAAGTGGGGGATGGACATCGTCGGACCCTTACCAACGGCACCAAGACATGTATCTTAAATTATTTTTATGACTGACTGTTTTTTTAAATGGGTTGAAGCTACAACTTACATAAAAATATGGGAGAAATAGGTAAAGGATTTCATTTGGCAACATATTATTTATCGTTTAAGCATCCCTAAGGATATAACTTGCAACAATGGCCAGAATTTCATCGGTGCCAAGGTCACAAATTTCCTTGATGAATTGAATATCAAACAAATCACCTATACTCCATGTCATCCCAGTGCAAATGGACAAGCAGAGTAAAAAAATAAGACTATAATCCAGAATTTGAAGAAGAAATTGGAGGCTGCAAAAGGAAATTGGTCGTCCAGGTTACCGGAGATTTTATGGGCATATCGAACCATGACAAAAATGAGTACCGAAGAAACTCATTTTTCCATAGTTTACGTGCAGAGGCCCTGACCCCAGTACAAGTTGGAACTCCCAGCTTGAGATATCTCCAGGATGAGGAGGAATAAAATGCAGAGTCAATGTCCTTACACCGGAATTTGCTTGAGGAACGTCGAGATTTAGCATACGTCCGGATGGTAGGCCAAAAGCAAAGAATTGAGTGTTACTATGACCGGCGCACAAATCTCTGACACTTCAAACTTGGGGACTTGGTGCTCCTAAGAGTCAATTAAAGTACCCGAGAGCATAATGCTGGAAAGCTATGAGCAAACTAGGAAGGACCATACACTATAACCGGTATTGCCGATAAAGGAGCTTATCAGCTAGCTGACCAAAAAGGAAACATATTTCCTAGCAATTGGAATGTAAGTCACTTGAAGAAGTACTATGTATAGTAGGTCTGAGCATGCGCTGCACTCTTTTTCCCTTCGAGTGATTTTTATCCCAATTGGATTCCGTCAAGGTTTTTAATGAGACACCATTACGATATACACATGTTCATGCTCTTGCTACCGAGGAAGATTTGTCTAGTATCCAAGTCTTCATAACATAAAGTCTTAGATACTGGGGGGGGGGCATACACACCCGAAATTGAGTGAAGATTTTGAAATTTTAACGCTTCTAAGGAGCACATACACTAGGGACTTCCCAGATGTTGGGGACTGTCCGGATATTCAAACTATATGTAACCAGATTGACCACATTAGATGGCAGCCGAATTATTCTTGCAATTATCTTCACATTTGTAAGCCAAAGAAATCAATAAAAATTTTCTTTTATGATTAATAAATCTTTGCCATCACGGGCATGAAACATATGTTGTTATATTAACATATCAAAATTTTCGTGCCATAATGAACATGAGATATCTTTTTTTACAGCACCATTAAAAATAAGAGCTCTCTCTTATTAAAACCTTAACAAAAAGTTAAGGCTCTGGGTACCAGAGGTACTAGAGTTTTAAGTTGTTCGGAGACAAGTTAAGTCCGGAACTAACTTTGGAGACCATAAGAGGCCCCGATTAAAGGATGAAAAGAAAAATACATCTTTGGAATTTAATTAAGGTTATTAGAAAGTCTGGAAACTTCAAATCTTAACCTATTCTGATAAAGAAAACCTCAAAGCTAGGTTTCGAGTAAAAAATCAAAGTAATGAAGTCTGAACTAATGCTTGCTTGTAAAAATAAATAAATAGTGAAAACTTAAAGCAGAAATGCGGAAGGGAAATTCATTCATTCATCTTTTTTTGGGCTGAAACCAGACCTGATATAAATAGATACTAACTGGGCCCAAAAGTGATCTGGTAATGAAAAAACTGAAAGAAAAACTTGTGCAAAAGGTTACAGTGTGCCTGCTCCATGGTCCACCGAAGGGTGTTTTGGGTGTTGAAAATAAAAACAAGAGTTATAAAAAGAACATTTTGGGGGGTGGGGGGTTCATCATCATCTCTAGCATCTTCATCGGCTTTTACATCCGAATCATCTCTGTCTCCACGAAGAGCCTCTAAAGATAACTCAACATCAGTCAGATCAATTCATGCGTCAAGAATTTCTGAAGTAATATCGAAGCCCAGTTTGCTTGCTTCCTCAAGAGCATCTACTCGACTCTTCAAAATGGCCAAGTCTCATCGGAGTTTCCACCTCTAACATTTGGCTTGGAGCTCAGTGATGCTATGCTTGGAAGAATGTAGTTGTCCATAGGCACCGACCAAGTCGGCTGCAAGCTGGGTTGTATGTCCTTGAAGGGTTGTGTAGGTGGTGGTCAGAACTTGAAGAAAATTCTATCGGTCCTTCAGAGAGTCGACCACATATTACAAATATAACCGGAGTGAAGCTTAGAGAGAGCTAGAATCCCTAAGATCAGCATGTAGGATTTCGACTTCAGCCTTGAGGTGTTGAATCTCATCCTTCAGCTTCTTTTCCTCATCAGAAGTACCAATTGCTTTTGCCAAATCCGCAGTGGATAGAGCAGAGGTGCGTGACCCTGAATGAAGGGATTGCGATCGGTAAATAAGAGCAATATTATGGAAAATAGAAGAAAATGAAGGGATATTATACATGTAGGAACGAGTCTACAAGATGATTGATAGAAGCCTCAAGGGTAGCATGTGGAGATTTTTGGGGGAAAGAAATAGATGTCCCGACCTCAGTTCCAGTTGTAGGGATTGAGCTGCACTTGGAATGACCCTCTAGAGGAATGAGAGTCTTTGCTTCTGGAGCTTCCTGACGTGGACTATCCGAGCGGGGAATCTTTTCATTTACCTTTTCTTCATCATCAATGTGGACGACTCTCGCCTTATATTTCGCATGCAACTCCTTCCAGTATTCTATGAGTTGGCGACAACTTCTCACCCGGAAACCAATTTCCATCGGGGGCTCGACAGCCTCATTTTGAGCTTTTCGCTTTTGGCTGCCAGAAACAGACCTAATATTTGATAAGCCAGCTGCGCATGAGGGCACTCTTTGGGTTGAGGAGTTTCAAACCGGGAGTCCTGGCAATAGAGGAAAATGTTGAAAAATGAGTTTCGGGGAATCCAAGATAAAATATGAATAGGACGGAGTCTTGAAGTCAAAATCTTAACATGGTATTTTCCCTTCCACCACAATGAGGTGATACTCTTCCAAGTCTTTGTGATATTGGGGGAGGCACGGAGAAGACTTACTACCCACTCAAAAATCTCTTCGATCAATTGAGGCTCGACAAGAACGGTTGAGAAAGTTATAAAATTTTGAGTTAAAAAGAATTATCCTTTATTTGGATAGCCATGCAGATAAACATGTAAGGAAAAAAATAATAAAATGCTCATGGGTGGGGTTTCACTATTCCGGAAAGGATATAGAGAAGGTTGGTGAATTTGGTTAGTCTTGATCAGAATGTAATGGGTCTGCCAACCACGGTCGTGATCATCCTCTGCATTGATAAGGCTGCGCATTCCTCGGGGGTACAAGGCGATAATTCCGCCTCGTAAAACCCTGGGATAATACAAGAGGAGGAGGTGGTCGATAGTAGATGGAACATCGGCAAGATTGGCTAACATTTGTATGCAGAAAATAAGTCTCCAAATCTGTGGTGAAATTTGGCCTAAACACATTCTATACTGATGGCAAAAATACTCAATAATCTTTGAGATGGGGAGTTTGAAACCGATGGTGAATGGATAGGTGTACGTCATAGAAAACCCTTCAATAAGGTAATGTACACGGTCGACAAGATCAACCATTCTAACAACTATGTCAGGAGAAAAACCACAATCCAGAAGCTTGGTTGTTATTTTGGACTCAAAGTTTTCAACACGTTCGTAGTTAGTTTGAATACGAAGGTCTCCAGAAAAATCGAAGCCTGAAGGGAGGATTTTGGCAGCAATAAAGTGCAAATCCACTTTCTGGGTTGTGGGTGAAACGGGTTCCTTCTAATGGCGGTGGCTGGGAGGATTATTGTTATCCTCAGATGAGCGAGAATGAGAAGAGTTAGTAGAAGACATTATTGAGGAAGTTGTGAAGAACATAAGAAAGCAAAGTTATGAAAAGGAATTTGTAGATGGTGTGGTTACCTTATGTGAAAGATTTGACCTCCTATTCATGGTAAAAATATATAATATTTTTGGAGGTGAAAAGACGTGAACTATCATTACGGTAGTTTGGCGTCGATTAGAGAGATGGATCAGTGGCAGCCGTTTCAGAAGCAGTAAATGGATGTGACGTTTGACAGGTTCTGTAATTATTATGGTTCAAATTTCCCGCCAGAACACAGAGTGTCGATTGGTGGGTAGTTCAAATCCACCTCCCGGTTGCACAAGAGTTGCGATCGAAAAGTGCGGGGACTATCTGTATAGGGCAAAATTTATTTAAGACAGTTGTACGAATTATGGTATGACACGTGGAGCATGAGGCTGAGTCAGACCCACGTCAGATTACAACGTTACAGGTTTGGTATGCACGATATCGGGAGTGACATGAACAGGGCCGGTATCGGTAATAAAGAAGGCTAAGAGCCGTTTTCATCGTAACAGACGATCATTACCAAAACCGGTCACGTGACTTCTTTAAACCTTTTAATGACATTTATTGAGAGATTGATTGTCCAATTATTACAACATTCATTCTCCTGCATTTATGATGGCATATTTCGTGGGTTGTGTATCCGTGTAACTCGTGTATAAAGAGGACGCTTCATTTCATTGTAACTCATCAGATTCTAGCTATTACAAAATATTTATTATTATTCTCTTGATTTATGTGCTTTCATACAAGTTACAATCACTTTGCTCAGAAGCTGTCAGAAGGCTCAGACTAAGTTTTACTTTGTCTTGTATTGTTATTATTTATTTATAGCATAATTGATTCAGAATTCATATCTAACGTGTTACTTGAGATCCACGTGTTCTTGACCACATATATAAATTCAACTGTACCGTTTTACTGATAAACAACTTGTTAATATATTAAAATAGTGTATTAGTGAGGTAAATGGGTAGTTACTTTCAAATATTCCTTCAAGTCCTTTAGATCAACTTTGTATGAAATCAAACTTATTTTGCTGAGAGACACTTCTTTTGGCATTCTTTTCTGTTCCAAATATTACTAGTAGTTTTGACGTGTGAATTTGTCTAAATGTTTGACGTTTTAGAAATATAAAAAAATTATAATTATTTTTTGGGGCGACGTCCAAATTTATCATGTACTATCCATTTTTTTTTTAATTTGACCCTTCACGTTACCCTTTTGATCTAAGTCATATCTTTGTTGTTTAACAAATCATTTTGGATTTGTCCTATTCCTTTGATCAAGTCATATCTTTGTTGTTAACAAATCATTTTGGATTTGTCCTATTCCTGTTAAAGGTAAAGGGTAAAAACGAGCTCAATTTGGAATAATGTAGGAATTAATTTAACCGTTTAGCGAGCTCAATTTCGAATAATTTAACGGCAAACTTGACCCCATTTGGTTTCTAGTCTCTATTTTCTTCAAATTTACCCTTAATGTTCCATAGTGAAGTAAGCGACACCTTCAGAGATAAGTAGTCGTTGAGACAAATACTCTTAATTAATACTAATACAATTCTTAAGTAATTTGCAAAAACCTTAAAAAGATAGATACTTTTAATTAGTAGAGTACTTATCAAACTAATCCAAAACTTAGTAATTGCGTGAATTCTTTTCTCACAATTATTAAAATTGCATGTGACAGGATGCATCATTGATAGGTCCCAAAATTAAAGGCGTCTTTAATATTGCAGTGCAAAAATTTCAAAGTCTCCAACCTGAGTTTGTCACATTCAAAACCAGCAAATGAGGTTTAGGGGGACCATCATATCATAGCCATGTGGAAATACAACAGTGTAATTAACTCCTCTCAGAAGAAAATTACATCTCTTTTTTTCAGTTTAATTTCCTACTCTTCTTAATACACATTTTTATGATATGAAAAAATAAAAGTACGAACATTGAGAATTTCTTAGTAGGGAAATTTTACTCCTTTTAATAGATTTATCAATGGTGAATCTGAATTAGCCGAGCCAATACATTTCGAAAACTAGATAGTCAAGCTATAAAAATTGAATTCTCAACCTTAGATATATTTTAATTAATCGTTAATAAGACTTTTGTTCTTCCCATAAAATGTTGATTATAATTACTTAGAAATTTCTCATGCAAAACGTTGTAGAGGGGGTGTGGTAAGTGAAAAAGGCAAGAAATTGATAAATCACAAGATAAGCATGGCTTGGATTTTAGGTATCAATGTCCTTCATTCACATGACGAGCCCCTTTTACGACTACATATATGAAAATGATTTATGAAACTATGCATGTGAATTAGTTCAAAAGATTCTGGAAATCTAAATGCCATTGGCTATATGTTAAGATCTTAGATCCGATTCCAATCATAATTCTATCTTATCTTTTCTCAAAAAAAAAAAAAAAACTTCAACCTCTTGACTTGATTTCTAATCTTTCTTTTAATTTAAAATGCGTTAGATAATCCTCAAGTATGAACTATTGAAACAATATGGACCCATGCAGTCAAGTAGATTGCAATTAGCTTGAGATTGAGGCGTAAGAATAGTAAATATTGTTATTAATTTTTTCATAACTACAACGTTAAGAGGCGAATTCAAAATTTATACTTTATGAGCTTGAATTTGAAATTCTACAACTCATTTGATTTATTAGGTTTAAAATCTATTATTTATATTTATTTAGTAGACCTTTTAATATGTACAGAAATATAGAATCTGAATAAAATTATCAGATTCGGATAAACTCATAACTTGTACGCTAAATCATTCTTAGATTCCACCAAAAGCAACATCAAAAGCTGGTTTTCTGTCATCGGTATGTTAGTAAAATATAAGTTGAGGTCTATTAAGCAAAGCTTTATGTTTTTTTCTATATTTATCTGTTTTTATTGTCTCTTTTACAATTTTCTTTTGGAATAAAATGCTTTAAAGGCTAGCGTGTGAGAGGACCATTAAAAGCACTTCCTCTAAGACCCATTAACAACTATTCCACAATTAAGAGGAGGTTGATATGTGAGCTGGCGACATATGAATCATGTGGGTCTATATTATTCTTTCTTTTATTTATAGTCATAGGAACAAGAAAGCAAGCACCAAAATTAAGTGACCTCACGTATTTGGCTACTAAAGCAAGATAACTGGCACAGTCATAGGTGCTATTAGGAAAAACGAGATTGTATGAGCTATTTTTTCAATTTAGACCCCACACATTACGAAGAGTTGAATAATTCTTTGAACTTGATCTATGGAGTGTACCACATGTGTTTTTATATATGATTTATTTCTAGATCATGGCTAAGTTATTTACATTCTTACCGTAATTTTGTTACTTAACGATGGTAAATCAACATGGTTTAGTGTTGCGCTGGATCCGAATTATTTGTTTACCAAGATGATTCTTAACAATTGGAGAACTAATCAAGGTCCATTATATCTGGATTACCGCTCATTGGGTCCGTAATCATCTCAAAACACCTAAATCACAGGCAAATTAGAGAGAAAGGCTTATTTTTGTTGTGTTGTGAAGTGATTGTATTCCAGAGTTCAGATTAATTAAGATAAACCAATGTCACATATAGCAGGATGCACGCCCCACATCTCGCAATAATGTATGGTAAAGTAACTAGTAGGGTTGCATCATATAGTAGTAAAGAACATACTCTGCCCCTTCATGAAATGACGAAATGAAAACTAGGACAAGAAAATATACTCTTGCATTGATCCAAGACATGTCCGATTTACAAAGAAAACTGGAGCTAGAGCCACAACCATAAATCAACAAGGAACAAAATTTACTTGAATGCGATTTGATAACATGCCACTGTGCTAAGAGTCTAATGATAAAAAGGGTCGTCACTTCCTACCACATACGACACAATTTTAATCAAATAGTGAATCAGACTTCAAGGCCGAACATGAGGACAGGCCAAATATACAGATGCTTTTTAAAAAAAATATGTTTCTCTTCTGTTATGTAGAGAGATAAGGGGGAGAAGAGAAGTGATAATTGAACCCACCTATTGTATGAGAGGCTTTACCGATACCACTAAGAACAACCATTTCAATAAGATAACCAATATCTCCCATTAATGTTGAGGTAAGTTAACACGTACAATATCAGCTGTCAAAATCGCTATACAACCAAATGCTCTTCGTTTATGCTTTCTAGAAGCCGAGCATTTGACCTAGGTTTGGCCCAAAATTAAGATGACAATAAAGAAAGAGCTTTCATCTCCTTGAGCCAGAAGTACAGGACTTGCACTTACTACTCCAAGATGCATCTTTTGCCTCTTAAAGATGAGCACCTTGTTATATGAGATGTGACCTTATTACTTGTTAAATATACATAAGATATACACGTTATGCACGTGTATATCCTATGTATATTTAGTCTCGGTTTTGTATAGTTGTAGTGTACATTAATTAGTCTTATACTCTTACCATAATTGTATAGTTAGTCTCCAAATAGAATAAGGTTTTAGAAGTAGAATAGGAATAGAATTTTTCTATTATGGAAATATATAAATCGTATATATTGTCTTTCAATTAATGAAAATAATCAAGGAAATATTTCTTTCATGGTATCAGAAGTCTAAATTATTTTTTCCTCTCCACATTCTACATTCTCGTGGCACTATTTTCCGACGACTTGCTCTCGGATTCCGGCCAATTCTCTTCTCCCAAATTATCCCAACTTTTTCTTCCAAATCCCTCAATCACATATTGTTCTATCAGTATGTCTACATCAAATAACATGTTTCATCATGCCCTTGCAGTTTCTAACATCAAGAATAACATCCCTCTTGTTTAGAAATAGAAAACGTCCAATATGCGACGTGGGCCGAACTGTTCAAAATTCACGCACGCTCGCATCAAGTCATCCATCACATAATCCCCACGGATCCTGAGGATACGGAGGTGCCAAAACGCTAGGATGATCCTAAGTTATGGACGACTCTTGATGCCACTGTCCTTCAGTGGATATATTCCACGATTTCTACAGACCTTTTGCAAACGATTATTGAGCCTGACGCTACGGCGCAGACAACTTGAGATAGAATACGTGATATATTCTAAGATAATCAAAATTCTAGAGTTGTTACTCTTGAGCAGGAATTCTCACACGTCAACATGGAAGATTTCCCTAACGTTTCGGCTTATTGCAAAAGATTGAAGGAATTGGCAGACCAACTCCGCAACGTTGGCCCAGCGGTTTCGAATGATCGTTTGGTCCTTCAAATGGTTTCTGGCCTCTCCGAGGCCTATAGTGGTGTTGGCACACTTCTTCGTCAAAGCAATCATCTTCCACAATTTTATCAGGCTCGTTCTATGCTTACACTCGAAGAAGCAGGCATGGCTAAAAAGGCGGCTACCGGTGCTAGTCCCGTAGTCATGATGAACGAGTCCACTTTTCTTCCTACCTGTTCCAACAACTCGGGCCAAAACTGCAACAACGGTGGCGGCAAAGGGACAAAATAAGAAAAATAATGGCAAGAATCGCGGCGGAGCGATGGTGGCGGCGGTGGTGGCCCCTCGTAACGATCGAAGAACACTTTGGGCCCAGCGATGTGATGAGCCCAGTTTAGGTCAAACAATAGCAGCCCAGCAGTTCATCCTCATTGGTAGTGGGCTGGCCAGCCCCAATCTCAGCCCAACATGCAGTGGCCCAATTTCAGTAATCCCTTTGGGCCGAGGCAGCAAGCAAGGGTACTTGGGCCTCAGACCCCGCAGACCCATCACGCAATGGCTCCCACTTCTACCGACATCGAAGCCGCAATGCACACGCTTGGATTAAATCCTCCAGACCCAAATTGGTACATGGACACCGGAGCCACTACGTACATGACATCCGACCAAGGTACTCTCTTGTCTTATTCCAATTTGAGCAACCCCGGGTTATAATTGTTGGTAATGGTAATTTTATTCCAATTTGAGGTTATGGTTATAAAGTTTTGCCTCCACCCCATCCACCGCTTATCTTGAAAAATATCCTACAAGCCCCCAAATTGATTAAAAACTTAGTGTATGTCCGTAAATTCACCACTGACAATTCTGTGTCTATTGAATTTGATTCGTTTGGTTTCTCTGTGAAGGATTTCAAGACGGGAAGTCCTCTCATGAGGTGTGATAGTAGGGGAGATCTTTATCCTATCACGTCATGTTCCGATCTATCAAGTCAAGCCTTGTCATCAGCGTTTGCAGCCCTTGCTCCTTCCTTGTGGCATGCTCGTCTTGGTTATCCGGGGTCGTCTGTTTTGTCTTCCTTAGATAAAAATAATTTTATTTCATGTAAGGGTACGCGTAGTACTCCGAATTGTCATTCTTGTTCTTTAGGAAAAATTGTTAGGTTGCCGTTTGTAGACTCTAATTCTCATACTTTAATGTCATTTGATATTATTCATAGCGACTTATGGACGAGATTCTTAGTTCTTTGGGTCATCAGTATTATATTTTCTTTTTGGATGATTATTTTAAATTTTTATGGACTTTTCCAATAGCGAAAAAATCTCAAGTTTTTTCCATCTTAAAATTTAGAGCTTTCATTAGAACCCAATTCGAACGAGAAATAAAAAATATTCAATATGATAATGGAAGAGAATATGACAACGGGGTGTTTCGGGAATTTTGTGCCAATAATAGGATCAATTTTTATTTTTCTTGCCCTCATACGTCTTCGCAGAATGGGAAAGCCGAACGCAAAATTCATACCATCAATAACATTGTCCGAACTTTATTGATTCATGCTTCCGTACCCCTTCGTTTTGGCATCATGCTCTCCAAATGGATACATATCTTCTTAACATTCTTCCTTCCAAATGTTTGACATATTCTTCCCCCTACAAATTTTATATAATAAGACACATTCGTATTCCCATCTTAGGGTCTTTGGGTGCTTGTGTTATCCTATATTTCTGTCCACCACAATTAACAAACTTCAGGCCAGATCTACTCCGTGTGTGTTTTTAGGTTTTCCGTCTAATCATCATGGTTACAAATATTTTAATTTATTCTCTAATAAAATCATCATTAATCGCCATGTCATTTTTGATGAATCTCAATTTCCGTTTGCTAAGGTTAGTAATCCCGGGCTTAGTTCGTATAGTTTTTTGGATGATGGTATATCTTCGTATATTATTCACCATTCGAAAATATCCCGCACCCCAAATTCTCCAACGGGCCCACTGCCCGTTTGTCCCAATGTCCCCAATCTCGTCACTGGGCCAGTTTCAGCAATTGGGCCAGTCCAGCCCAATACTGGAACTGGTCCAGTCCCTGCATCCTTGATTGTTTCTGCTCACCGTGTTGGGCCAGCAGGCCCACTGCATGCTGGCTCGTCCGTCACGCGTCCAAAAAATTCCCAAAATCCGCCCAATTCTTCCCCGAGTCATCGACCGATCACTCGTAGTCAATGGGGTGTTTTTAAACCAAAAAGACGTTTTAATTTAAAGTCTAATGTTCTTAAATCACCCTTACCCCATAATCACGTGTCTGCGTTAAATAGCCCGAATTGGAAAATTGTTATGACCGATGAATATAATGCTCTTATTTATAATAAGATGTGAGAGTTGGTGCCCCGTCCATTTGGTTTTAATATTATTAGGTTTATGTGGATTTTTGCTCATAAGGACAATTCAAACGATTCATTTGCACAGCATAAGGCTCGGCTTGTGGGTGATGGTAAGACTCAGCATGTTGGTGTGGATTGTGGGGAGACGTTTAGTCCGGTGGTCAAGCCAGCTACCATCCGCATTGTACTCAGCTTGACTCTTTCGAAAACATGGCTCATCCATCAGTTAGATGTAAAAAATGCTTTCTTATATGGTGATCTCAAGGAAACAATGTATATGCATCAACCCTTAGGGTTTATGGACCCTAAATATCCTAATCATGTTTGTTTGTTGAAGAAGTCTGTATATGGGCTTAAGCAGTCTCCACGGGCCTGGTACAAGAGGTTAGCCGACTATGTCTCGACTATTGGGTTCACTCACAGCAGGTCGGATAATTCCTTGTTCATTTATCGTCGTGGTTCGTCCTTGCCTTATATACTATTATATGTGGATGATATTATCTTGATTGCCTCTTCCGATGTCTTACGCCAGTCTATCATGACAATGCTCAGTTCTGAGTTTGCTATGAAAGACTTGGGGCACTTGAGTTATTGTTTTGGGATTGCTGTCACTCGTCATGCAAGTGGATTGTTCTTATCACAGAGGAAATATGCAACCGAGATCATTGAGAGGGCTAGGATGTCATCTTGTAAGTCCACTTCTACTCCAGTTGATACTAAACCCAAATTGGGTGATGCGGCCGACGCACCATACGAGGACCCGACCCGCTATCGCAGTCTTGCAGGGGCCATTCAGCATCTCACATTCACGAGACCAGATATTATGTATGTCGTACATCATGTATGTTTGTTTATGCATGATCCCAGGGTTGAGCACATGAATGCGCTCAAACACATCATTCGATATATTCAGAGTACACTTGACTGTGACTTGCATTTATATCCTTCATCGACGTCCACACTTGTTTCGTATACAGATGCTGATTGGGGTGGTTGTCCGGACACCAGACGGTCTACGTCTGGCTATTGTATGCTTCTTGGCAATAACTTGATCTCCTAGTCTATGAAACGTCAGTCAACTTTGTCCCGCTCCAGTGCCGAGGCTGAGTATCGAGGGGTAGCTAATGTAGTCTCTGAATCATGTTGGTTACGTAATCTGTTGTTAGAGCTTCATTGTTCTATTCAGAAAGCAACCTTGGTTTATTGTGATAATATTAGTGTTATCTATCTTTCGGGTAATCCGGTTCAGCACCAGCGCACGAAACATATCGAGATGGACATTCACTTTGTCCGTGAAAAGGTTGCTCGTGGTCAAGTACATGTCTGACATATCCCTTCCAGGTATCAATTACAGACATCTTTACAAAGGGTCTTCCCTCTGTCCTTTTTGAAGATTTTCGAGACAGTCTCAGCGTCCGAAGACCTCCCGCTATGACTGCGGGTGTGTGTTAAATATACATAAGATATACACGTTATGCACGTGTATATCCTATGTATATTTAGTCTCGGTATAGGTCTCGGTTTTGTATAGGTATTGTACAAGGTTTTGTATAGTTGTAGTGTACCTTAATTAGTCTTATACTCTTACCATAATTGTATAGTTAGTCTCCAAATAGAATAAGATTTTAGGAGTAGAATTCTCCTATTATGGAAATATGTAAATTGTATATATTGTCTTTCAATTAATGAAAATAATCAAGAGATTATTTCTTTCACTTGTTACCCTAATCACTACTCACTAATAAAACCTGTCAAGTTTACTTTATCAAAACTGAACCATGTATACCGTAGCTGCTCAAAACTTTAAAACTCACCATCTCCATTCGAGCGTACATGTTTAGGACTGATATTTTTGGTGGTTGAGCATTAGAAGCTTGAGATTTGTATTCTGGGCCTTCTCTTGGGACAAAATGCAGAACCTTCACGAGGAAGACTTGAGACAGTTGACCATTCTTGCAAGGAGTTTTGGTCAAAGGATCTCCGAAGTGTTCAGGTAACAATTTTCTACAACATTCAGTCTGCAAATTGAAGGATAATGTGATGATAAAATATATAACATAGAGATGATTCAAGAGACCGTCCAGTAACACAACAGTTAGATAGAATGATGAGGACGATGCAAGATACAGAAGCTCTATAGATATCAACTAACGCACCTTAAGTTCACAGTATTTCTGCATTTTCCGAGCTTGTTCCATGGCCCTCTTTAAGCTGTCTCTTTTAGACACATGCCCATTTCTTAGCATGCATACAACTCAACTGAAATCATTCTTTTGGTATAATATGACACATGTAGCAGGACGGCTGTCCCTTCCTGCCCTTCCAGCTTCCTGATAATAACTTTCAATAGATTTGGACATTGTATTGTGAACAACAAACCGCTGAAAATGTAGAAAACTATCAGTCCACTACCTTATTTCCTGAAATGCCAAACAGTGCATACAATGGAATCACATCAAGAACCTTTACAGAATTCTGATTTAGAGCTAAAATGGCTAACCATATCCGGCAATAGGTACTAATTACTCATTTTAAAACCTTTCATTGCACCTCTATGGCTTACGCTTTACACTCAATAGGCTTTTTATATTTGTAGCAAGACCACATATCAATGGCATTTAATTAAGAGTCATATTTGCAACATGATCAGTCGTCGAAGAGCTCATATTATGGGAAGAAGCAGAGAAACAGCATAGTCTACAAAAACTCACAACATCAGGTTTGTCAATTCCCATTCCAAAAGCAATAGTCGCACAAACAACATCAACCTCCCAGAGCGCCACCTCTTCTGAACTGCAACCCTCTGACGAGATGCTAAACCAGCATGATAGTATGCTGTTTTGATTTTGCATTTCTCATTCAAAAATTCTGAGACATCCATGCACTCGCTTTTGGATAGGCAGTACACAATTCCAGATAGATTCTTGAACCGACCCAATAATAGATTCCCAAGCTGCTTGAGTGGCTCTTTGCTCTTTCCAGTTTCTTCATACTTTAAATTGGATCTATCAAAGCTGGTCTCAAGGACAAGGGCACGAGGAATTCTTAAAGCTTTCAAGATATCCTGCAGAGTGCAGAAACTGTCAAAACAAGAAACTAAACAGACATAAAAAAAATAACAAATTTAAGTAGCTGTCTTACTTCACGGACTGCGTGGGTTGCTGTGGCAGTTAATGCCATCACTGGAACATCTGGAAAATTTGCTTAAGACATCCTAATACTCTATAATCTGGTCGAAAATCATGTCCCCATTGGCTGAGAAACAGGTAAAAGAACAGGTCAAATACACCTTAAATCAGCTAACCATTGAGAACATGCCTATTGTTTCTCTATCAAGACGAGTTTTAGAGGTAGACGGGACATCCTCTTTGCTTGCAAAGCTAATACCCATCTCTTCACTGTCACTCGAAGAATCCAACATTACTGCTTTGCACGCCTTCGCTGTTGGGGTGAATCCTCAATAACATGGACACAGGTGCTAGAATCCTCATCACATTCAACTTTACAGTTCTCACGAACAGCCTTACCCAACATATCAGCTAGAGCTCCACAAGCCTCTGATTCAACGGCTTAAAAATCATCCCAATCCTCAGTATCTTGCATAGATTCTGCCAGCGATGCAAGAAAATCATCTCTGCAGTGCTCCACGGAGATGAAATCTTGCCCATCATCACCTTCACAGGTGGAAAAATGAGAACTGTAATAGCTCAACCAATAACTCCTATATTAGAACCATGTAATCTAGTTTTTAAGTATAAAAGGATATCAATCAAAGTACACCTAAGGTTGTGTTTGGTATGGAGGAAAACATTTTCTGTAAAACAAGTTCCTTAAAAATTAGGAAAATGACTTCCTAAATGGAAGTAGGTAAAACAAGTTCCATAAGTGACATACCAAGTTTATTGTCTCCTCCCCACCCACCCCCACACCTTGAACATCCCACCCATGCCTCCCCCGCCGCCCCCACCCCATCCCACCCTCATAGTGTTTTGTTAGATTACATATAGATGCTCTTTGGAATAATAAGTTTTTGCTTACTTACCGAGCACTAGAAAATAAGTAACAAACGCACTTGTTTTCCAAGAAAACATTTTCTAGAAAAATATTTTCCAAAGAGAACATTTTCCTTCCTACCATACACACCCTAAATGCTAAACTCCAAACTAATTAGAATCACCTGCATGAATCTTTTCATAATTAGACTATTTTTTTCACTAGTCATCAAACTAATTAGAATCACCTGTATGATTCATAATCACTTGTATGAATCACCTACATTCGAACTTATGACCACCTATGTTTTGCCAAACTCAACTAGGCAGAGTTTGTGTCTTAAAATTACTTGTGTTCCTTTTTTCTTTTAAACATATACATAATGTTAAGTGCCTCTCTACCGACTACCTCCACGACATAGGTATAGTGTCTGCGTACAATCTACACTTCACAGACCTCACCTGTAGTATTACACTGAATATGTTATTGTTATTATATATATAATGCTAATTCATGAAGCAATATAATTGTACAAGTGTAATGTGAAAATGGAGGGGTTACCGTAGAGCTCAACGAGGCGATTCAAGCACGTTTTTGCGGAGTCTTCATCAAATCCAAATTCAAGAGCTAAGATTATTAGCCTAACTTTCTCTAACTCGAGATCTTCGTCCTGCATTTCTTCGGCGTCTCCAATCTCCGCCTTTCGCGGCCGTCGAAGCGGTGGCCGTCGTTAGTTTTCCCGCGCTTTCATTTTGCTTTTTTCAGAATCAATATTAAAACCTTTTTCGTATTACGAAAAACGTATTTGAGAACTTTTATACCAGTGCTTTCATTAGAACGACGACGTTCCGTTCTGTAGTCGCTGGGCTACTGGTTTGTGTTGGGCTTTGAGCATCTAATCTATGATCACTTCGTAGAAATGTCACTATGTAACCACTTTTAAGTCTTAAAGTTTTAACCCCTCTTGTTCTATAGACAAATTTGAAGGTCAAAATTCAACACTTATCACACTTGAAGTTGAAGTTTTATTATTGAAGAAACGAGGTCAAAAGTTTAAAATTACCCACCTTCGAGATCATTCTTGTAAATGATAATGGCTATTTAAGTGTTATCCAACACTTATAAATTAAGAAAAATGGTCAAATATATCTCTCTACTTTGTTCTATTAACTAACTTTACCTACTGTTAGTGGTTGTGAATAAATATATTCATGTCGTCTATAAAATTTATACATGTATTCCTATTTGAATAGAAAACTCCAAATCAAACAAAATTAACCAATCTCTTCCCTAACCCTCTCCGATCTCATCTTCTTCTTCAAGAAGAATGCTAATTTTTTTTGACATAATCTCTTTCAATTCTCAATCAAATGAGTTCAAATTTGAGATGCAACTTCTTCAAAATTTAGTGAACAAATACCAACCACCAATTTCTTCTAACAAACATTGAATCAACAAAATTCATTTTCAAATTTTTTCTTCAAGCTTTAAACTCTAACTGGCTAACATGTCTTTGAGCCATTTTTTCTTGCATATTCAATTAGAATTCTTCAAACTTTAGCTCAACAATCAAATAAATAATTTTCAGATCAATTATTTCACCCAAATCCTTTAGCTTACTTGAAGTCTTCGTCAAGGCTTGGTTACCATGCACTAACACAGGCAAAAAGTTGAGATGCGCTAAAATAAACTTGTATTATGTTTCATTTAGATTTATAGTTCTAAGATTACTACACAATATCTGAATAACCATATTACAAAATCAGTACTTTTAGGAATGAGACCACAACAAATAAGAAGCCGTTTGCATCCAAAAGGGGCATTCCAGTAATGCTACTTTCCCACATAACAATCAAACCACATGCAACCTAAAATAAAAATTTATATGTGAATTTCTATTTGGATCACTTTCTAACTTCATTACTCATTTTAATTTTGAGGGTTTTTGTTCTCGAGGAAGTACACGCTGGTAACTATAATAAGTGTTTTCTTTCTAATTTTGATAAAAATTCCCCAAAGCAAGTTTGTTATATCAAATCAGAATCCGCAAAGCGAGACTTTGAATGCACCAGAATGTTATTGTTATTTTTTATCAAGTCAGAGTCAACAAAGCGAAAGTAGTATGTTTCCATTGTTAGAGTTTGAAGCTTGAAGAAAAAAAATTGAAAATGAATTTTGTTAATTTAACGTTTGTTAGAATAAATTGGTGGTTGAGATTTGTTCACTGAATTTTAAGGAAGTTGCATCTCAAATTTGAGCTCATTTGATTGAAAATTAAAGGAGATTAGATCAATTTCTTTTAGCATTCTTCTTGGAAAAGTAGATGAATCGGGGCTGGGTCGCAGCGGATTATGGAAGGAATTTGTGTAATTTAGGGTGTGTTTGGTATGAAGGAAAATGTTTTCCTATAAAATATTTGTTTGGAAAACAAGTAGTTTCTTACTTCTTTTCTAGTGATTGATAAGGAAGAAAAAACATATCATTCTAAGGTCATTTATATGTAATCTAACAAAATATTATGAGAATGGAATGAAGTGGGGAGTGGGGGGTTTGCGGGTGGTGGGGGTGGGTTAGTCAAAGGGTGAGAGTTGAGGGCGTTGGCTGGGTAGGAGGAGACAATGAAGTTGATATGTCACTTATATAACTAGTTTTTCCTATTTCCATTAAGAAAGTCATTTTCCTTATTTTTGAGGAATTTATTTTTCTATAGAAAATGTTTTTCAAAAACTTTGGCTAACTAAACATGGGAAAATTCCATACCAAACACACTATTAGTTTGGTTTGAGTTTTTCCATCCAAATAGGTTTATGTGTAAACTTTATAGACGGCAGGAATGTATTTGTTTACAATTACTAACGGAGAATAAAATTAATTAATAAAACAAAGTAAAAGAGTATATTTAACCCTTTTCTCTATAAATTATTTAATGTGAATAAATTATTTTTAAAAGGCGGGGAGGGGAAAGGGGTGAAAATGTGTTTATTTGATTCCTCGAATCTCAGGATGATGTGTCAAAAGCAACTTTTACTTTCTGTTTTTTTTTGGGTGAATTTCAGTATATTTCAGATGTGATGAATGGTCTTTCAAACCTAAATATCTTTATTTATTTATTTATTTATTTCAGAAGTCGTCATTGAATATAGAAAAAGGATCAAATATATTCCTTTATTATTTTATATTATTTAAATCTATCATCCGATATACTTTCCGTTCACATATACCTTTACCGTCCATGATATCTGTAAATATATCCCTATTTTAACGATAGTGACATGTGTCATCCTCTAATCAAAATATCCAACCCACAAACTAAATAACCGAGTTCATTCGGATAACCCTTAACCCAGTCGGACCTCCCCCTTCCCCAGTTTGGAGTTTTGGACTCAAAGCTTCCAATAAGCTTCAATGGAGTTTTAACTTTCTTCTTCAAGTTCTACCTCAAAATTGTTTGATACTCACGTTTTAAACATCAATTCCCTGCAGATTTACACAATATTTGATCGTCATTTGAAGATCAGAACCACAAAATTGTAACTTCGAAGAACTTCCAATGGGATCTTTCAGTTCCAAGCTACCCCCTAGTAGCAAATCACAATTTTATAACTGACGGTGTTAAAGTTAGATGCTTTAAAGCAATGATTAGCTCCAAATCAAGCCTCAACAAGAAACAACTCCTAATTGTTTTTCTTAAATTATGTTTTTAAAACCCAACGAACCCAGGTAATGTTGTTCCTCAAAAAATGTATTCCAGATTCTTGGTGTAACGGTATTTTCACGGTGGTTTTAAGTTTGAAGAGCAATACAATAAGCACAAATTAACTGCATCACTGTGTGAGATATGTGCTGGTGTATAGTAGAGAAGGAGATTGAAGATGCTGTTGGTATTTTCACGGTGAAACTGTTTTAGCAGCATCAATAAAAAATTTCACATGGTGTTTTGGTGGAGGAAATCAGCAGAGGAGAGATGATTTAGGTAAAAGGGATGTGTGATAACATGGGATGGCGGTGAAAAATTAAGAGGGGAAACGGGTCGGCCGGGTCTTGGGTTTTATTCGGGTATGGGGTTTTTAGTTTGTAGGTTAGGTTTTTCATTTTCCAGCCTCCACGTGTTCGGTCCGTCAAATTAGGAGTAGAATTGAAACTTTGTCTAACGGTAAGCGCTCATATACCCAAATATAATATAACGGAGGATAAGTTTAAACAATAAAATATAGTAGTAGGGTATACCCGATCCTTTTCCGTGGAATATAATACATTAACGTTTTGTTGTTTTTTCTTTTCTTGATAATTATAAAGCATTTATTTCAGTAAAGTTGAACCCATGTTACTCGTTATAAATGAATATAATATGATAGAGATGACTTTCCAGATACCTTTAGCTACTAATAATTGCACATTGAGAATTGAAATATCGTAATTACAACTCAAATTTCAAAATATTAACTTAATTTTTGAAAGGAGAAAGGTCTATCTTTGGTCATTTCCTTTTAGTTTTGTGACTTCCTATTTTTATACTCCATTCGTTTCATATTACTTATCCACTTTTTCTTTTAGATAACCCCTTAAAAAATTATAAATAAAAAAATATTTTTACTATATTACACTTATCTCTCTTAAATTAATTACATTCTAATTAATATTGATTATTTTAAAAAATAATTAATATTAAGGATAAAGTAGAATTTTTTTAATTAATTCTATTTTATTTTTAGAAAGTGATCAAGTAATTTGGGACAGATATTTTTAGTAATGTGGCTAAGTAATATGAAACGGAGGGAGTATTAAAAATAGATAATAGGTAGATATGTTCAAGATACACTAAAGTTTAAATCATAAGATTAATAATCTATAGTCCTTAAGCAGTTCCTTCTGTTATACCAACCGTTACTAAACTAATCACATAGTTATCTACTCTCAAAAGGTGAGGATTTACCAATGATGCAAAGAGACTTTGGTAATGACTTCATCTAACTAACTACCAGTTAACTTAATATATCTGCCATTAAGTTCTAGACTTGTTGTACCTAATTTATTAATGTTAATTATTTTGAACTGAATATATTCCCCTTTGCCTATATATATATATATATATATATATATATATATATATATATATATATATATATATATATATATATATATATATATATTTGTGTATTTTCCCCCTATGGAGTATTGATAGTTTTGAAATGAGTCATTTGCACAAATGTGCCATTTTGGGGTGGTCTTTAATTTTTGCCCTTTAAATTTGAATTCTTTATTATTTTTTAGCGTGACATAATTAGTGTTATATCTTCGACATATGTATCATGCACAACCCACAAATTATGTCGGATAAGACATAAATGTCAACACCCAATATAATATGAAAAAAAATATAATTTCATATTTCGGCAGACATAATTAAGGTAACATCCAGACAAACTATGCCGGGTAATACATAATTTTCAACACTCAATATAATTTAAAAAATTACTATAAAACTATGCCGCATAACTTAATTCCTACATAATTTATGTCGCGCGAGGCAAAAATTCAATTTTCGAAGAAAAAAATATCATAGAGACTATGCCTTGCGAAGTAGACCTGAATATTTTCACAAAAAAAAAAAGGGACAAAAATTAAAGACCACAAATATAAAAGACAAAAATTAAAGATCAGTGCGTTTGAGGGACAATCCGCACAAAAAAAATGTTTTGAAATACTATGAAGGAGTACTGAATTTACATAATACATCAACAATTAAACAAAATGATGAATCATGTATAGAAACCATTTATCACTTCTATTTCGAAAAGGAAAAAAATAATTTTTAGGACCATCTTTAAATTTGTATATTATTTTACTTTACTTTAAGCCGCTAGATAGGAGTTTCGGGTCGTCGGGCAAATTGACAGAAATACCCTTTGGCTTTTGCCTCCAGCTTAGCACGTGGATTCCTATTACACTCCGTATCTATCGAAAAACTATGCTTCAATTTTTCTACGTATGTGGGTTCCATTTGCTTTTGCTATTTCACGTTTATAATCCAATTTTGGAAGAGATAACTTTTACTATGTATTTAACTCCTTTAAGCCATTATATGGTATTACAGTAAAAAAAATTAAAGCATTCAAGCCATTATTAACCTTCATGTGTATTTTGATTCACTTCACTTATTAATATGGTGTATCATCAGGTAAATAAAAAAGATGTGTTTTTAGACATCAAAAACTCAAAATTGGCAATTCAAAATTCATAAAAAGAATATAGTTGAAGTGCTCATTCATCAAATTAATAAAGACAAAAATGTATCCTATGTAAATTCTTGATTCTTCGACGCACCATCAAAACCTGCAGTCTAATGGCATCTCTGTGCACATAATAGACGTAAGTTCTGTAATCCCTATATATCTAACAGAAATAAAACGACAAAGGAATAATTAAATGTGAAAGAAGGAAAGAAACTAATTAACATTACACAATCAATCCATATTTTACACAAAAGGGAATAATGTTTTGGAGGAAAATTAACAAAAAGATGAGAAGAAGAAGAAGAAAATAAATACAACAACAACGACGTAAATATCATAACACCATGCATGAATATTACAGAAACAAAAGCAAACAAATTACATGCCTAGAATGAATTAAATTAGAAGCCATGAATGATTCTAGAGCAAGTATGTTTGAACCAACGGTATCCATTCTTGAAAGATCTCTTAACTTTTCCTTCCATGGAATAAATCTTATATTTAGCCACTCTCTTCTTCCTATTAATCTCCGGTTTTGAGTACCATGGCCGAGTCTCTGGTTTATTATAACTCGACTTTGAGATTTGGTACTTCTTGTGAGATGGCATCATATCTGTTGGAAAATTATTATGATGTGGTCGAATAACATACACGTTGTTAACCGCGTAGGCTTTGTCATCGATGATTCCTATTCTTTGCCCACTATTCACATATCTCCGATGAGCTACTTCCATTTATTTCTTCTTCTTCTTCTTCTTCTTTTTCTTTTTTCTTCTTTCCTCGTTCTCTCTGAGTAGTTTGTGATGGTTTTGTGGTAGAGAGACAGAGAGTAATGGAGGAGAGAAGATTAAGGCTTTAGAAATGTTGGACTACAAATATATAGAGGAATTAAGGGGAGGTTGTAAATACATTTGGTTGGGCAGACTAAAAGGGTAAAAAAGTATTAGAAGTAAAATTACTCTGATTCAGTGGTAAAAATGTGTCAAATTGACCATCGATAGACAGAAAAATAAATAGAAAATAACACAAACATAATGACAAAGTGAGTGTTAGAGAATATAATATTTTGACTTCCAACTTTTATCGGAAATTTGCCCTTTGAACCTCCGGGTTTACCGGCCTGTAGCTTGTATGTCTTAAACATCTTAAATTCTTAATCATCAATTTTTAAAAATTTAAGACTGATGGTTAATGACAAGTTTTATTACGCTCTTATGATACTATGCAAAAGAAAAACAATGATAATTAACCTTCTTGACGTGCATTAAACAAGAATTTGTCAAAGTCGTGTTTATTAGGAAGCGCCTCTAACTCAATGTGAAATTTTCTGGCGCAAGTCTAGATTAGAACCCAATGCGAATATCAGACATCGAATGAAAATAATAATTAGATGGGAATTTGCGCTTACAGACAGATTCCAAGTTTATATAGTTTTCAACCAAGCAATAAACGTTCTCAATTAATAAAACCTTTCTACCTGCATCATTGCTAGTTGCTACAAATGCAAAGATCAGTTCATTCACAAAAGTCCTCTAAATATGCCCTCTAGCAAATTCACGCAAAAGACACGTGACGTAATGCCGCAAGTCCTTTGTTTGGTTTAATTTGCCAATAGCTAGGGATTCTGTTTCGGATGGAAAGAAAATGTCTGAATAGCACTCATTGATCACTTTTTAATCATGCTCTAAAAAGGTAATCGTTGCTGTGAAGATTTACATTTCACAAGTGAAATTTTAGGACGTTGGGTAATTTTTCAGTTACAATAGCTGAAAATTAACTATTTTACTCGGAAAAAAATTACAACTTTCACGAACATGAACATCCCGATCTAAGCTTACCCTTATTGGCTGTAGCATATCGAATAACACAAAGCATTTCATCAATTCACTCTACTTTCACCTCGAGTAAATAGTGTGGTTAGATTTCTATTTAAAAGATATGCAAAGATTGAAAAGGGAGGGACAACGTGGGGTCGGACAAGCCTTTAACTGCTAAGATTTTAACCCGTCCCGCTTTGCCTCGTGACACCTGCCCCATAATTTTTTTAGTTCGTACGCTTTGTAGTATTCCGTTTTATTTTTATAACCTTTTTATTAATTCCATATTCGTGGCTCCTTAATCAATTTAAATTAGATAGATTTTCGATTGTATTTTGGCCAAAGGAGAAAAAATAAATTAGAATTCCAAAAAACCAAGCAAAACTAGTTTAACCAGTGAGGTTAGGACTTTTAATTTGAACGAACTTGCTTTCAGAAGTTCATTTATCAGGCCAAGGTCTGATTACTTAAAAGATGGTCTTACTTAAAATAAAATTACAACACCAACCTTATGCTCGACTACCAATTTTTTTTTCTTAAATATAGTAAAATTTTAAAAGTAGCTTTGTCATTTAACTCGCTAGACTACTAATAATATAGCAACATGATCTAATTTCTGCTACTCTGCTATTATTTATTTAAAAATAGAATCAAAGTTCCTAGAAAACATCAAGCATGAGAACAACATACATCAAGCTCAACATTAAATAAAAGCTAGTATTTGAAGGGTCGGTAGTGAATAAAGGTTTTCCTTCTCTTCAAATTGTTTAACTTAAAATTTAGATTGTAATTAACTGATGAACAATTATAGAAAAATAGTATCCTACGGTCCCATTTGAACAAAGAAAAAAGATGGTAAAAAAAGCCAAATAATCTGGCAAAAGTTTCCTCTAGACTGGAGATCAATAAACAACTAATTAATACACTGATGAAAAAGAACTAAAAATGGACAACAGTCTTAACCTGCCACCGCCGTGCCCCATTGAAAATTTTCAAAAAATAAGCTTTGCCCTGCCCTACCCTGTTGCCATCCCTATACAGAAGCTAGCAATCACTCCAAATAGTAACTGAAACTTTGCCAGGTGGTCTACCAGTTCTATGCCGTTCCATATATACACAAAAACCAACCAACAGTTTTAAGGCTTTAAGCTGTAAATGTGTTTCTCAGAAGCAACTTACAAACAAGTGAGTAAAACTTAAGTGTATCATAACGTTATTTCCTAGCTTTAAGTTTAAGTTTGTTCAGTAAGCTCCTTAGTCTCGATCCTTTGTGGACCTTTATCAGTTTTTGCCATCCGCCTTTTTGCTTCTTTTTTGGAAATCTTCGAATTATCGATGTGGGAAACCTGCAAAACACCCGGCACAAGTTTAAAGTGAGCATACAAAATTTTATTGATAGTAAAACACAGCGAGAGAATACTGAGCCTGATGAAAATAGACGTCTTAAGAAGAAAAACAAAGAAAAGGCAAGAGGTACTCTATTCGTACAATGTGAGACGTCCACTCAAGTTTGGAATCCCCAGCCCGGTCACCAGGAGGTTGTGTGTAGCCACGAACATGACGAAATATGTGAATAAGAACAGCAGCATCAAGAGCAGCATATTCTAGCTGCAGAATGGTACAAATAAGAAGTATTGCTATCAATTACTACAGAACCAAACAAGGATCAGATCATATTATTCACAAGGACAAACCCACTAGCTTCTTAATCTTCCTTCTTTAGTAAAATAGAGCTATCCACATATTAGATATGAATGTATAATATTTATTACATATACCTGAAACTGAGTTAAAGGCCGTTGCTCCCAGTTGCTATTCCTTCTTGTTTTGTTCAATCCAGTACCCAATATTTTCTGTATCCAGAAAGAAACCAAATAAATGCAAGAATTAAATTTATTCATCGTTTTTATAATAAATATTGCTTCTCTTTTCACTACAAAACCAACAACAAATTTTTGCTCTGCATATAGATATGAATACATTATACATGTGGCAACAAACAAGAATGCAGAATACATGTAAGAATTACCTTTGCCAGACCAGAGAGACCACCTCTTGATTCTTTGAACACATTCTGGATATCGAGTAGCATATCATAGTGCTTGAAACATTGCAACTGTCCATAAGATTGTGCAAGCTGCTTCATGTCACACTGGAAGTTGTAACCTGAAAACTACCCAATTATGACTGCAGAAATTTGTCTGCAAATAGAGTATACAGATTGAAAATATACTGGTATACCAAAGAAAAGCAGGAATGTGTTCCATTCAAATATCTCGTTATGTAAGTGTTCCCCCTTAATGCCCTTAATGGGCGCCTACTGTTTGATATAAGTAGTGTAAAGATTGAAAAGCAGCCATGAAAATCAACTAGTTTCTTTCTTGGAGCAGAAAAGGTGTAATGAACTTAAAAGCAGAAAATGCTCGTAGATTAAAAGAATGTTTATCTCACAAGACAATGTTCTCTCTTACCAAGCTTCAGTACTCTTGGAGAATGCAACATGCGGGTTAAGCAGTCATCCAATACATCCGTAGCATCTTCATATAACTTTATGAGATCAAGTATATAAACTTTGTTGTCAGAAGCAATCTGCATGATGGAAACCTGTTCCACGGGGAAATAGAAAAAGCTGTTATACTGTTAAACGTGTATTTGCTTTACTCCCCACAAGTCAGTTCATTTTAAATGTATTCTCCATCATGCATTCATGCCCAACAATAAGGACAATCATTTCAAAGATTATAAAGCTTATTCATTTCTAAATTAAGGGATCAAGGTTAACTACACAAAAGGCAACAAATCAGACTATACAAAAAAAGACATTGGTTGGAAAAATCACATCTTTTATTCATCTCACAAAAGGCGCCCAAAATTGTGTCTCTACATATTGCAAAAAAAATGAGATACATTGCACAGAAAAGCATTGAAAGGATACTTACGAGACAAACCCCTTTGTCATCACGAGAGACACAAAAAGTTAACATTCTCAAATACTTCCTTATTAGCAAGGTTTGTTAAACTCAGTTCAAACCTTCTATCTAGACACAAAAAAAGAGATGGATGAATCACCTAATTATGTACTGTGCCTGATCCCAAAGGGAGTGAAATTAAACAAAAGAGGGACCAGGATTAGACTAGAACCTATCCCACCTCCACCACCACCACCACCACCACAACATACCCAGTGGACTCCACAAGTGGGGTCTGGGGAGGTAGGATGTACGCAGACCTTACCCCTACCTTGTGGGGTAGAGAAGCTATTTCTGGTGGACCCTCAGCTCAAAAGAAGTGTAATCAAAGCAGGATTGAAACAGAAATAACGACAGCAAAATCAAGATGAACAACGCAAATGAAGCAACATGTAGTAGTACTAAAACCTATCCATGACCTATAAGTAATTATGACCACAAAGCTTTATGAGTAAATAATAGATTCGAACAAAAAGAAAAGAAAATGGGATATACGCACATGCATACTTCCTTTGTCACTTAGGTGAATCCAATGAAAGGTAAACTTATTACAAATAGATCAGTGGGGTTCTATGCTCATTTTCTTATCAACCCTCTTTATAATGGAGGAAGAGAGAGGCATCTACACTGTTAACTCATACTACTGGGCTATCACCAGAGATGAGCAGCAGATTAGGCCGTAGCCTTGGCCATAGAAGCAGATCTGGAGATCAAAAGCTCCTTCTAAAGTTTCATGTTTCACAGGGATGATTGCCAAAGAATCTGTTTTAACTTTTTAACCCATGACAACCAACAAAAAAGAGGTATTTTGCTATGCAGTAGGTGCTACTTATGTAGAGTAGACATAGAAACCAACAAGCATCTTTTTCTTCACTGTTCAATAACAGAACTTTTTGGAGTCAAATGGCCCATGCCAAACAAAACTTCTGATTTTTTGAGAAGCTGGATCGGGGCAGGTTTAAGGAGAAGAAGGATAAAAAACAATCACATCCAGAGGATAAGGCCAACAGCAATTTTTGGTTGTACTTTGGTGTAGAATTGAGCCGAGGGTCTATCGGAAACAGCCTCTCTACCTCCCGAGGTAGGGGTAAGGTCGTGTACACACTAACAACCTCCCCAGACCCCACTTGTAGGATTACACTGGGTATGTTGTTGTACTTTGGTGTAGAATTGCACTTGTAAATGAAGCTGAATCTATTTTAATGCTCCTCGAATCCCTACAGATTTAGAAAGAGCTATACATTTGTCTTCACACTTTTGGCACAATGTACATAATTCCAGCACATTCTTAATGCTGTTTATGAATAAAACCTTACCATTTCAACAACAAAAAGTTATAGTGGAGGGAGAGGAAGAAGACTGAAAAAGAAAGTCCATTATGTTTCAGGGAAGAGTAACTACTTTGTTGTTTGTATTTTAGTCGTCAAGGGATATATCAACATAAATATTTTCACTGTCAGGATAGGTTAAGCTGATTGTGGTGTAGTCCAATACATTTCATCAGTCATAAATTAGATCCCTCTTCAGATCGTGAGAAACAAGGAAACACATTTTTTTTACCACCATCCCTTTAAGAACAAAAGAGTAAGATATTGGGAAGGACTACTACTTAAAAAGTGTAGCTTTTATCCAAACATCACCTTGTTAGATGAGCTTCCCTTTTCGTAATTAGGCTTCCACTCACAGTCAACGCCCACAACTTGACATTCTTCAATGTGGCATGTAGCATCAAGCAAGCCATTCGCTTCATCTACCCAGACTACTTCCTTTATTGACAATTCATCAAGTTGCAAGTATCGGTCTTTTGGAAAACTTGCGTCAAGCTCTATAGAAATAAGAAGAAAATAGGAGTTAGATGAAAAGATAATTTGCTTGGAGCTGACTACTTCTGAAATAAACCACAAGCCAACATCCAGAAATAATTAAAAGAAGGAAAAAACATAAAACCAAGTCCTAGAAAAATAAAAGGTAGCATACTGAAAGCCAAAGAGAGTTGTACTGGATACAACTCAAAAGAACTCAGAAATAGTGGATACTGCATATGAATGTACAAAAGGTTTATAAACTTGGATGCTCAACATCTTCATAGAGGACATGTTACACTCTCATTCTTGTTGCACATGACTCAACTACTAGTGGATGTATTTCAGGCTCCCTCTAGTTCGTGAAATTAAAAGACATGAAGATAAGCTAGAAAGAATATTTTGCGTCGCCAGAACTACTGCACCTTTCAAATCTTAGTCCCCCTTCTCTAGATCTGAAAAGCCACTTCCAATTGATCAGATATCGTGTTAACTATAGGTTTCTTCGATTCATGGATATTTTGTTCTTCACTCAATTGGTTGTCTAGCTCTGAAGTTTAAAGTAAAATGTTTAAAACCTTTATGGATGTGTGAAGCTGATACATCCATATGCAAAGTCATAGATTTCTAGAATCCAACAGATCGAATAAAGTATAATTTTCCGTGTGATCAGAACTGCAGATTCCCATAACTTGATATCATCACTAAGTGTACTAACTACAAACTGAGAACAGTAATCACGGAGGTTTAATCAACCTTCACTAGAACAAGAACTTCCATATCTCCTACACTTCATAGACATAAATAACAGTTTATTAGTTTGTTACTCAACGAAAGCCCATACGTAGGCAGGCTCTGGAATGGAGACTATTTGAAGCTTGGGGAATAATTGCTTGCTCAACAAGAAAATCAAGACATTTTAGGCATTAGCAAACTAATGTATATGGTGACAAAAAGAGACCCTTATCCATCAAATGGCACAAGCCTAAAATATACCTTCACCATTTACAGGACCACACCTAAAAGATGAGGTAATACCATAGAAACAGAATGGGAAGTTTGGCTAGCAGTGCCACTCTGCATTCATGGAATAAGGATCTGTAGCAGGGAAGTATTTCCTGCAAGTACTTCCAAGCATCTGCCTGTTTTGGAGAGGCACCGCCCTGTTGTGCCAGCAGCTAATTCTGGTATATGAGCTTTGCCAAGACAATCATACTACAAATGGAGTAGCATGTATGTCAAACAATTTTAGTTACTTGTGGCAAATAAAAATTTGACGTTTTGAATACAGTTGTAATGTCCAAGATAATGTCAATTATTATCATATCGATAGCTTTCTTATTTTTCATAAGATGTGTTTATAGCTCCATATGCTAGTGAAATTAAGAAGAATTCTTCCAAGTACCAGACTTCCAAGCCCAAATTGCAGGAGCAAGAATAAGCATAGGAAAAAGATAACATCTCTTTATAATTGTTAGAAAGAGTAAGAGTTGTTTCTTCTGTCAAACCTTGAACAATGAACCTACAAAATCCTTCAAATTGTATCTGATTAAATCCAGGTATTGTAGATATTCCTCATTGTGATATAATAGATTCCAAAATGAACCTTAAATAAGCGCTATCTGGCTCAATTTCATGATAGGTTGGTTTTATAATGATAAAATCAAGTATTCTCAGCTTAAGATTTATGACATCTTCAAGAAATGTCATGAATTTCTCACTTATTTTGATAATATTTTATAGATGAACCAAGTACATTGGGGTATAACGTATGCGGTCAAGATTCCAGATTTTGACACAAATTTGAGGATTAACCTGATCAATTTTGTGGGTTTGTAGCTTTTGAAACCTAGTTTCCACCAAAACAAATTATGCAAGATTCGGACACTTCTACATTAAGATATGAATAATTACTGCAAGTGCACATAACGAAGTATGAGCATTGTGGTGAGTGCTAGAACCTGATTTGGAATCTCCAGTGTGGACATGCTATGCCCTACTTCAACGTCATGGTGTTGAAACACGACAAGATGGCATTTGAAAATCGAATTCACTCTAGAAACAATTTCTTTGGTGGGTTTACAGCAGGCAAGAGACGCAAAATAAGTGAATTTGACACAAATCCTTGTAAATCATCACCAAAGGAAGAAAATGGAAGGAAAGAGTTCAAGTCTACTTTCCCTTTCTTTCTCTAGGGTTTAATGTGTTTTACTTAGTACTGTTTCTGTGATGTCTAACTCCATTGTGAAGTAGCTTGGCTTTAGTTGGGGGAAATTGAACCCATAATTGTGATATGGAAGTTAGACGAATGAGTAGTATCTCCATTAGTGAAATTTGAATTAAGTTCCGGGTATCTGTTTAATGATAAATTGATGCTTGAGTGAGCGTAACCTAACGAGCGTTATAATAACCAAAGTTCGGCTTAATTTCAAAATACTCGAGTTACCTATACGATACTCCCTCCAGTCCATTTTAGTTGTCTCATATTTTGTTTTATCCGGAAGAGGAGCCTTGGAATAACTGGTAAAGTTGTTGTCATGTGACCAGGAGGTCACGGTTTCAAGCCGTAGAAACAACCTCTTGCAGAAATGTGAGGTAAGGTTGCGTACAATAAACCCTGGTGGTCCGGCCCTTCCCCGGACCCTGCGCATAGCGGGAGCTTAGTGCACCGAGCTGCCCCTTTATATTTTGTTTTACATGTCCCTTAAGAAACTTTGCTTTTTGACTGTTATACCCTTATTTATATCTTTAATCATTTAGAATGTTAATCTCTCTTCAATAAATGTTTAAAAAACAAGGTTGAGCTAATATAAGCAATCACAATATTATGTGTATGTACTCTTCGCATTTTGATATATTGATAGAATAAGAATTGATGATCTTCTCTCTCCTTGCTTTCTGCTCCACAACGGCCATCTGCTTCACCCTATCCTCTCCCCCAACTTCGGCCAACGACCATCGGCAGTCGGACCAGGTAAGTGGGTTGCGCCCCTCTCTCTCCTCTCTCCCCTTCCCCCTCCCTGTTCACTCCCCACCACCGCAAACCCTACCCACCACTGTAGGGTTTGCGTTTTACATTGTTGTGTCTCTTTTGATTGACTTGTCTTTATTTGGATCTTTTACAAAATTTTATTTGTTTTTCCGTTCTTTTGTTCCTTTTCTTGTTCTTGTGTTCCTTTTCTCCTAGATCTACGCATGTAATCGATTTTTTTTACCCCAGTGATCGAAACAGTACGTAAACAATACCGGAACAGTTTTTTTGCGGGCAGTGAACAGTATCGGGACAGTACCAGAACAGTGCGGCGACAGACAAACTGTATTTGCGGGACGGTGAACAGTACATGGATCAGTGATTTCGCCGGCAAACATGTTCGATTCAACTGGAGTTGGTACCTCCGGTTGCCCGTATCCATTCTTTGTCCTTAACATTGTTAAATTTTACCGCTTCTTGTCTCTAGTTATAGCACTCTTAGCGTAGTATTTTTACTTGTCTCTAGATTCTTGGTAGCTTGTGCTTGCACTTTGATCCATTCCTGTTTTAAGGTAAATGTTTGAGTAGTTTATTAGTTTATATTTGCTTTAGTGGCTTTGGTAAATGATGGTAGACTAGGCTCATGTTCTCGGTCGGGGACGGGGGCGAGGGTTAGGAGGGATAAGCGGGGTAAGGGAGAGACTAGACTGAGAATAAGGTCTTGGAACATTGGGACTTTAATAGGGAAGTCCGTAGGGCTAGTTAAGATTCTTAAGAAGATGATGATTAATATAGCCTGTGTCTAGGAGACCAAATGGGTAGGACCTAAGGCTAAGGATGTAGATGGGGTATAAGTTATGGCTCTCGGGTAGATCGAAGTATAGGAATGGGGTCGTAAGGGATCAGGTGGTAGAGGTGTTGAGGGTCAATGACAGGATGATGGCGATTAAGTTGGTAGTTGGAGGGTACACTATGAACATTATTAGTGTTTATGCGCCGCAAGTGGGCTTGGTGAAGAGGAGAAGAGACGCTTTTGGGAGGATTTAGACGAAGTGGTGGGAGATATACCACTCACTGAGAAGTTATTTGTAGGAGGGGATTTCAGTGGACATATTGGGTCACTTCCGGGGTTATGACGACGTGCATGGAGGCTTTGGAATCGGGGACAGGAACGGGGGAGGCGTCTCACTTTTGGAGTTCGCTAGAGCTAGTGGGATGGTGATAGCTAATTCGAGGTTCTTGAAGGAGGAGGAACACTTAGTGACTTTCCGTAGTTCGGTGGTAAAGACTCGATAGACTTTTTGCTCATTAGGAAGGTTGACAAAGGTCTATGTAAAGACTACAAGGCTATTCCGAAAGAGGATCTTACAACCCGACATAAGCTTTTGGTAATGAATTTGGAGATCAAGTTGGAGAAGAAGAGGAAGATTGTGGATGACAGGTTAAGAATCAAATGGGAGAGTTTGACCATGGCTAGTGCAAATGAGATGGGGGAGAGGTTGACGGCCAAGGGGGCTTGGGAGAGTAGTGGAGATGCGACCGGTATGTGGGACAGGACGGCCAATTGCATTCGGGAGGTAGCTAGAGAAGTGCTAGGAGCCTTGCGGGGTAATCGTGGTAGGCATCGAAGGGACTGGTGGTGGAATGGTCAAGTTCAAGAGAAGGTGGACGCGAAGAAATTGGCGTATGTGAAATTGGTAGAAAGCAAGGACGAGGTGGAGAAGTGGACGAATAGGGAATTGTATAAGATGGCGAGGAAGGAGGCAAAACTAGCAGTTACGGCGGCAAAAAACGGCGGCTTTTGAACGTTTGAATGTGGAATTAGGGGAGAAAGGCGGGATAAAAAGTTGTACAGACTAGCCAAGGCAAGGGAGAGAAAGGCCTGTGACTTGGATCACGTGAGGTGCATCAAGGACGCGGACGACAAAGTACTAGTGGAGGAAGCGCATATTAGGCAGAGGTGGCAGTCTTACTTCCATAAACTCTTGAACGAAAAAGGAGATGGTGATATTGTGCTAGGAAATCTGGAGCATTCTAGTAGGTACCGAGATTTTGGGTATTGTAGAAGAATTAAGGTTGAGGAAGTTAAGGGTGCACGGCAGGTTTGTAGTGGCTGACTGAATTGTTTAACGTCATTTTTAAGACGACAAGAATGCCCGAAGAATGGAGGTGGAGTACAATGATTCCCTTGTACAAAAACAAAAGTGATATCCAGAGTTGCAACAACTATAGAGGTATCAAGCTAATGAGTCACACTATGAAAGTTTGGAAAAGGGTCGTGGAGAGAGGGTGAGGAGAGACGTGTCTATTTCCGAGAACCAGTTTGGATTCATGCCGGGGCGTTCGACTACTGAAGTCATTCATCTTATTAGGAGGTTGGTGGAGCAGTCTAGGGAGAGAAAGAAAGATTTACATATGATTTTCATCGACCTCGAGATGACATACGACAAAGTCCCTAGGGAGGTTCTATGGAGATGTTTGGAGGTTAGAGGTGTACATGTGGCATACACTAAGGCGATCAAGGATATGTATGCTGGAGCCAAGACTGGGTACGGTCAGTAGGAGGAGGAGACTAGGAGCATTTTCCAGTGACGATGGGGCTGCACCAGGGATCAGCTCTTAGCCCATTCCTATTTGCCTTGGTGATGGATTGACTGACGCGATAAATCAAAGGGGTACCATGGTGTATGTTATTTGCAGACGACATAGTCCTGATTGATGAGACTCGCAGCGGAGTAAACGACAAACTGAAAGTTTGGAGACATACTCTGGAGTCTAAAGGGTTCAGATTGAGTAGGACCAAGACAGAATATTTGGAGTGCAAGTTCATCAACAGGAGAGACTTTGAGACATGCGTGGAGGTGAGGCTTGGTAC